>JAIUCV010000313.1:0-600000 GCA_026724425.1 Erythrophleum ivorense | reverse complement strand
TATTGAGTTTCCTGTAATTTATATACAGTCTAAGGCTCCTGTCTTTCTTCTTTATGAATAAGACTGGAGCTCCTCATGGTGAGACACTGGGTTTGATAAAACCCTTCTCTAAGAGCTATTCTATCTACTTTTTAAGCTTAGTTAGCTTGATAGGAGCCATCTTATATGGGGCCTTAAACACTGGACCTGCCCTAGGTACATTGTCTATAGGAAACTTGATCTCTCTCTCTGGGGGTAGTCTGCTAATCTCTCTAGGGAATACCTCTAAAAAGTCTTTCACTACTAAAATTTCCTTTATACCTTCTTTTACCTCAACTTAAACTAAAAAGAAAACTAGATATCCCTGACAACCATGCCCTAGAGACCTCTCAGCCTAAGAGATGGTTATAACAGATAACTCAATTCTCATACTAGGCACAGTCCCACACTCAGGTAAAGTAATACATTTGTGGCTAAAATCTAGTATGGCATTATTTGCAGACATCCAATTCATGCCAATGATCAAATCAATATCAACAAGGGGTATATAAATCAAATCAAGAGTGGTAAGACAATGATTAAACTAGACACACAATTCAAACAAGCATGGCAGGTGATAGCTTGGTTTTTTATGGGAATGGATACATGCAAATCATAGGGTAATGTATGTATACTCATACCCAACTTCCTAACACAGTCATATGATATGAAAGAATGGATAGCACCCGAATTAAATAATGTAGTTATAGAAAAATTATTTATTCTAATAGTACCTTGAATCAGACTCGGGGACCAGCTAGCTTTCTGTTGTAACAGGGCAAAACTCTACCTTGGATCTGAAGTCTAAGAGTAGGAGCCATCTCTATTTATGGTACAAACTGCTAAGGAGCCTACGTGCAGTCCCTAGCTATGTGTCTTGGCCTACCACATCTATAATACACATTTTGCCTTGCGTAGCATAGTCTGGCTCCATGGTTCTTGCCACATTGGGGACATACTGTAGGCGCAGAATTGCCTTTGCTAGACTGAGTTATTCTTTTCTTTCCTCTTCTATTCCACTGGCTCTTACCACCTTTCCTACTAGTAGCTACAGCCTGTGATTCCTCTCTAGGTCTCTTAAGCTCAGGCAGGGGTGGTCTGGCACTAGAGGTGGGCTGCATAGTTATGAGGTTTGCCTCCGTTGCTTTACATATCTTAACTAGGGTATTAAAGTTCTTGATTCTCTATGGAACTACCCTATCTTTGATCTCAGGAAGCAAACCTTTCTCTAATTTTTCTACTCTCCAGCGTTCATCATCATGCCTTTGTAAATACGAAGAATATTTGGAGAGCTCTATAAATTTGGCTACAAACTGATCCACAGACATTTCCTCTGTTTGTCTCAGGAGTACAAACTCTAACTCCTTCTTATCTCTAATTGAGCTGGGAAAGTATTTCACATAAAAATCCTGGAGGAATACCTCCCATGTAATCAAGAGGTTCTTCACCCTCAAAATAGGTTTTGTGCCCCTCCACCAATAATCTACCTTTCTCTGTAATTGAAAAGTAGCCATCCCGACTTTCTGCTTAGACGTACACTCCATCACTTGGAAGATCTTTTCTAGCTATATAATCCATGCCTTGATTTTCTCTGAATTCATCTCATCGTCAAAGGTGGGAGGCTCGAACTTTTTGAAATGAGTGATAATCTTTCTGGTAGAGGGCTGTTCCTAGGCTGGAGGCATTTGAGCTTGGTGGAATAGGGACAACTATTTGTTTGTGTGGCTGTAGATCTGGGTGAGTCACCCTTGAATGCTCGAGATGATCTGAGTGGTGAGGTGGCTATGGAGGAGAAGGTGTAGGGCCCTGGTTATCTCTCTCATTAAGTCGTTCCTGTAGCTGCATGATCACAACCTGCTACTAATCCAAGCGAGCTATAATAACTTGTAAGGCTCCAGCTACTGGATCACTGGGCTCGGCTCTATCATCTGCACAAGCCTCTCTAGAGGGTCGACCTTTCCTAGTGTTTACCATGGCTCTGAAACATTATAACAAACTTTAACATTAAAGGGAACACTTTCACAACCATCACACACTCAATTCATCAGAAAATATCTCATATACATCTACGCAACTTATAAACATAAGCCACAACCTACATTAAGAGCTTGAACCTTTGCTCTGATACCAATAAATGTAACACCATAATTATATAGCTCATCTCATTCCTTGTTTAAGCTCATTTCCAAGAGGTATACAAGTTTCCAAGGAAAGAGCAATAAAAATAATGACTAAATTTACGTTACGTAGTGGATAAAATTTTCATTCAGCGTCCCGTGGATCATATAAACTCATTAAACTCATTCTCATATTTAATTATACTAATACAACTCAAAACTATCTCACAAAGTGGCCTAGAACTCGTGCAAGTGGATGGAATATATAAAAATACTAGGTGCAGCCTCGACCAGAATTTCCAGCTTTCTGTCACAAACTTTGATATGACGGCTCCCAAAAGGTCCTCGGATTCCACCTCTGAGCCCATAACCAGTCTGTCCCTACCTTTGCCTTTTCTTGTCTAAACTATTTTCATTAAAAAAGAGTCACAACCTTAGCCCACAATTACAATTCAAGCACATATACACAGATATTCCACCTGAAACACACCAAAAACATCACTCAAGAGCCAAATATCAAGCAAAAGTGCCTGAACCTTTGCTCTGATACCAATAAATGTAATACCTTATATTTCTAGTATCATACTCTTCCATTCTAGGAAATTGGTGCATATTCACAAGACAAAAATAAGGAAAAGTATGAAAATAATACAATTTTATTATGTTGCATCGGGGTAAAATTCTTCAATTTATGTTATCTGGGCCTCAGAACTGTGGCTTCTTCTCTTTAACTCCTCCATCCATTTCCTCCAATGGAAGCTTGAATTCACTTAGGCAGCTAGATAAGAATGTAACTTCCATGGATGAAGATTTGAGTTCCAAGATTCATCCCTAAATTTGGCTAAATTCTCTTCTCTATATCCTTTACTTTTAGCATTAATTTTCTTGTTTAATTTGGCTAGGTTTAGATGTTAAATGGAGATTTTGATCGTTAATTGTATTGGATTCAATTGCTCTATAATTTTGATTGTAATTTCATATTTGGAGACTTATTTTGAAGGCTAAGTGTTTGTAGAAATTCCATACTTAATGGCTGTCCAATTTACTAGTTATTTCCTCTTGTTATTGGGCTATTTAGTGCAATGGTCATTATATTAAGTGGTTGAAATTTTTTATGATTATTGTACTTGAGGAAATCTTTAATCTAATTGGTTGATTAGTATCTCTAAGTAAATTGTTTAGTGACTTTAATGAGCATTTAGATACTGTTTTGGTGTGTTCTTATTCCTAACTCAAATGTCTAAGTTTTCATGATTCTTTATGGTTACAAATTCCTTGATCATTGGTGATTTGAGTCTTGGATGGTAATTCAAGAATATTTATGAAAAATATAATAAGAAGTAAGAAGTTAAGTCCAAGTTTTGGTTTATTAAAAAGGTAAAAAGGACGCGAGGATAATTGAATTTTAGGAAGTTCATTCAAAAGCTAGTTACCACTCTTTGCCTAATTGTTGTCATCACTTAGTTTTAAGTTTTTTAGTTCTTGTTATTTTCTTTAATTCATTTAAATTTTAGTAAATCAAAATCCCCCCAAGCACTTCTGGTTTAATCACACTAGGAGAACTCTTTCATAGATAATTAAAAGCAAACTCCTTGGGAAATGACTTAGGTTGTGCCAATAGCTACAAATCTTTATTACAACCTAGTATCTTTTGAGGTCTTTCGACAAGATAATTCTCAAAATTAGTGCCATTACTGAGGAGTTTGGATTCTCAATTATTTGAAAAGGTTTTCTAGGTGTTTTAGCTTTATTTTTGTGTAGTTTGTACTCTGCTTTGAACTTAGTTTTTGGTCTTTTTGGTGTTGCGAATCAATTGCTCTACTTGCTAGAATTTTTGTTTAACTTGCCCAGAAAATTCGCAAACTTCATATTCCAAGGTTTTTGGGTGTGTTGAGCAAAAATAATAGCATAGCTATTTGGTGCAATGTTTTAAGGCCAAATTCCAATGTTTAGAGCACTTTTTTTTTTAATTTTCTCGAATTTTCTAGGATTTTTTAAATTTTTTTGAATTTATTGTTTTTATTTTTGTGAGCTTCTTTTATGTGATTTATCTTTGTTTTTAAGTGTCTTTATATGTTAGGTAATTGTTAGTTTAATTTGGATTTAAACCTCTTCCCTTTTGGTGTGAGGAATTGAGCTAATTTGGTTACCAATTTGATTGTTCAGTGTGCTTTGATTTTTCTCGGATCATTTGCCCAGAAAATTTTAAAACTTGGTACTTTAATGTTTTGGGTGGTGCTGAGCAAAAGACATAACTACAGTTGTGAGGTAGCCCTTGAATTAGCCAAATTCCTTTGTTTTCTTTGAGTTTTTCATTTTTTCATGTATTTTTTTGATAGGACATTTTCTTTATTTTTCTAGATTTATTGTTTTAATTTTTCTTGGCTAATTTTTATGCTATTTCTTAGTTTTTGCTTGCCTAATTAGTTTATGACAAGGTCCTTTAGTGAGAAATTGATTGATTTAGACCCTAAAATTGAAAGAACCTTTTGAAGGCAAGTAAAGATTGAGAAAAATAGTGATAGTGTAGAAAATAGTAGTAGTGTTCCTTCTGCTTTTGATTGTGTGTAAGGAATTGATTGTATACTTCAAATTGCTGGTGATAATATGGCTGAATAAGAGTAAGTGAATGTTAACATGGATATGCATGCTCAAGCTAACTTAAATGCGAATGCAAATTTGAATGATAACATGCATGCAAGAACCATTAAAGAATTGACAGCTCTTAATGTGCATTATCAAAATCTTTGTATAAAATATCTAGAATTAGATGTAAATTTTGAGCTTAAGTCTGGTTTGATTTACTTACTTCCTAAATTTCATGGACTTGCAGGAGATGACCTTTACAAGCATTTGAGAGAATTTCATGTTGTTTGCTTTACAATGAAGGCACAAGGAGTGTTAAAAGAACAAATTAAGCTCAGACCATTCCCTTTCTCTTTGGATGGTGTAGCTAAAGACTGGTTGTATTATCTTCCTCCTGGTACTATTACTTCTTGGGATCAATTGAAGAGGCTTTTCCTAGAAAAATTCTTTCCTGCTTCTCACATTACATCAATAAGAAAAGAAATTTGTAGGATTAGCTAGAATGGTGGGAAGACCCTATATGAATATTGGGAAAAGTTTAAGAGATTGTTAGCTAGTTGTTCTTACCATCAAATTTTTGATCAGCTACTGATTCAGTATTTTTATGAGGGGCTACTAAACATGGATAGAAATATGATTGATGTTGCTTCTTGTGGAGCTTTAGGTGATTTGACACCTGCAAGAGCCTGGGAGTTGATTAACAAGATGGCTTAAAATACACAACAGTTTGGTATAAAATGAGATAGACAGTGAGAGGAGTTAGTGAGTTATATGCTCTGCATTATGATCAAAGACTTGAGAGCAAGATTGATGAGATGTCTTTTGTGCTTCAACAACTTGCTTTAGCTTAGTAATAACCACAATCAGCCTCTATTCCATCTCAAACTTATGCACCACAATCCTTTAGTACTTAGATTCATTCTTATTCGAGTGCTATACACCGAGACAGACATCTACCCCTACTACCTTGGTGGGATCCTTATGTGACATATGCTGTTTGGCCATACATGCTATTGATTAGTGCTGATGTTAGATGATAGGGTAGAGACTTATGCTGGCATGTTTCTAGTCAGGCCAATGCAGTAAAGGCAGTAAAAAGTATGATCCTTACTCTAACACATACAATCCAGGGTGGAGAGATCATCCCAACTTGAGATATAGGGGAGGGTAACAAAAGAATAGGTATAATGTTGCAGGATGATAAACACATTTTCTATATATTTTATTCTCCTTAATTATGGGTTTTTGTTAATGAATTGATGATGTTTTGAGCTTTAATGAATATTATTTGGATTAGGAAATAAAATATTATGTTTTAGAATTTTAGTGAATAACTTGGACATTTTAATGATATTCTATTTCCTAGATGATAATTGTATTCCATGGGCCATTGATTTTGTTTATTTTGACTTAAGGCTTTTCATGTAAAAGGAAGCAGATTCAATTTTTTTTCCACATGTTGCATGGGCTTCCTCAAATTCTCCTAACCAACTACCAGGTTAAGCATGTGAAGAAGCAGCTCCTTACATCCATGTCTGGTGAAGCTCTCATCCATTCCACTAAAAAGAAGCACTTCCACGTAGCAAATGAGTCACATAAAGGCTACATGTTTAGAAGGTTTCACGTGGTAAGGTGGAAAAGCTATAAAAGAAGAAACAAGCTCTAGTTCCCTTATTCTCACATGGAAGTCACAGACCATCATACATATGCAAGTCGAGCCATCCATCATTCATTCTATTTTCATCACTTGAGTAGCCATTCATTCACACTTTATAACACTCAAGTTACCATGGGTTGCTACATTCATAAAGCACCACATGCATCAACACATAACAACTAGATGAAGTTAGGAGGAGGTTAACATGAAGAAGCTACTGCATATAGCCACGAGCAAACATGGAGTGAGTAGAGCAGAGCATGAGATAGCCATGTAGCATATGGGCAAATGGAAAGCTAGTGGAAGGGAAGTTGCGTGGAAAGTACATGGAAGAAATAAGCTGAATGAGTGGAGAAGAAACTTATGAACAAAAGAAGCATGGAGAGAAGGCTCGAGCTGAAGGGACTTATATATATAAAAGCAGAGGACGTGAAAAAGCTTTGTTCTAGTGTGAGAAGAGCACAAAATGTGTGGAAGAAAGGCCACGAGTTTTAACATGGAAAGGAGTAGCTACATGTGAGAAAACACAAAAAGAAAGAGTCACGAGTTGGATTGGAAGAGGAGTAGAAATGTAGAAGCCAAGAACATGAAAAAGGAATGAGCTAGCTATGGGTTCTAGCTAAGGAGTTGCATGAAGCTAAGATATACACGTAAAGCTTTACGTGATGGGAGGATTAACAAAAATGCATACGGGCTGCACTAGTTATAGGCTATAGAACATGCGCTGAATAGAGAAGAGAAGAGAAGCTATGAGATGCTTCTGGTTGAAAAGGCAGAGTAAGGGAATAAAGGAAGCATGCAGCTTGGGTCAAGAGCAGAACGTGAAAAAAAAAGACGAGAAAGAGAAGCTGGATTGAGAACTACAGTTTTAATGTAAAGAAGCTGAGAATTAAAGGAGCCATATGGGAATCATTTAAGCTGATTGAGTTGGGAGCTTGTGGAATAAAAATGTGAAGAAAAGAGGCTGGGCATAAGAAATGAAAAATGAGCCATATAAGGGTAACACATTAGAATAACATGTGAAGGAGCCACGGATAGCACATAAAACATGCTATGGGTTGACGTGGAGCAACAGTAGGATTAATGAGCAAATAAGAAGCATTCATTCCACCACCCGAACACATGGAAAAAGGGGCACATGATAATTAACAACATTCAGGCAGCATGTGATTGTTGGCTGAAGATTAACGCGAGCTAGAGGAGGAATAACGTGAGCTGTAGGGAAATGAGCGAAATGCTATGAAGAGACGCAGGAAGCTCCAGAACATGAACGAGAGAAATTATCCATCATCTTCTCACATGGCTACAACTCTTATCATCGAAATTCTTCCATTTAATTCCTCCATGGCAGCTTGAAGTCTCCTTGGTGGCTACCTGAAGATAGGATATTCCTAGATGCAGATTTGAGCTCCACATTTCTTCTCTAATTTGGATAAATTTTTCCTCCTTTATCTTTTAATTTTAGCATTGATTCTTTTATTAATTTGACTAGGTTTGGCCTATTAATTTAGAAATTTCATTGCTAAAATTTACTAGAATTTACTGGATTAATTTGGATTGTGGATTGGTTGTAATTTCTTATTTGGTTGTTAATTGTGATCATTACATGTTTGTGGAAAATCTAGACTTAGTAGCTATGCAATTTGCACTTAATTTCCTCTTGATTATAGGCCAATTGATGCAATGGTTGTTGGATTAAGTGGTCGAAATTTTTATGCAATTGATTGTTTGAGGGATTCATTAATCTAATTGGTTAATTAGCATTTTAAATAGATTGTGCAGCAGATTTTTATAAGCAATTAGGATTGGTTTTAGTGTATTCTTATTCTTAACTCAATTGATTAATTCTTCAAGGTATTTTGTGGTTGCAAAATCCTTGAATTATTGGTGAATTGAGTCTTGGATGGTAATTCAAGAATTCTTATGGAGATTACACTAATGAGTAAGAATTTAATTCCAATTTTGATACAATAAAAAGAGAGCAAGGATAATTGAATTTTAAGGCTGGCTACCATATTTTCTTAATTGTTGGCTTCATTTACTCTTAAGTTTTTTATTCTTGTCATTTCAAATTTAGTTTAATTAAATTTTAGTATTTCAAAATCCCCTAAACAATTTTCATTTAGTGATACTTGGAATACTCTTTCATAAATAAATTAAGGCAAAAAAAAAAAAATCCTTGGGAAATGACCTAGGTTGCACCATTATTTATAAATTTTTTTTTCTACCTAGTTTTATTTGAGATTGTACAACACAATTGTCATAGGACCTAGTGTACAACTTTCCTAACTTATGAGGTAGCCAATCCCTATATAGGAGGAACCAAAGAAAGGAAGTAATTTGGAGGACATGATGAAGTAACTTATGGAAAGTAATTCACAGCTTAAGTAACATTTGCAACAACAATAGCAATAACTATAGATGAGCATGCAAAATTTAGAAAGAAAAGTTGATACTTAGTTAAGCTAGTTTGTTACCTCCCTCAATGAGGTGAAGTCTTAAGGTTTAGGCTAATTGTTATCACAGACGATCGTCAATCCAAGGAATAGCAATAATGTTAGCATTATTACTCTTAGAAGTGGAAAGGAAGTTCAGGGATTCTTAGATACTATTACCATGGATAAGTCGGCATCATAAAAAACACATGTGGCATTAGATGAGCCTAAGATAAAAGAGGAGCCAAAGAAGATTTTGCCTTTTCCACATAGACTTACTTTGGGAAAGAGGCAAACTGAAGCAGAAATTGAGAAAGAAATTCTTGAGAGTTTCAAAAAGGTTAAGGTCAATATATGTTTATTGGAAGTAATTAAGACCATTAATAATTATGCTAAAATTTTTAAAGAAATATGTACTAACAAGAGGCGACTGAGAGGGAATGAGAAAGTCAATTTTGGCAAGAATGTTTTAGCACTTATACAGCTAACAATACTCATTGAATGTCAAGATTCGGGCACTTTTATAATTCTATGTACTATTGAAAATTGAGTTTTCTGATATTTTGATTGGTCTTGGTGCTACTATTAATGTTATGCCCAAATCAATATATTCATCTTTGCAGGTAGGAGAATTGAAACCTACTAGAGTGGTTGTGTAGCTTGCAAATAGGAGCATTGCTTATCCTTCAGGAATGTTAGAGGATGTTTTAGTTAAGGTAAATGATTTGTTATTTTTAGTTGATTTTTATGTCCTTAACATAGAGGATGATAGATATAGGTTTCGTGGTCATGCGCCACTCATCTTAGGTATTCCTTTTTTAAAAAACTACAAAGATAATTATAAATGTACATGAAGGTACTCTTCAAATGGAGTTTGCTAGCAATGTGATACATTTTAATATCTTTGATGCCATGAAACACCTATGTGACGATCATTCTATTTTTAGTGTGAGTTTGGTTGATATGCTTATAGATGATGCATTTTTTGAGTTTAGAGATAGTATGTTGTCTGAACCATGTGACATAGCAAACTTGGATGATTCTCTTGATTATGTATGTACTGGATCCATTATATGTGATAGATGAACCCAAATTAGTGCTTTCATTGAGAGTAATGAGTTCCTCGCATATTCTGATCATCATGATTATGTGATTTTTTCTCTTTATGATGATTCTACTGTTAGTAAGCATGTAATTAATTTGGATGATTGTGCAGGTTTAGATCACTCATCTGGTTCTAGAGATGATGTGTATGTTGTTATTTTTCTCGATTGTTTTGATGCTATTGGATTTACTATTTCTTATGATGTATTGCATGCTGATGTTTCTTCTAGATAAGTTGATTGTGTTAGTTCATCTATGTCCACTCTTAACTTGCCTACTGATAGTGGTACTGGATGCTGTATGATTAGTCCATCTAGTACTGATACTGATGTTATTATTGTTATTGGTTTTTCTGTTGATTTTCATATGGCTAATGTTCCCAAAAGTGGGAAAGTTATTTCTCTTGATCGTGAGTTGTTTGAGTAGGTATTGGCATGAAAGAGATTGAGATTAAGCCACTTATACCTTTAATTGAGCAAGCTCCTACTCTAGAGCTTAAGGGCCTGTTTGAAACTGTTTTTGTTTTAATGTTTTCAAAACATATGTTTCTAAGAACAAATTTTTGAGAACAAAAAAAATTAAAAAATCTGTTTGAATCATTATTTTGAAAAGTAATTGTTTTTTGTTTTTTACCTGATTCTGTAGAACAAAAATTACAAAACACTTAAAAAGTGTTCTGAGTTTTTTGTTTTTGAAAACAAAATTTTGTTTTTTTTCCAAAACACTTCATTAAAAACACATTATCAAACAGGTTTTTTTGTTCTTGAAAACAAAAAAAATGTTCTACAGAACAGTTTCAAACAGGCCCTAAATCACTCCCTGATACATTGAAATATGTTTACCTTGAAGAAGGAAACAAGCTTCCTATTATAGTAGCAAGTGATATTACCCAAGATGAGGAGATGAGACTTCTAGAGGTTTTGAGGAGGAGAAGACATGTAATAGGGTGGACCTTGGTAGATATACCTGGCATTAATCCTGATACATGTTTGCACCAAATTTTGTTAGAGGATGGAGCAAAACCAGTGAGACAACCTTAAAGGTGACTGAACCCACTTATTCTGGATGTGGTTAAAAAGGAAGTATCTAAACTTTTGTCCACTAGTATTATATGACATATTTTTGATAGTCAGTGGGTTAGCCTTGTGCAGATGGTTCCTAAAAAGTCAGGAATTACAATGGTTCGAAATGAAAAGAATGAGTTAATGCCCACCCATGTGCAAAATAGCTGCAGGGTTTGCATTGATTATAGGCGGCTTAATTTTGCCATTAGAAAAGATCATTACCCCTTCCTTTTTATTAATCAGATGCTTGAGTGTCTAGTTAAGAAGCCTCATTATTATTTTCTTGATGAATTTTCAAGTTATTTCTAGATATGCATAGCCCTGAAGGATTAAGAAAAGACAACATTTACTTACCCATTTAGAACATTTGCCTATAGAAAAATGCCTTTTGGTCTTTGTAATGCCCATGGAACTTTCTAGCAGTATATGGTTTCCATTTTTAGTAACTTTCTGAAAAATTGTATAGAAATTTTTATGGATGATTTCATTGTATATAGGAACTCTTTTGATGATTGCTTGTCTAGTCTTGATAGAGTTTTAGCAAGATGTATAAAAAAGAACCTTGTACTTAATTTTGAAAAGTGTCTTTTTATAGTTTGAAAAGGCATTGTATTGGGTCATGTTGTATCTGAATAGGGCATAGAGGTTGATAAGGCTAAGATAGATGTTATCACTTTTTTTATTATATCTAACATGTGTTTAGGAGGTCTGATCTTTCCTTGATCATGCAGGTTTTTATAGGAGATTCATATAAGATTTTAGTAAGATTGCTTTGCCATTATCTAAGCTATTACAAAAAGATGTTGATTTTCATTTTGATGATGTATGTAAAGCGTCTTTTGATGACCTCAAGAAAATATTGACTTCTTGACCCATTATTCAACCCTTTGATTAGAATCTCCCATTTGAGCTCTTATGTGATGCTTCTAATTATGCTATAGGTGTAATTTTAAGCTAGAGACTAAATAAAAAAGTCCTATGTGATAGCTTATGCATCCAAGACTTTGGATGGGGCCTAAGCAAATTATACAATCATAGAAAAAGAATTTCTTGCTATTATTTTTGTTTTGGATAAGTTTAGATCTTATTTGCTTGACATTAAAGTAATTGTTTTCACTGATCATGTAGCCTTGATGTACTTGTTGAAGAAGCCTGATGCAAAGCCAAGATTGATTAGATGGATGGTATTGCTCCAAGAGTTTGATATTGACATCCGGGATAAAAGCAGAGTAGAGAACTTAATGGCAGACCATTTGAGCTGGATTAAGGCTCAAAAGGTAGATTCTTTACCTATTGATGATGACTTTCCTGATGAGCATTTGTATATTGTGCATAGTTTCTATCCATAGGATGCAGATTTGGTGAATTATCTAGCTGCGTCTGAATTGCCTGTTGATTTGAATAAACATCAGTTGAATAAGTTTAGGAGTGAAGTTAGGTATTATTTTTGGGATGATCCATACTTGTGGAAACTATATAATGCCCAAGTGATTAGATGTTGTGTGCCTGATATAGAGTTTGATTTTATCTTGAAATTCTATCACACACTTGTATGTGGATGTTATTTTAGTCCAAAATGCATAGCCAGGAAGGTTCTAGATAGTGGATTATATTAGCTTACCTTGTTTCGTGATGCCTATAATTTTTGCAAAAGATGTGTTAGGTGTCAACAAATAGAAAGCATATCTAGGAGAAATGAAATGCCACAACATCTCATTTTGTTTTGTGAAATCTTTGATATTTGGGACATTAATTTTATGGGACCTTTTTCTATTTCTTTTGGCTTTGCATATATTTTATTGGCTGTTAATTGTGTTTTGAAGTGGGTGGAAGCAAAGCCCACTAAGATTGATGATTCTTCTGTGGTTGTAGAGTTTGTTCACTCTCATATTTTTTGTAGGTTTGGTATTCCCAAGGCCATTGTTAGTGACCAAGGCACTCACTTTTGTAATCGAAGCATGCAAAGCTTACTTAACAAGTATGGTATTGTGCATAAAGTGGCTACTCCACATCACCCTAAAAAAATGACCAAGCAGAGATTTCTAACCAAGAGGTGAAGTAAATTTTGGAGAAGACAGTGTAGCTAAATAGGAAGGATTGGAGCAAGAGGCTAGATGATGCACTTTAAGTTTATGAGACTGCCTACAAGACTCTTATTGGCATGTCACCCTATCAACAAGTATTTGAAAAGTTTGTCACTTAGTGGTGGAGGTGGAGCATAACACTTATTGGGCTATGAAGAAATGCAATTTGGATTTAGATGGAGCGGGGTCTTAGAAAATTTCAACTCCAAGAGCTTGAAGAGATCCATTTTGAAGCCTATGATAATGCAAGGATTTATAAAGAAAAGACAAAGGCTTTCTATGATAAGATGATTGCAAGAAAGGAGTTTGTGGTTAAAGAGAAAGTTCTACTTTATAAATCCCACTTAAAGCTCATGCCAGGTAAGTTTCGTTCTAAATGGGAAGGTCCTTATATTGTTTCTCATGCTTTTCCTTTTAGTGCAGTGGAGCTTGTGGATGAGTGAACTAGAGCTAAATTCAAAGTCAATGGACATAGATTTAAGCACTTTCATGAGGAGCTTCCAAGGGAGGACAAGGAGGAGCTCTAACTTTAAGACCCACCTTGATTACCTGGTTGTACACTTTGCCTTTCACCTTTTTATATTATTTTGTCTATCTTTTGGATTAGATCTTGTGCTAGCATCGAGGACAATGCAATGTTTAAGTGTAGGGGGGAGAATTCAAATAAAATTTTTGGTTTTGTCTTGTTTGGATTAGTTGATCTTTAGTCTTTTTGTTACTTTTGTTCTTGTGTTGTTTGTTGTGTTTACAAAAAAACTTATGTTTTTGTGGAAGTTGCCAATAATGGTATGATTATAGCTTTGATATGTCTTGACTTGATAGAAAATTGATCTTGTGTTGAGGATGCAAGTTAAGTGGCAAGTACTTTAGTTTTAATGAACTTTGATGATGGTTAATTTATCTTGTGAGATTTTGTGCTTATTGATATTCAATTCTAGTGTGCATCCCCTATCTTGCTTTTACTTTAGAGCTTAGCTTGAATCTTATTCAAGACTATATTTGTTCACTTGCCATGCATGAAATGGATTAAGGCATTTATTCTTGTTTTATTTTGTTTTAGCTAGAGCCAAAAAGTCATTCCATATGTATTTTATCCATTTGTTTTAACGCCATTCCATATGTATTTTATCCATTTGTTTTAACGCTTTGAGCCTTGTATGTTTTCTTTTTAACCCTTTTAGCCATGAAAAGCAAACAATATTCTTTCTACCTTGATTAGGATACTTTTGATTATTAAGAGCATTGTATCTTGTTAAGGTGGGTGAGGTGCATTTTTCACATCAACTTAGGCCATTTGTTTGTTCATTTTGGAAATATACCTAGTAAAAAAATGAAAAAAAAGAATGATGCTTTTGTGGAAAAATTTACATAGTTAGAAGAGTTTTAAAAAATATATTTATAAAAAAATATAGAAAAGCAAAAGAAAGGTATATGAAATGAAATGGAAAAAAAAAAAGAAAAGGAAAAGAAGGAAAGAAAAGTTACTTTTGTTCTCTTAGTGCATATACTTGTTTGTAGTGAATAGGGTCTTGAAATGCATATTCATTCCATTTTATATCCTTTCTTGATGCTTTTGATAATTTTAAGTATCTACTTTGCTTCTTGAATTGTCCTCATTTTTTTGTTTACCACTTGTTTCTTATAACACCATAACTCTCTAGCCTTTCTCATGCAAATTCTATCACTCATGCTATGCACATCTCAAGGGAACAAAGAAAAAGGCATTAAAATAGTGAATATTTTTGCGTTGTGTAGCGTGTGAATTTTCTATTTAATGTCTCATGGACTGTGTGAGCTCATGTATCATATTCTCATATTTAATTACATAGATACAACTCAATTCCATCACCAAAAGTCACCTAAAACTAGTGCAAGGGAAGGGAATACACAAAATTCATAGTTGTAACCTTGGCCAGAATTCTCCCATTTCTTTCACAAATTTTGAAAAATTATAACTAATTTTAAAAAAATAAATCATGCATTATTTACCATTTTAAAAGCTACAAAGGTCTACTTTATGCTAAAAATATGTTCAGGTCATAAAACATCAAATAGAAAACGTTTGACATTCGAAAAGTACTCAAGGTCATAGTTGCTTGGGCTACTGTCACAAGTTACTATCATAAATTTTAGAAATTCATAACTAATTATAAAAAAATATAAATCATACAAATTTGGTTAATCTGAGAAGCTACAAATGTTAAATTTAAGAGAAAAATATATCCAGATCACGTTAAGATACTTAAGGAACTGAATTATGATATAACAGTATTGGAGGTCCAGTGGCATTACTGATACTGACATGAAATTTCAAAAATTCTTAACTCTCTATTCAGACCTCCAAATGAGGTGATCTTAGTGGCCACAAAAAGCTTATAACCTCTAATTTATGCCTATAAAATTTCACAAGCATTGGGACACTATTTGGCTATCGGATGATATAGAACACACAACTGACCATATGAACAGTACATGCACCAGGCTAGCAGAAAAATCTGAACTTTGAAAATTCATAATTAATTCTGTAGAGCTACAATTTTTCTACACTTTAGCTTTTCTAAAATCTCTCAATGAGTCCTACATGTTTGCAAATGTTTATGGGAAAATTCATCCATTTGGTCAGTTTGTGCTATAGGGTTTCATTTTGGTCATTTTCATGCTTCTTAATGGTATCAAAGGGTCCAAATTTTCTTCCTAAGCTTGTGTAGCCACTTGAGCATGTGAGATTGCACCAAAATGACATTTCAAACTTATCTTAAAGGTGCACAAACCTAGAATTTGGAAACTCACACTCTCACCTCATACCATACACATATTTCCATAATACTAGTCTTGCCATTACATGTCCAAAATACACATTTCCATACATACAACCTCAAATCTCATTTACACATGATATATTAGCATAATTATATATGCTCATAATTTCATAGCACATACACAATATTAGATTACAACAATTGCCACTTGTATGGCCTTAAAAAGTTACATTCCATGCACTTTGATGTCATACTCTCATCTTTAAGGTGGTTGGCTTCCATTACCTTGTCCACTTGGTCCACCTAGCATGTTAGAATATTGGAGAGGAGGAAATGAGATTCAAAGAATCCCATTAGCTCATTTCCCATTCAACTATACATAATATATGCAAAACAAGTCTTGAAAATGCATACATGGGCATAATGGATGACATGAACATTCAAGAGGCAAACTTAACATATGAGTAAGTCATACAAGACATCCATAGGCTTGCTAAGTGAATAGATTGGCCTCACCCTTTCACTTATGGATTTTGGACTTGCCTCACCTATTTCTTTAAGAGATTTTTGACTCAACCTTGCTCTTGGGAGTTAAACTCATTCTTGGGAGACTCTTTACTTTGTCTCAACTAACCTTAAGGGTTCTTGGCTCATCCTCACCATGATCAATAGTTCTTGGCCTCTCTATACTTAAGCAAACCCAAGTAAACATAACAAACATTATATAAAATATAATGCATCATCATGGTACCATGGAATAAGAGCTCATGATATAACATTTTTCATAGCTCAAAACACACATACACACATTCAAAGATAAGTCAAGTATACATCCATGCATGAGAGAAGGAGGAGTGAGTTAGCTTGGATGTAACCACATACTTTTCTCCTTGAATTTGCTCTCCCTTCCTCGGCCTCACACACACAAAGGTGTGGGTTTGGTTTCTATAGGCCTAAACATAATTTATGAAAGCCAATTATGTTCATGGAATTAATTCTAACACCACACATCTTCCTTAAGTACTAACTTTGTCTAAAAATCCCTTTATGGTTCCAAGAATGCATCTAATGAAGAAACACCCATCAAATAAGTTCTAGGCTTCATTCTTTCCTTTCATATATGATTCTTGACTCCTTTTAAGTCTCTTGGAGTTATCATACAATTAAAATAAAGAGCTTAACTACATGTTGCTTCTTTAGGTCATATTATGGAACCTATAAGGCCATTTCAATTCTATGGTTTCTAAATTTTTTCCAAGACTTTCTCTCATCTTCACTCATCATATATGACTCAAGAATGACTCAAGAATGGACTTGGAACAAATTAAAACTCTCCTTAGGTGTCTCATCCCCTCTTGGCCGAGCCTATGCACCATTTAGCCTGCAAAGAAGTTTGCTTTATTTTCTTGATGAAGGATGCATATGGGGAGACTTCTAGGGATCTTAGGAGCTCATTCAAAAACTTATTTAAGTCTAGGAATCATTGTATAAAATCATATTTTGCAAGGAACGCTTGAAACTCTAGATTTGCTATCTTGAAATCTAATGGCTAGTTTGTTGTTTTCTTTGCATATTCTTGTTCTTCTCCCTCAAATTCCTAAGATTTACAATTGGTTTAGTTGAAAACTCAAATCCCTAGGGCTGGCCATATGTAGGTCGAAATGCTCACAAGAGGAGAGAGGAAGAAGATCAAGTGAAAGAATAGCAAAATACCTTAATTTCCTTACTTCTTCTTGCTTGTTCTTCACCTTCCTTGTCTTTCTCACATTAATTTCGAAATTTCTCCTCTGTTCTTCCCTCAAAATAGGCCCAAACACTTCAGCAAAACCATCCATAGGAAATAAGGGGGAAAAGGAGGAGAAGAGATTGGCCAAGAAAAAGCATAAAAAACAACCAAAATTCCATACCTTATGCCTTGAAATTTCTGCTTCTCTTTCTCTCCCTCTTGTGCGGCCCTCTCCCTTAGGGTTTCTTCTCTGATTTAGGGCAGAACAAAATGAACTAAGTGAGTGGAGAAGTGGGCCACCCTAGATATATAGGTGGGAGAAAGAAAGACTTTTCAAAAATTTTCATTTTGCCATTCGTTTTTTGTATTTTTATTTCTAATTTGTTTTAGCTTCTTTTTTAGAACCATATTTTTCATTATAAAATTTAAGTTCCCAATTTAGTAAAATGCATTTGGAATCACTCAAATCAGAGCTAAAACCTTTTTGAATGAATCCGTTAAAGTTTTAGTACACCAATGTTAGAAAACATCTACCGGAGGGGTTTTAACTATCCCGGGGCCTTCCATGGTTTTCAGGGCCTTTCGAGAACTTCAAAAAACTCAAAAATTTCATTTAAAAAAGCCCTCCTATGTGAATTTCAAAATTTACTCAAAATTACGAAAATGCCATTACGTTTTGTAAGTCTTTTGTAAGAAATTATTTTTTCATTCTAGCTTTATTTTTCTTTCCATTTGAGGTTAGAATTCTCATTTTTAGGAGTCTAGAATATTACTTAAATTTTTTAGGACCTTAACTAATTCATTCCGGGGCAACTTGCTTTTAAAAATGTGCCCCGTTTTCGTTGTTTAACGAAAATCGGATATTACATTTCTTACCTTGGCTTGCATTACAACCGAAATAAAGACCTTATGATTTATATATTGGAATTTGATTTTGGTAGGGATGTAGATAATAGTGAAGCATATGGTAGTAAAGTAGATATGTTGGAACTTGAGAGTGAACACTTAAACCTAAGCATTAGATAGTAGAGTGGCAAATACCAATTCATGTGAGGGACTATCATTGCATTTCATTTTTGTTAAGTATATTGCCATGGTACTTGTTGCATTAATACAAGTGATATGATTTGGAGAGTTGAGATATTGATTTTGCTATGATTTTCCTTGTGCTTAATGGCCTACAGATTTCCATTTTTGTTTTTTGTTTTTTTTTTCTATTAGTCTTTTCTTAGAGTTTTGGTTTTCTTCTGCCTAGGAGTGCAAATGCTTAAGTGTGGGCGGAATTGATAATTGCTAATTTTTATATATTTTATTCTCTCTAATTTAGGCATTTTGATGATAAATTGCAGCTTAATGGATTTTATTAGGAGATATTTGACTTTATTAGCCACTTTTTGCACTTTAGAAATTAATTTATAAAATTATTGGTTTTTAATGTATTAATTCCTTTAAATAATTTTGTGAATTTTTTTCACAGAATATTTCCTATTATTTGTACAGATTTTTAATGGGCAACAGAAAAAAAATCGGTGAAAATAAATTTGGAGATGAATTAAAGGCTACATGATTGAATTAAGGGGCTGAAATCTTAAAATGAAAATTAGATGTTTGCAATTTAAAAGTAGTGGATATTTGTCTAGAATTTTTTTAATGAAATTTTAGAATTAAAAATAAAATAAAATATAGGGAATGGGATTGTCTTCTTCATGCTTAAATACAAATTCATTTGTTTTCTTTCTCCACGTGTGCAGATCCAATTGGGCTCTCCTCATTTCATGTTGCACAATCGTGCAAGGAGCTGACATGGAGGGATGAATAAATCACATATAGGCACTCTATTCACATGCAAAAGATTCTCTACCTCTTCCACATCCACTCATTCAAGTGTCACGTCTCATATTCACTCACATTTCATGTGGATGCACACTATTAACCATACCAGAATCATGCACTCCCATGCATGGCTCACACACGGGCTCTCACATTCACAAAAAGATTCATTACATGCATAACACTTCACTTGTATACATAAGGGATGTGGGGAGGTGGTTCAGGGTCTTTTAGAAGGCCCAGAACACATGAGAGGCATGAGCTCAAGAGCACAGGACACATGGAATTGGGAGGCACGAGTTCACTCACTTTTTATGCATGGGTTTGCAACATCATAATTTCTTATCTTATCTCATGCTATTCACATACTTTAAACCATGCATCTCACATAAGGAACAAGAAAAAGCAATTAAAATAATGAATATTTTAGTGTTGCATGACATATAAATTTTTCATTTGGTGTCTCGTGGACTATGTGAGCTTCAGTATCACATTCTCATATTTAATTATATAGATACAACTCATTTCCATCATTAAAAGTGGCCTACAACTCGTGCAAGACAAGGGAATACATAAATTTCATGGTTGTCCACTTCAGCCATAATTTTCCCTTTTCTATCACAAATTTTAGAAAATCATAACTAATTCTAAAAAAATCAAAATGACTGCATTTTTTACCATTCTGGAAAGCTACAGATGTTTAATTTATTCTAAAAAATATTTTAGGCCATGAAACACACACAAAAGATGTTTAACATTCCAAAATGTGCAGAGGTCTAACTGGTTACTGGCTACTGATACAAGTTTCTGTCATAAATTTCAAAAATGTCCAATTAATTTCAAAAAAAATCCAATTCATTCAAATGATACCAATCTAGAAAGTTACAGATGTTAGCTAGAGGATAAAAATTACTTTAGACCATTTTGCGGTACATCCAGGATTCAAAAATCAATCAAACAATAACTTAGGTTTGTTTGGATGCCTAATACTAGATAGAAACTTCAAAAATTTATATCTCCCTCTGTAGATATCCAAATGAGATGCTTCTAGTTGGCATAAGTCACTGGGAAGGTCTAGTTTCTTTTTGTAAAATTTTGTGGCAATTGGACATCATTTGCCCCATGAGTGATAGAATTTAAATTCGGACCAGAATGAACAGTACACTGAACCGATTTTAGAAAATTTCCCAACTCTGAAAATTTATCAAATATTCCATAGACCTCCAAAAATTTTGAAATTTAACTTCTCAAAAGCTCTAAATGCATGCTAAGCTCTCAAACCAAGAAGAGCTTATTTGGACAAAAAATGGTCTAGGTTTCCAATATGGTCAATTTTGATCCATATGAGATACCAATTATGTTCAAATGGTCTCCTTGCGTTTGGCACCTCTTGGGCAAGTTTAAAAAGTATGAATATGACTTGTATGAACTACCTAAGTGGTTCCAAAGTTCATGCATCTCAATTTAGCCATTCCACTTCATTTATATATACATTTCCATAATGCTAGTTTGCGCATTATATGTCTAAAATGCACATTTCCATACATATAACCTTTATTCTCATTTTATACATGATACATTAGCATAATTACATATGTTCATAACATCATAGGTGTAATACCATAGCTATCTTAGCTAGCTTATTTACATATATAAGTTTTATACATGGATTTCTCCAAGAAAACAGAAGAAAAATAATACAATTTAATTGTGTTACGTCATCCATAATTTCTTTGTTTTTGCTCTGTGGGCCTTGGGGACTCTTTCATATCATTCTCAAATTTAATTACACCAATAAAAATCAAAACCATTTGAAAACATTACCAAAAACTCGAGCTTACATCAAGCATACATAATTATCTAATGGTTCTGC
Source organism: Erythrophleum ivorense (assembly GCA_026724425.1). Taxonomy (NCBI): domain Eukaryota; kingdom Viridiplantae; phylum Streptophyta; class Magnoliopsida; order Fabales; family Fabaceae; genus Erythrophleum; species Erythrophleum ivorense. The sequence goes on along the minus strand of JAIUCV010000313.1, from coordinate 578,747 downwards.
CTTGGGTTTAGTCTGCAAATTCTGTGCATCAACTTTGAAAATTTGCTAATTAAATGCAAAAAAAATCAAAATCAATTATCTTTAACATTCTGGAAAGCTCTAAGTGTTAGCCTTACACTAAAAATAATTTCAAGTCGTGAACATAGCATTTGGACCATGTCTTGACATAAAAAAAGGCACAAAGGTTTTGATTGGCTACTGTTACTAATATAGATTTATGATATAAATTTTAAAAATATCCAATTAATTTTATAAAAATTTAATCCATGCAAATGATACTAATTTGAAAAGCTATGGATGTTAGCTTTATGGTAAACATAAGTTTAGATAAAAAAAAAATACGTTTAGCCACTAGAATTTAATGGAATAGTGAACAAGGTCGTGCTACGCTCATTGATGCAGTTCCAGAATTCAAAAATTCATACCTCTTCGCTCAGACCTCCAAATGAGGTGCTTCTAGTTGCTATGAGTCATTGTAAATGTCTAGTTTATGCCTACCAGATTTTGTCACCATTGGACCATGTTTAAGCCCCTGGGATGACACAAAAATCATAATTGACCAAATGAATAGGTAATTCTGCAGATCTGAATTTTTGATATCAACTTTGAAAAATCATAAAAAATTCCACAGACCTTCAAATGACATAATCTTTAGCTTTTCAAAAAGCTCTAGGCAAGATCTAATTGCATGACAAATTTCAAGTCAAGAGGAAGTCATTTGTTTAGACTTCTGCAATAGCTCAAGATTATAGAAATTTGGTCCAAATGATCCATACATTTTCCCACACCCATGTGAGCAACTTAAGAAGTGTAAATACATCATGAATAAGTCTCTCATAAGGTCTGAACCATCATGCAACTCAAATTCATCATAACACATCCATAAACATACATGCACAAGTGGGCTTTCAAGTGGTCAACTTGCACATTTCTATTCATTTAGCTTCATGCTTGATACGTACACTATCATTACATAGTTTTACACTTGTTCAAGGTTTCATGACTCAAAAATAAAAAAAATACATATATAGTTTGACATTCTAGTACATCAAAAATAGCAAGATTGCCAAGACATAGATACCTAAGCTCCTTGACTTCCATCCTTTGGATCTTAAACTCCACCTAGGCCATATAAGATAAGAGAAAGGAGGGGGGTTAGATTCATTAAATCTCAATAGCTCATACACCTATTCAGGCATATTTTCAAGGCATACAATGTAACACCTGGTATGTTGTACAATCGCTGGAATGGGCCAGTTTGAAAAGCAAGTCCCCTGAGATGAGTGATTCAAGACCAAATAAAATTTGAATAAAATTTTAAATAATAGAAAATGAGGATTTGATCCTTGAGTTGCCAAAAAACTAGAGTCGGAGTGATTCGAAAAATTTGCCGAAAGGCCAGTGACATTTTCGTAAATAAGTGTAATTTTAGAAAAAAACCTAGGAGGGCTTTTTAAATGGAAATTTTGAGTTGCCCAGGGTTCTCAGAGGCCCTAAAAACCATGGGAAGCCCCGGGACTGGTAAAGCCCCTCCGGTGTACTCTTTCCGACGTCGGTTGACCTAAACTTTGACCGGTTCGTTCGGGAAGGTTTTAGTTCCAATTTGAGTGATTCCAAAGGCATTTTATTAAATTGGGAATCTTAATTTTATGATGGAAAAGATGGTTCTCAAAAGGGAGCTAAAACAAAGTCAAACCAGAAATGCCATTATGGAAGGGCAAAAATGGAAACAAAGTGCACAAAAGAAGCTTCCAAACTCCCTTTTTAAGCCACGTTCAGCTCCCCCCTCTCTAAACCAACTTTCTTCTGCCCAAAACTCAGAAATGGAGCTGCTGTCTTAGGCGCACAAAGGGAGGAAATTTTGGAGGAAGAAAAGCCAAAGAACAGGTGAGAAAGTGTAAGGTTTTCATACTCTTTCCTCTTGAAACTTCATCCTCCCCTTTTTGCTTCATCTTTCCATGGTTTTAATGTATTTTTTGGTGCTGATTTGGGTCCAGATCAGAGGAGGGAAATTCAAAATTTAAGGTGGAGAAAGAGGGAAGAGGAAGGGCTCTTGAAGGAAGCTTGATTGCAAGGTAGTTTCTCTCCCTTTGTTGCTTCTTTTTCTCCTTCTCCTCTTCCATGGTAGGATGTCTCAACCAGAACCATGAAGAGGGAAGAGTTTTTGTTTTATAATCCAAAAGAATCCATCAAACTAAGGCATGGGAAGATGGATTATACCAAAGAAATACATGAAAAACTAGTAAAACTCAAGTTAGAAAAGTGTAGGGTGCTTGAACATAAATTAAAATTTGGGTTGATTTAAGACTTCCCCATCATATGTGAGTGTTTGTTTGAGTTTCTAAGACTCCTAGGGAGCCTCCCAAGTGCCCTATCCATTAAGGAAAAATCCCAAACTCTATGGGTTTTTAATGGAAGCATAATTAGGTCAAAACCCTTAGAGATAGCTAGGGAGTATTTTAAATGGTTCCAAACTTGATTTGGGACTTTATATGATAAAATAAGATAGGAGAAACCCTTGGAAAAAATTTAGAAGCCTTAGGTTGGGAGATGAGGCAATGGCTTCCATAATGTAACCTTATGTAGCAACATGGACCTAGGTTTGTGAAAGTGAATGTGTGATGGCTTAAAGGACCTTAAATGAGGTCAAGAGATCTAAATATGGCAAGAGAATGGAACCAAGAATGTTAATTATGGTAGTTGCTTCATTAGGTCCTTAATGGAACCATATTGTGACAAATAGACCAAAGTGTAGTCTTAAAAGTGAGTTGGATGTCATAATTTGTTCCAAGAGTATAATTTAGTGTTGTTTAATATGAATAGGCCAAAGAAATCCAACCCACCTTCTTGTGTTTGTGGAGCTGAAAAGGAGAAGAAACAAGCAAAGTAAAACTTGAATTTACACCAAGGTAGCTCTCCACCTTTTCTTATTGCATTTTCTTGTTGCATATGGTGTCATTGTGTGCTTGTGTGTATGTTTATATGTTTGAGACATGCCACTTGATGCTATGTTGCTATTTTGGTACCAATATGCTTTCTTGAATGTCTTTGAAAGATGGAAATGGCTCATAAGGGTGAGGTAGTGCCAAAAGTCCCTTAATGTGAGTGAGGAGATGCCAAAAGTCTCATGGCATGGGTGAGATAAGGCCAAAAGTCCCTTGGGTGGGTGAGGCTAAGTCAAAAGTCTCAAGAACCAGGAGTAAGGCAATCCAAAAGTCCTAGAAATGGGATAAGGCCAATCCAAAAGTCCTTAGAGCTCATTCTTAATCTTGATATGTGTTTGTGACATAAAAATGTGGAAATTGAATGCTTCATCGATTGAGTAGTTGCATACTTGTACCCTTGGCATATTATATGCCTTGAAAATGTGATTGAATAGGTGTATGAGCTATTGAGATTCAATGAATCTCACCCTCTCCTTTCTCTCATCTCATATGATCTAGGTGGAGTTCAAGATCCAAAGGATGGAAGCCAAGGAGCCTAAATCTCTATCTCTTACCAACTTTTCTATTTTGATATACTATGATGATTAGAATGTAAAAGTAGATATGTAAATGTTATTTTTGAGCCATGACACTTTGAACAAGTGTAAAACTATGTAAAGTTAGTGTATGTATCAAGAATAGAGTCTAATGAGTAGAATTATGTATTTTGACCATTTGGGAGTTCATTTGTGTATGTATGTTTATGGAAGTGGCATGGTGAATTTAAGTTGCATGAGAGTTCAAACCTTATGAGGGACTTATTTATGCTATATTTATGCTTTCTAAGTTGCTCAAATGTGTGTGGAACCATGGATGGCTCATTTGAACCAAAGTTGTCTCTTGTTAGGACCAAAATTGCCATAAGCTTGAGCTATGGCAAAATCTGACCAAATGACCTCTTCTTGACTTGGAATTTTGCATGAAGGTAGATCTTGCCTATAGATTTTTGTGAAGCCAAAGATCAGGTCATTTGTCTATGGAATTTTCTATAATTTTTCAAAGTTGGTATCAGAATTTCGGATTTGCACTGGTACTGTTCATTTGGTCAGTTTTGAAATTGTGTCATCCGAGGGGAAAACGTGGTCCAATGGCTACGAAATTTTATATTTAGAAACTAGGCATTCACAGTGACTTGTAGCAATTAGAAGCATATCATTTGGAGGTCTAAGCTGAGAGATATGAATTTTTGAATTTCTGGGATAGTAGCAGTAGCTCAACATGACCTGAGTCACTGTTCCATTGAATTTGGGTAGCTAAGCGTGATTTCTATGGTTTTCATCTATTTTTACCATAAATTTAACATTCATATCTTTCCAAATTGTTATTATTTACATGGATTGGATTTTTTTGGAATTAATTGGACATTTTTGAAGTTCATAGAAGACACTTGCATCAGTACCAGTAGCTGTCCGAACCTTAACCCCTTTTCGCATGTCAAACGTTTTCTGTGTTATGTTTCATGGCCAAGCATATTTTTAAATAAATTAGACATGTGTAGATTTCCAGAATGGCCAAGAATGAACAATTTCAATTTTTCTAGAATTAGTTACAAATTTTGAAACTTCCTATCAGTAAACTGAACCAGTGGCCCAGATAGCAGCAACCCCAGTGGATTTTCGGATGTCAATTGTTCTCCGCTTAATGATTCATGAGCTAAAATATTTTTATCATGGGTTAGACATCCAGAGCTTTCTGGAATGGTAAATTTTGTTGGATTTCAATTTTTGTAGATTTAGTTATGAATTTCTGAAGTTGTGAGAGAAAAACTGAAATTCTGGCCGAAAATAAGAGTGTGAATTTGATGGTCCCCTTTGAGTTCCACGAGTTATGGGCCAAATTTGGTTATGCAAATGAGTTGTATGTATGTAATTAAATATGATAATGTGTTGTATGAGCTCATATGGTCCGTGTGACACCGAATGGAATTTTTATACGCGACATAACGCAAAATAAGGCATTATTTTAATGTCATTTTCCATTCTCTTTTGTTCAAATTGATCATGTGAGACTTAGAAATGATCGGAAGTATGTTAGAAATATATGGTGTTACATACAACATGTCAAGGGTACAAGTATGTAACTAATCAATCTATGAAGCATTCAATTTCACACTTTTATGCCATAAACACATATTAAGCATAAGAATGAGCTCTAGGGACTTTTGGTTTTGGCCTCACCCTATTTTTAGGACTTTTGGATTTGTCTCACTCTTAGTTTAGGGACTTTTGACTTAGTCTCATCCAAACAAGGGACTTTTGGCCTTGTCTCACCCATGCCATGAGACTTTTGGCATCTCCTCACCCACTTTAAGGGACTTTTGGCACTACCTCACCCTTATGAACCATTTCCACAATTCAAATACATTCAAGAAGACATATTGGTACCAAAATAACAACATAGCATCAAGTGGCATGTCTCAAAAATATAAATATATCCACAAGTATACAATGACAAATATGCAACAAGAAATGCAATAAGAAAAGGTGGAGAGCTACCTTAGGGAATTTTCAAGCTTTACTTAGCTATACCTTTCCTTTCTTGGCTATAAACTCACAATGAGATGGAGCTTGACTTCCTTAGCCTAAACACTATGAATAATATTCAATTACTTTCTTGAAGCAAGCTAAAACATCAAACTCATACTTGAGACACACACTTTGCCTAATGGTCACATAATGGTTCCATTATGGCTTAATAAAGCAACTACCATAATTCAAGTTCTTCGCCCCAATTTCTTCCCTTATCTAGGCTTCTTGACTTCATTTAAAGTCCTTGGAGCCATCATATACCCACTCTTCCAAGCCTAGATATATGTTGCTTCACAAGACTATATTATGGAAGCCATTGTCTCATCTCCCAATCTAAGACTTCTAAATTTTTTCCAAAGGTTTCTCCTACCTTCTTTTATCATAAAAAGTCCCAAATCAAGCTTGAAACAATTTAAAACATCCCTTATTTATTTCTATGGGTCTTGGCCGAAATATGCTTTCGTTAGGGACCAATGGAGTTTGCAATTTTTCCTTAATGGATGGGGCACTTGGGAGGCTCCCTAAGAGTATTAGAAACTCAAACAAACACTCACATATGCTAGAGAATTCTTGAATTAACCTAGATTTTAGATTATATTCAAGAACCCTACACTTTCCTAACTTGCATTTCACTAGTTTTCCATGCAATTTCTTGGTATTTTCTTACTCCCCATGGTCTAAAACCCTCAATTCTCTCTTATTTCAGAACAAAATCTCCTCCCCTCTCATGGCTCTGGTCTGACCTAACACACACACTGAGGGAACAAGAAGGAGAGGTGATGGAAAAGCAAGAATTTACCTTAAATCAGGCCTTCTTCAAGAGTTCTTCCTCTTCCTTCTTCCTCCTCCTTGAATTTCAAAATTATCTCTTTTGGTCTGACACCAAACTAGCACAAAAAATTTCATTAAAACTATGGAAAGATAAAGCAAGAAGAGGAGAATGAAGTTTCAAGAGGAAGAAGTATAAAAATCCTAAACTTTCTCACCTCTCTTTAGCCTTTTGCTTCCTCCTTCTTAGTTCCTCTTGTGCATTCTTATTTTTAGCTCTCTTCTCTGGTTTGGACGCTGCAGCAAGTTGGTTAAGGAGAGCCAAGTATGGGAAGCCACATATAAAGGGAAATTAGGAGAGAATTGTTCCAAAAAAATGACAATTTTGTCCCTTGCGCGTGGTATTTTCGTTTTAGGCTCGTTTTAGCTCCTTTTTGAGAACCGTCCTTTACATTATAAAATTTAGGTTCCCAATTTAATAAAATACCTTTGGAATCACTCAAATTAGAGTTAAAATCTTCCTGAAAGAACTGGTCAAAGTTCAGATCAACTGAAGTTGGAAAAAGTGCACCGGGGGGGCTTTAACGGTCCTGAGGCTTCCCATGGTTTTCAGGGCTTTTGAGAACCCTGGGCAACTCAAAATTTTTATTTAAAAAGCCTTCCTGGGTAGTTTTCCAAAATTACACTTATTTACAAAAATGTCACTGGCCTTTTGGTAATTTTTTTGAATTACTCTGGCCTCAATTTCTGGGCTACTCAAGGCTCAAATCCTCATTTTCTATTATTTAAAATTTGATCCAAATTTTATGTGGCCTTGAATTACTTATCTAAGGGGATTTACTTTTCAACTAGCTCGTTCTAGTGTTTTTACAACATACCAGATGTTACAATATGACATATACAACCATGGATTACAACATTTGCCATTCATATGGCTTTAAAGAAACAAAATCTATACACTTTGATGTCATGCTCTCATCTCTCAAGTGGTTGGCCCCCATTTCCTTATTCTCTTGGTCCACTTAGCATGTTAGAACATTAGAGAGGAGGGAATGAGATTTAAAGAATCTCAATAGCTCATCTCCCTTTCAATCATACATAAAAGATGCAAAACAAGTCTTACAAATATATGTATAGGCATATTGATATGTGAAATCATTCAAGAGACATTTTTAACATTTGAGCAAATCATACATAAGATACAAAGGTTTGTCAAGTAAGTGAATTACCCTCACCCATTCACTTGTAGATTTTGGACTTGCCTCGCCCATTCTTTAAGAGGTTTTTAACTCAACCTTACTTTTAGGAGTCAAACTCACTTTTAGAAGACTCTTTACTTTGTCTCAACTAATTCTAAGGGGTTCTTGGTTTCATCACACTCAAGCAAACCCAAGCAAGCATAACAAACATTATTTGAAAATATAATGGATCATCATGGTACTATAGCATATGAAATTATGCTAGAATACTTTTCATGGCTTAAAACACACATACACACATTCAAAGCCAAGCCAAGCCAAGTATACATTCATGTATGAAAGAAGGAGGAGTGAGCTACCTTGGATGCAACCACATACTTTTTCTCTCAAATTTGCTCTCCTTTCTTCAGCCTCACACACACAAAGGTGTGAAAATGATTTCTCTTAGCCTAAATACAATTTATGGAAGCCAATTAGGTTTATGAAATTAATTCTAAGGCCACACAACTTCCTTAAATACTAACTTTGTCTAATAACCCCTTTATGGTTTCAAGAATGTACCTAATGAAGCAACACCCATCAAATAAATTTTAGGCTTTATTCTTTCCTTTCATATATGATTCTTAACTCTTTTTAAGCCTCTTGGAGTCATTACACAATTGAAATAAAGAGCCTAACTACATGTTACTTCTTTAGGTCATATTATGGAACATAAGACACTAACTCATTCTCCAGGCTTCCTAAATTTTTTCCAAGGCCTTCCCTCATCTGCACTCATCATATATGACTAAAAAAATGAGTTTAGAAAAATTTAAAACTATCCATAGGTATCCAAACCCTTCTTGGCCGAGACAATGAAGAAGTTTGGCCTCTATGGACTTTGCTTTATTTTCTTGATAGAGGAAGCACATGGGGAGACTTCTAGGGATCTTAGGAGCTCATTTAAACTTTCATTTAGGCATAGAAATTGAGGTATCAAGTCAGATTTTACAAGGAGTATATGAAACCCTAGAATTTCTATTTTGAATTTTCATGGTTATTTGTTAGTTCCCTTTGCATATTCTTATTCTCCACACTCCTTTTCCTAAGATTCACCCTTGGTTCTATATAAAATCCAAGCCCTCCTATTGCTTCTTGAGTGGGGTGAACCATGGAGAGAAGAGGAGCAAGGGGTAACAATCATGGAAGAAGAAATTACCTTATTTTTCCTTGTTTTCTCACTTGAATATTCCCTTCTTTGGCCTCCTCTCTTCAAATCTAAATTTTCTTCTTAATTTCTCCCTTAAAAAAAATCCATATATCTCAATATAATCATAGGAAAGAAAGGAAAGTGGAGAAGAAGAGGTTTACAAGGGAAAGAGCATGAAAAACTACCAAAATCCATACCTTTGGCCTTTGATTTCTCCTCCTCTTTCTCTTCCCCTTGTGCACCACTTTCCTAGGGTTTTTTCTCTAGTTTGGGATAGAAACATATGAAGCTAAATGAGTGGGAGAGTGGGGCACCCTATATAAATAGGTTAAAGGAAGAAAGACTTTTCAAAAATTCCCATTTTACTCTTCGTTCTTGGTATTTTTGTTTCTAATTTTTTTTAGCTCTTTTTTGAGAATCGTCTTTTCCATTATAAAATTTAGGTTCCCAATTTTGTAAAATGCTTTTAGAATCACTCAAATCAGAGCTAAAACTTTCTCGAACGAATCCATTAAAGTTTGAGTACACCGATATTGAAAAACGTCCACCAGAGGGGGGTTTAACTGTCTTGGGGCTTCCCATGATTTTTAGGGCCTCTAAAAACCTTGGAGAACTCAAAAATTTCATTTAAAAAGCCCTCCTATGTGAATTCCAGAATTTGCTCAAAATTACAAAAATGTCATTACGTTTCGTAGGTTTTTCATTAAGTTTCATTTCTTCATTCTAACTCTATTTTTCTCTCCATCTGAGCTTGAGATTCTCATTTTTAGGAGTCTAGAATGTTACTCAAATTTTTTGAGATCTTAACTTATTTATTTTGAGGGACTTGCTTTGAAAATGCACCTATTTTTGTTGTTTAATGAAAATCAGACATTACAGGGTTCACGTGGAAACACCAACACGAGGCACCAAATTTAGCTATCATTTATTCCCATGCTCCACTCGCACACATAAACCATTCTAGCAGTCAGCATACACACACAATGACAACACACATAATACTTACACGTAGGTGCAATCCACACACATCCAGCTCTACTTATTTACACTCTAAGGCACAGGCTCCTCACTTCTTGACATGTCCATATGAGGCACCTAACCATGCATGAATCCAAGGCTTCCTCCACATAAACACAACACTAACACATAGGAACAACTTTTACACATACCACCAGATCACACACGTTTCTATTTCACTAAGGAAGAATGTGGAAAGAAGCATGAGGAGTTTTGGGTTTGTGGGAGGAAGAAGTATGGGGAGAACATGATTTAAGAGAGGAGTAGAATAGAGGGTGAAGCTATGGGAATGAAGGGATTAAAGGCATGAAGAAGCATGTAAGAGATAGGTAGGCAATACACCTAATAAATGAAGAAACACACATGTAAAGTTGACTTGGAATAAGAAGCACACATCAGTATGAAGCATGAGAATGAATGAAAGAAAGCATGTGAGAGAGGAAAAAAAGGTAAAGGCATGGGTTTAGGTCAGGGAAGGCTAAGGGCTACATAATAGAGAGAGATAAAAAACATTATTCCCATCCATCATCAAGCTCTAGTACCGTGGCTTTTTCTCTTTAACTCCTCCATCCATTTCCTCCAATGGAAGCTTGAATTTACTTGGGTAGCTAACTGAGAATGTGACTTCCATGGATGAAGATTTGAGCTCCAAGATTTATCCTTAAATTTGGCTAAATTCTCTTTTCCTTATCCTTTTACTTTTAGCATTAATTTCTTTGTTTAATTTGGCTAGGTTTAGCTTGTCAAATGAAGTTTTTGATGGTTGTTGTATTGGATTCAATTGCCCTGTAATTTTGATTGTAATTTCACATTTGGAGACTTATTTTAAAGCCTACGTGTTTGTGGAAATTCCAAACTTAATGGCTATCCAATTTGCTAGTGATTTACTCTTGTTTTTAGGCTATTTAGTGCAATGGTCATTGTATTAAGTGGCTAGAATTTTGTGTGATTATTGTATTTGAGAAAATCTTTAATCTAATTAGTTAATTAGCATCTCTATGTGAATTGTTCAGTGACTTTAATAAGCATTTAGGTATTATTTTGGTGTGTTTTTATTCTCAACTTAAATGGCTAATTTTTCATGATTCTTTGTGGTTGCAAATTCCTTGATCATTAGTAATTTATGTTTTGGATGGTAATTCAAGAATTTTTATAAAGAATACACTAAGAAACAAGAAGTTAAGTGCAAGTTTTGGTATATTAAAAAGGGAGTAAGGATAATTGAATTCTAGAAAGTCTATTCAAAAGCTAGTTACCACTCTTTGCCTAATTATTGTTATCACCTAGTTTTAAGTTTTTAGTTCTTGTTATTTTCTTTACTTCATTTAAATTTTAGTAAATTAAAATCCCCCAAACACCACTGATTTTATCACACTAGGAGAACTCTTTCATAGATAATTAGAAGCAAACTCCTTGGGAAATGACCTAAGTTATACCAATATGTAACATCCAGTTTTTTGAAAATGAGAGAAAACGTGAGAAACGTAACGTATGATTTCTTCGTCAATGAATGAAACTCACCAGATATAAAAGGAAGTCCATTGAAATGATGTAGTTAAGGTCCTAAAAAATTTTGGAAGCATTCTAGACTCCTAAAAATGAGAATCCTAGGCTCAGACAGAAAGAAAAATGGAGCTAGAATGAAGAAATAATTTCTTACGAAAAGCTTACAAAACGTAATGGTATTTTCATAATTTTGAGTAAATTTTGGAATTCACACAAGATAGCTTTTTAAATGAAAGTATTGACTTCCTCAGGGTTCTCAGAGGCCCTAAAAATCATGGAAAGCCCCGGGACAGCTAAAGCCCCTCCGATGGACATTTTTAATATCAGTGTACCTGAACTTTGATGGATTCATTCGCGAAGGTTTTAGCTCCGATTTGAGTGATTACAAAGACATTTTACTAAATTGGGAATCTAAATTTCATAATGGAAAAGACAGTTCTCAAAAAGGACCTAAAACGAAGGCGAAACGAAAATGCCAAGAATGAAGGGCAAAATGAAAAATTTTGAAAAGTGTAACTCCTCCCACCTATATATATGATGTGCCCTTCTTCTCCGTTCATTATGCACGATCATGTTCTGCCCAAAACAAGAGGAAAACTCCAGGGGATGAGGCACACAAGAGGAGGAAGAAAAGGAAGAGAAATTCAAGGTAGAAAGGTATGGATTTTCATAGTTTTTCATGCTCTTTATCTTCCAAACTTCTTCTCCTTCATTCTCCTTTATTTCCTATGATTATAATGAAGTATATGGATCTGTTTTAAAGGAGAAATTGAGGGAAAAATTCGGATTTGAAGAGAGGAGCTCAGAGAACACAAGATTCAAGTGAGAAAAAGTAAGAAAACAAGGTAATTTCTCTTCCTATGGTTGTCATCTTTGGTTCCCTCCTCCTCCATTTCTCCTAACATGAGAAAACCCTAGGAGGACTTGATTTTTAGGCAGAAACAAGGGTGAATCTAAGGGAAAAGGATGCAGAGATTAAGAATATGTAAAGGAAATTAATAAAAATCATTAGATTTCAAGATACAAGTTCTAGGGTTTCAATTGCACCTTGTAAAATTTGATTTTGTATGATGATTCCTAGGCCTAAATAAGAGTTTAAATGAGCTCCTAAGATCCCTAAGAGTCTTCCCATATGCTTCTTCCCTTGAGAAAACAAAGCAAACTCCAAGGAGCTCCATTTCCTCCATAGCCTCGGCCAAGCGAGGTTAGCATACCTAGGGAGAGTTTTAAATTTTCCTAAGCCCAATTTTGAGTCATATATGATGAATGAATATGAGGGGAAGTCTTGGAAGAAATTTAGAACACATAGAAAGTGAGTTAGTGGTTTATGTTCCATATTATGACCTAAATAAGTAACATGTAGTTAGGCTCTTTGTTTTAATTGTGTGATGACTCTAGGAGGCTTAAAAGGAGTCAAGAATCATATTTGAAAGGAAAGAATAGAGCCTAGAATTTATTTGAGGGGTGATGCTTCATTAGATACAATTATGGACCATAATGAAGTTATAGGCCAACCTAGTATCTAAACAAATGTATGGTCTTAGAATTGAGTTCATGAACCTAATTGGCTTCCATAAATTGTGTTTAGGCCAAGAGAAACCATCTCCACAAGTTTATGTGTGTGTGGCCGAAAGAGAAAGCCTTGATTCAAGAAGAAAAGTGTGTGATTGTGTACAAGGTAGCTCTCTCCACCTTTTCTCATGCATGATGTGTGTTTAGCTTGTCTTAGAATGTGTGTATGTGTGTTTTCAAACCATGAAAAGTAGGCTAGCAAGATTTTATATGCCATGATTTCATGATGACATATGATGCTATGATGTTTGTTGAGTTTTCTTGAGTATGGAAAAGCCAAGAACTCTTAACCATAGTGAGGATGAGCTAAGAACCCTTAAGATTAGTTGAGACAAAGCAAAGAGCCTCCCAAAAGCAATGTGGGCTCCAAAGAGTATGGTTGAGTCCAAGAATCTCTTAAAGAATGGGTGAGGCAAGTCCAAAATCCATGAGGAAAAGGGTAAGGCCAATCCATCCACTTAGCAAGCTCTTGAATGTTTTGTATGGCTTGTTCATATGCTAAGCTTGCTTCTTAAATGTTCATGATGTCTATCATCTCCATGCATGTATTTTTAAAGCTTGCTTTGCATATGTTATGTATGATTGAATGGGAGATGAACTATTTGGATTCTTTGAATCTCATTCCCTCCTCCCCAATGATCTCACATGCTAGGTGGACCAAGTGGACAAGGTAATAGAAGCCAACCACCTTGAAGAGAAGAGTTTGACACCAACATGCTTAGTCTTTGCTTTTTAATACCATAATGATGTCAAATGTTGTAACCCCTTGATGTATATGGTCTATGACCTCCTAGACTTGTGTAACTATGACATTATATGATGTATAAATGAATGGATATGATATGTGACCACTAACATGTAAATTGAGTATGTATGGGCAATATAGCTTCTTGAATTAGTTTATGGAATTATGCATATGTATGGATGAGATGGATAAAATGAGATGCATGAGGTTTGGGACCATTTGAACAGCTCGTACAAGTCCTAATTATGCTTTTAGAATTGCCTAAGAGGTGCCAAACCCCAAGGAAAGCCATTTGGACAATTTGGTATCCTATATGGAGCCAAATTTGACCATAATGGATTCTTATATCACTTTTTAGCCAAATAAGCTCTTCTTGATTTGAGATTTGGTGTGAAATTAGAGCTTGTTGAGAGCTTTTTGGGAAGTTAAAGAACATAATTTTTGAAAGTCTACAGAATATTTGATAAATTTTCAAAGTTGAAAAATTTTCTGATTTTGGTCTGCTGCGCTATTCATTTGGTCTAAAAATTAAATCTGTCACACAAGGCTCAAATGATTTTCAATTGCCATGAAATTTTATATAGAGAAATTAGATATTCCCAGTGACTTTTTTCAATTAGAAACACTTCAATTGGATGTCTAGAGAGGGAGATATGAATTTTTGAAATTCTGTTTAGTATCAGGAGTTTTACCCAACTTCAGTTATTGTTCTATTGAATTTTGAGGTTTAGGCTGCCTGAGTTGGTTTGGAGTTATTTTTTACCTCTAGCTAACATCTACAGATTTCTATATTGGTATCATTTGCATGGATTAGATTTTTGTGGAGTTAATTGGATATTTTTGAAATTTGCTGCAGAAATCTATGATAACACCAGTGAGCAGTTTAACCTCTAAACCATTTTGGATGTCAAACGTCCTTTGTGATGGATGTTATGATCTGTACATATTTTTAGTATGAAGTATACATTCATAGTTTTCCATAATAACCAAGAATGCGTGATTTCGAGTTTTTTAGAATTAGTTATAAATTTTTAAAATTTAATCAGAAAAGAGCCATATTCTGGCCGAAAGTATACATGAATATTTTGAGCTTTCCTTTGAGTTCTATGAGTTGTAGGCCACATTTTATGGTGCAAATGAGTTGTATTCTTGAAATTAAATATGAGAATGTGATGTATGAGCTCACATGGCTAGCGTGACACCGAATAAAATTTTTTTACACGATGCAACACATGAAAATGTATTATTTTAATGGAATTTTTTTCTTTCTTCATGGAATTGATGATGTAAAGCATAGAAATGTGTTAGAAATAAGTTAGAAATATAAGGTGTTACATAATAGATACAAATCTTTATTACAACCTAGTATCTTTTGAGGTCCTTCGACAAGATGATTCTCATTCTCCAATTCATAAAATGCCCATGGTTTTACCCAAATTTGATTTAAAACCTTAACAAATTATTCGGTTAAAGTTTCGATCAACTTATAACCTAAAATGTACATCGGAGGGGTTTTGTTCATTCTAGGGGCTCCTATGGTTTCTAGGGCTTTTGAGAATCCTAATAAACTCAATTTTTCCATTTAAATCTCCCTCATTTGAATTTTTAAAAAGCTTAAAATTACAATTTTGCCACTGCATTATTCCTTTAATTTGTTCAACCGTTTTGGCTCTGATTTCGGACTGTCCTGAGGCTCTTAATCACATTTTTAGATGTTCTAATTAACATTCTTATCTCAATTTGCCTTATGTTACTTTATTTCAGGGTCCTCATTCATTAATCAAATAGTTCTAATTCTAATTTTTCGTAATTCATATTGGCTTTCGCTGGCCTGTAACCCTTTGTAAGTAATTCATTATACTCTTTAGGAATTAATTTGAATTCCCAAATCATAGGATATTACATCATGCTTATTCTACAAGTGGTAGTCATGATCTTGCTCCTCCCTGAGTAATTGGCCTATAACCAAGTTGCTATTAGATTTTTATTATTAGAAAGTAATAGAATGGTAGTCAAACTTACTCATTCGAATTATGCATGCATTGCTTTTTTATAATTATTCTTTGTAAAGCATTAGGTTTTTATTATTCTTTGTCATATTATTAGAATCCTACTTTAGTTATTGAGGTTTTATATCTCAACCCAAGTGATGGGCTATACTTTTTATGTAGCAACTTAAGAAAAAGGAAGGTAAGGAGAAGAATGATGAACAAGTTAGAAAAAGTATAGCTACTTTCTCTCTTGGACCTTACTTGTATTATGTTGTGCTAGGGTAGCATATTAAGCATCTTGCATATTAGAAAAGACCCAAAAATGGATTTGTTAAAGATGCATGATTTCTATCTATGGTCATAACATTGATATAAAAGTGAATGCCAAGTTAGGTTCTGGATTTTGTCAAACTAGGACTTTGTCCTTTATAATGGAGTTTGGAAAAAAAATGGTTGTGAGAGTCATATTTGTTTATGTTCTTATGGTAGCCTATCTCAAGTTGATAAGAAATGTTTATAGCTAGGTAATGTTATGTTCTTGATATGCTTTGATAATCTTGAACCTTAGTATAGTGTTTGGTGTAGCTTGACTGATGTTGGGGTGTGAAGTTCTAGGAGACAAGTGTTTAGTGTAGAAAAGTATGTGTGAGTGTGTGAATCTTAATGATAGACTTGGTTATGATATATTTAATGCAAGTTGAAGGTAGCCTATCCTAGTAGACAAGCAAGAAGGGAGATAATGGTTTGGTGTTAGTTCTAGTAAGGCTATTATGATGAATGTGGTAGGTAGCTCATTTCTTTAAAAGGAGTTCTTGTAGTAAATAAGGCTTATCCACTGAAAGTAGTGTTAAGGCAATGCCTAGGATTAGGTTCATGTATCTTTTATAGGCTAGATGACCTTGGTGTGGATTTTATATTTTTATTACTTGTGCAGTTACTTTAGAGTGCTTATGGTTATCTTGGTTGATGATTTAGGAGATTGAAAGTGACAATGGTTAAGGGTAGATAAGGTTACTCAAGGAAGTCACTAGATACTAGATCAAACTTTGATCTGTAAGGGTTTAAGCCTTGGTTGTATCACTTTGGGGATGGTTTGATATATTGAACTTTTCTTCTAGAAGGTTGGTCTTGGTCAGGGGAGGTTAGGTTGTGTTTTGGAGCACCAAAAGCGCTACTTTTACACTTTGAGGTAAAAATCAGGCTATTTTAGGAATGTGTGCTTTAAAGGGGGCAAATGATTGAGTTTTTGTGTGAGCTTTTATATGAATTTAGACTACCTATAAACTCCCATACATGTTAAATTTGGTAAATTTTAGAGTGGAGTAGTGTCCTTAAACAACCTCTTAAAGTTCAAGAAAAATTTGAGCTTTGTGTTGTCCTTTGTAGGTGCAACATAACCAAACCATTTTACTACAAATGACCTTGGCAGAGATGCGGCATAGCCAGCTTATGGCAGCAAAGCCAGCTTATGCCTATATGTACGATTGTGTGCAGTCTAGGCTAAGGGATTTTTGTTGTTTTGCTTGGTTTTACCTTGTTTCACTTCTCGTTCACTTGCATGGTGCACCCATTAAGCTTTAATTAGGTAGTTTAACCTCTTATGACTACCTTGGGTTATTGGCTAAGTTTTAACCATGGAATCCTTTGAACTTAAGCTAAAGTCAACATAACTGAGCTTAATTAACTATTAGGAGTCTTATTGTAACATCATATATATAGAACTCATCTCATACAAATACTAAGCTTCCTTCCATGAACAACAAAAGAAAAAGGAGGAAAACCACTAAAAATAATCAATTTAATTACGTTATGTCATGGATAAAATTTTCATTTAGTATTATGTGGGCCATATGGACTCATCCTTCTCATTCTCATATTTAATTACACAAATACAACTCATAACCATCCCAAGAAGTGGCCTAGAACTCGTGCAAGTGGATGGAATACATAAAAACACTAGGTGTAGCCTTGGCCAAAATTTCTAGGTTACTATTATAAACTTTGAAAAATCATAACTAATTCTAAAAAAATAGAAATCATGCATACATTATCATTATGGAAAGTTACAGGTGTCTAATTTATGATAAAAATAAATCTAGGCCACAACAGAGGCTACTAGTAACTAGAAATTAATAGAACAATACTAGAGGTTGACTGTCATTACTAGTACTATCCTCCAACTTCAAAAATTCATATTTCCCTGCTTAGATGTCTAATTAGGGTGATCTTGGTGGCTATGGAAAGCTTATTGTGTCTAGTTTATAATTGTAAAATTACATGAGTACTAGGCATTATTTGGCCTTCTAATGACATAGCCAAGTTACTGACCATATGAACAGTGCCTGCATCAGTTTAGCAAAAAAAATACCAACTTTAGAAATTCATAATTAATTCCATAGAGCTCCAAATAATATGGTCTTTAGCTTCGTAAAAAACTCTAGATAAGATCTATGTGTATGCCAAATTTTATGGGCAAATTCATTCATTTGGTCAAATCTTGACATTAAATTGTGAAATAGTCTATTTGGTATCATCAAAGGGGTCCAAATGGTCCAAAATTGCTTTTAAGGCAACCATGGCCACTTGCATGTGGGAATGCACCAAAATGACCTTCTAAAATTGTCTCAAAGGTGCATAAACCCACAAATTGAAAACTCACTCTCTCACCCCATGCCATACACAAGATTACACATGCTTCACATTGCTATCCAAGGCTCACAAACTACATTATCATATATATGGCATCAAACCTCATATATATATAAAATATATAAGTAAATACACATGTTCAAATGATTATACAACATTTTCATCATAATATTACATCATATGCCATGTGTATGGCTACAAAAAGAGTAATTCTAGGAAATTCTAGACACTTTAATGTCAATCTTTTATCTCCCAACTTGGTGGCTTCCATTACCTTGTTCATTTGCTCTACCTAGCATGTTAAGACATTGGAGAGGAGGGAATGAGATTCAAAGAATCCCAATAGCTCATCTGTCTTTCAATCACACATAAAGAATGCAATACAAGTCTTGAAAATACATGCATAGGCATAATAGAATGTGTAATCATTCAAGAAGCATTCCTAGTATTTGAACAAGTTACACAAAGCATACATAGGCTTGCCAAGTAAGTGGATTAGCCTCACCCATTCTCTTATATATTTTAGACTTGCCTCACCTAATTGCTCTAAGAGGTTTTGACTCAACCTTACTCTTAGAAGATTCTTTACTTTGTCTCAACTATTTCTAAAGGTTCTTAGCTCATCCTCACTATGGCTAAGGGTTCTTGGCTCCACCACACTCAAGCAAATCCAAGTACACATACTAGGCATCATTTAAGAACATATTACAACATTATAGTACCATGGAACAAAGGCATATGGTAGAACACTTTTCATGACTTAAAACATACATACACACATTCAAAGATAAGGTAAGCACATATTCATGCATGAGAGAAAGTAGAGAGAGCTACCTTTACCATATAAGCACACTTTTTCTCTTGAAATTATGCTCCTTCTCTCGGCCACACACTCACAATGTAACACCCCATAATTAATTAAGGTGTTAATCACGGATTATATTAATTAAGAATAATTAATATGGGATAATTAGACAAGTTAAATAAATGGAGATTTTAGAAAGGTAAATTTAATATGGGTTTGAGATTTAATTGGGAGAGAAATTTCATCTAGACCCAAACTAATGTAGGAGGCCATGATAAGAGGCTAATGGAGGCCCAATAAGCTAGGTGCAGACCCAACTTGATCCAATGTGATGGAGGCCCAATACCCACATTATATAGGCTCTTATATTTAGCCCAATAACCCTTATGCAGACCCAAAACTTTTAGGCTCTTAAAACTTAGTCTGGCCCAATTGAATTTCAGCAACCCAACACCTTGAAACTAGCCCAACAACTTAAAAATCTGAAGCCCAAGTGGAGTTGGACCTTGGAGCAACCCATGACCCATTTTTGACCTAACTTAAGCCCAACTAAAACCTAATACATCAGCTTCTTCCTCACACTTGCTGAAACACAAAGCATATCTCAAAATTAGGAGGTTGAGAAGGAGGCTAGGGTTGGGGGTAAGAATTCTGCATTTTCTCACATTTAAAGCAAGATTCAGCCAAGGTAATAGTTATACAACTTAATCCCCTCATATTTCTCTTTAATTTGGCCTGATTAGTTTTTCATTTGGAGCCTTTTCATCCTACCCACAATCTAAAATATGGGTGTTTGGGGATTTTATTGGTGAAATTCGTAGGTTGAGGTTAGGGCTGACATTAGGTGAGTTTAAACCCTCCATTTTGATGCTTCATTTGTTAATTTGAGACCTCCATAGCTGATTTATAAAATGGGTATTAATTCTGTACGAATTTGCTTAGGATTTTTGGTAGAATATTGAGTTTTCTGGTGAAGGACACTCTAATCCGAATTTGGGATTTGTGATGGCTGTTGCAAATTTGTCTACAAGTGAGGTAACTGGGGTTTACATTAATTCCATGTATATATCTGATTTAATTTCATATGTTGTTGTATATGAATGATTTGAAATGTTGAATGAATTGGTTGGCTATCTGTTGAATTGTGATTGGACCTTGTGAGTCCATGGTGGAGCTATGGTGCGGCTACCACCTGTGCATGTGCTTCGATCGAGCACCGGGTTATGATCAAACCCCAGATGCACAGAGCCTCGGTTGTGCTCAATAAGGAGTAGGTGCTATGAACGGGCCTCTCCCGGTATTAATGGCCTTTAACATGTGATAATATGATTGCTAGTATGGGATAGTAATCATGATAGCCTAATTATTTCATTTGCTGATATGATGGATATGTTTCTGATGTTGATTTTTATTCATGCATATATGCTAATTAAACTGGATATATGATGGAATTGCCTTAGTTACTGAGATTTATATCTCACCCCGTTTCATGGGATTAACATTTCAAGTGAAGGTTCTTCGGGTAAGGATAAAGGGAAGCAAGTGGATGAAAATTCATGAGCTCCAACATATGGGAGAAGGCTACACTTAGGCTGGCTTATTTAGTAGAGATGCAATTTTGTTATTAGTTTACATAGCATCGTCATGTATTTATATTGCCAAGTGTAGGCGTTTATATTTTGTTTGATTGAAATGTAACCATTAAGGATTTAAGTCTCATTATAATTGAATATTAATGTATGAACTTATAGTATCATATATGTAGTTTTGTTGAAATTGTGATATGGATTACCATATGGGAATTGTAGTCATATGATGCCTTAGATGTGGACATAAGCTATTGTTGAGTGGAATCTCTATGGAATGTGCATGGGATGTTAATTGCTGCTAATGCATGTGTTCTTGCTGTCATATATTCATGAATTTGCTGATATGAGCTAGTTGGGCAAGTAGGAAGTAGTATTTAAGTTTTGCAATGGTAATGGATGGAGTGATGGGTAAATAGGGTAGATAAACACCATTAGAATCACATAAAATAAGGGAAGGTGGACCTGGAGTGTTTCTAAGATGAGATTTAAAGTGTATGGGGCGAAATTTGGGTAGGAGGGAGTCTCGTCGCGGCTAATAAGGCTTTGCTACGGCCAAATGAGAGACAGAGTCAAAGGGCGCCGCGGTATAACCAATCCTGCCATAGCGCAAGGGAAGAAAATTGTCCTAGGGAGTGACAGTGGTGAGGAGTGCTGGGGCGCAAAGTGGGAAAAATCGCCCAGGTGGGTGACAGAAGCAAAACTCGCCGCGGCGTAGTAGGTCCTACCGCGGTGCAAGTCGAGGAAATAAAAATAAGGGTTAGACAGAAGCAAAACTCACCGCGGTGCAAATATATTGTGCCGAGGCGAGAATCGTGGGAGTTGAGAACAGTAGTTCCACAGGGCGTTTCCACCGCGGCGCCACATAGGTTGGCCACGGCGAAGGTCCAACTCGCTGCGGCGATAGATTTGTGAAATTTGTCCAGTGATTCCAGGGAGCAATTTGGCCGTAGCGGGGAAGGTATAGGCCGCGACACAAGTCCCTAACCTACTCCTTTTAGCTTAGAAACCCCAATTTCTTCAATGGTAATGGTAAGAGATGATATAGGAACACTTGTGGGAGGTTATTGGGTATTGAAACTGATGGACGGTTGGATCATAAACCCCTTATGGTAGTAGGATTTCTTTTATGCAAATTTTGTTATGTTGAGGTGGTATGGTGATGACCCTAACATCAAGGTTCAAAATTTTCCCATATTTTCACAATGTAATAAATTGTAACCACTCAAACCTTGATAATTAATTATTAATCATATATTTAACCATAATTACAATGATTAGAAGGGAGGGTTGTCATAAACAATGATGTGAGGCTTGTTTTTCTTGGTCTAAACATACCAAAAGAAACATGAATTACTTATAGAAACAAGCCTTGGCATTATACACACTTTACATAATGCTACTTTGGTCTATGGCTCCATTATGCTTCCATAAGGCACTTAATGAAGCAACTATAAGAATTCATGATCTTGCTTCCTTCTTTCCTTCAATCTATGATTCTTAACTCCATTTAGACTCCTTGGAGTCATCACACAATTATTTTAAGGAGTTTAACTAGGATGCTACATTATAGAGCCTACACCTCCATCTCACTATCTATGGCTTCTAAAATTTTTTCAAGGCTTCCTTTCATACTCTCCCATCATATATGATGCAAAACTAAGCTTAAATGAAATTAAAACTATCCCTAACCTATAGTTCTGTCCTAGGTTGGAATGAGCTTCAAGAATGGGAACCAATGGGCTTTCTTTGTTTTCTTGATGGGAGATGCATATAGGGAGGTCTTTAAAGGTCTTAGGAACTCAAGCAAATACTCATCTAGGTTAGGGAATTCATGGATCAAAACAGATTTCACAATGTCTCCATGAATCCCTAATTTTTCTATCTTGCATTTTCATGCTTTTTTCTTTAATTTCTTGCTTCTTACACTCCAAAACCTATAAATCTCCCTTGCTAGGACCAGAATTCATCTCCCTTTGATTGGGCTCTATATGGGATGAAATGCTTACAAGGAAGAGTAAGGAAGAAGAAGCATGGAAGACAACAACTTACCTTGATTTCCTAGCTTTTCTCAAGTGCTCTTCCAAGTGATGAATTCCTCTCCTTCAAATTCTATTATTCCTCTTTTGGACCAGACCCAAAACATCACCAAATCCATCAATGAAACCATAGAAATGAAGAGGAGAATGAGAGGAACAAGTTTATTAAAGGGGAAAGCATGAAATTCCACACTTTTCTTACCTTTTTTTTGCTTGTTCTCCCTTGAAAATCCCCTACTTTGGTGCACCTAAGAGCTGCCTTATTTTTCTAGTATAAGAGCAGAAATGAGTTGGTCTAGATATAGGGGAGAAGAAACATGAATAATGAAGAATACTCAAGAAGCTTTCCTTTTCTCAAAATTTTAATTTTGTCTTTTGCTCTTGGTATTTTTGTTTCTAATTTGTTTTAGTTCCTTTTTTAGAATCATCTTTTCCATCATAAAATTTAGGTTCCCAATTTTATAAAATGCCTTTGGAATCACTCAAATTGGATTTAAAACCTTCTTAAATGAATTAGTCAAAGTTCGGGCTCACCGCCATTAGAAAACATCTATCGGAGGGACGTTAATTGTCCCGGGGCTATCCATGGTTTTCAGGGTCTCTGAAAATCCTAGAGAACTCAAAAATTTCATTTAAAAAGCCCTCTTGTAAGAATTCTAAAATTTGCTCAAAATTATGAAAATGCTATTATGTTTCATTGCCTTTTCGTAAAAATCTATCTAGCTATTCTGGCTTAGGTTTCAAGGTACCTCTGACCTTGAATCACCATTATTTGAGATCTAGAATATTATTTTAATTTTTATTGGACCTCAAATCACTCTATCTGGGGGACTTCCTTTTGTATCAAGTGGATTTTACGCGTTTACGGAAAAACCATACGTTATATTTCTCTCGTTTTCAAAGAACTAGATATTACACTTATAACCTAGTATAACTAAGTTTAGCAACAAGGTACCAATTTCTATAGGTTTTCATAAATACTTTCAATTGAGGAATTATAGAATATTATTCATTAAATTTCCTAAGTCTAAGGTATCTCATATTTGTTTGAGCTTTAGCTAAAGTTAATGAGTTAGTTATGTTATAAGTAAATTTGACTAAATTATCCCATGAAAGAGTTAATTGACCAAACATCACTAGCGTCTTTAAAGCTTATTTTTGTTATTTAACATCTAGTGAATGCTCTTCTCGAGTATGGGATTAGGTTAATTCAAGAATGGGAAGGTTAAATAGAAAACAAGATTTTCCTTTAGATTAAGTCTTGGTGGAGTCATGACATTTGTGTCAAGCTTGTGTAAGCAGTGCAAACTTTAGCAAGTAGTTAGCTCCAAGGACTTAGAGTTCACTTTAAGCGATTATAGTTAACTCCAACTTAGAAAAGTTTAAAATTTACCCATCCTACCAAAGTGTTACTTCCATATTAGGCTTCCATGAGCATTTATTTCCAATATCTTTGCTTAATTTCTTGAGTTAGCTTATCTTAGTGTTAGGTGTTACATTTTGGTATCAAAGCAATGGCTTAGGAAAACCTAGCTAGATAAGGATTCTTGGTAGAAACTTGGCATTTATATCATGTTAAGGACTTAATGATAGATGAGCTACATAATTAGTTACTTGAAAGCATGTGTTTTATGCTTGAAATACCAAGGTTATGTAACACCATAATATCTTAGCCTCTCTCATGTAATTAGAATGTCTCATGACATGCACTTCATGAAAATCACAAGGAGTAGCATATAAATATTGCTTATCTTTGCGTTACATCACATAAAAAAAATTCCATTCGGTGTCACGTGGACTGTATGACACATACTATACTTTTTCATATTTAATTACATCAATACAAATTTTTTACATCATAAAATCATGGCTACAACTGGTGGAAATCAAAGAAGAGCTCAAAATAACCAAGTGCATTTTTGGCCAGAATTAGTCCCTTTTCTGATCAAACTTTGGAAAATTATAACTAAATATAAAAAAATAAAAAATATACATTCTTGGTCATTCTAAGAAGTTACGAATGTCTACTTCATACTAAAAATATGTCTAGACCATAATATCTATCACAGAGGACGTTTGACATGCGAATTGATCCAAAGGTCAAACTGCATTTTGGAACTATCACAAAATTCTACAGAAAACTTTGAAAATGTCCAATTAATTCCACAAAAATCTAATCCATGCAAATGATACCAATTTAGAAAGCTGTGGTTGTTAGCTAGATGGACTAGACTATCTCAGGCAACTCAGACCTTAGAATTTAATATAATAGTAACTCAGGTCGGGCAAAACTCGTTATATTGGACAGAATGTTTAAAAATTCATATCTCCCTCTCTAGACTCCAATTGAGGTGCTTCTAATTGGCATTAGTCACTGTGAACATCTCATTTCTTTGTATAAAATTTTGTGGCAATTGGACATCATTTAGGCCTTGTGTAATAGAATTCATTTTCGGACCAAATAAATAGTGCAGTAAACCAAAACCAGAAAAATTGTCAACTTTGAAAAATTTTCAAATATTCTATAGACCTCCAAAAATTACAATCTTTAGCTTCCCAAAAAGCTCTCAACAAGATTTAATTTCATACCAAATATCAAATCGAGAAGAGTTCATGTGGATAAAAAGTGATATAAGGTTCCATTATGATCAATTTTAGCTCCATATAGGGTGCCAAAATTACCAAATGGCTTTCCTTTAGTTTTGGGACCTTTTGGGCAAGTCTAAAAGCACATTTAGGAATTGTGTGAGCTGCTGAAATGATCCCAAACCCCATGCATCTCATTTTGGCCTTCTCATCCATACTTATGCGTATTTCCATAAAGCTATTCATGAAACTATAATGCCATAACATACTCAATTTACATTCCATCATTCACATAACATATTCCTTCATTCCTACATCACATAATAGCATAATTACATATGTCTAAAGGGTCATAAATCATTTACAATAATAATATATATCATTAAGCATCATTATGGTTCAAAAAGATAAAAACTAGACATTGATGTTAATCTTCTTTCCTCAAGGTAGTTGGCTCCCATTGCCATGTTCACTTAGCCCACCTAGCATATAAGGTCATTGGAGAGGAGGGAATGAGATTCAAAGAATCCCAATAGCTCATCTCCCATTCAATCATACATAATATATGCAAAGCAAGCCTTAAAAATGCATGAGAGAAGGTGGAAAGAGCTACCTTGCACACAATCACACACTTTTTTTTTGGATTTCAAGCCTCCTCTTTTGGCTACACACCCAAAAATTTGTAGAGATGGTTTCTCTTGGCCTAGACACAATTTATGGAAGTTAATTAGGTTCATGAAATAAACTCTAAGGTCACACAACTTGTTTAAACATTAGATTGCTCTATAACCCCCATTATGGCCCATAAATGCACCTAATGAAGCAACACCCGTCAAACAATTTCTAAGCTACATTCTTTCCTTTCAGATATGATTTTTGACTCCTTTTAAGCCTCTTGGAGTTATCACACAATTAAAACAAAGGGCCTAATATCATGTTGCTTCCTTAGGTCATAATATGGAACATAAAGTACCAAATCAATTTCTAAGTTCTAAATTTTTTCAAGGCCTCCCTTCATTTTCATTCATCAAATATGACTCAAGAATGGCCTTAGAAAAATTTTAAACTCCTCCTAGCTATGAGAACTTGCTTAGGCCAAGACTATAGGCTTCCTTGGCCTCCATAGAGATTTCTTTGTTTTCTTGAAGGAAGAATCATATAGAGATCATCTTAGGGGTCTCAAACTCATTTAAACTCTTAATTAAACCTAGGAATTATTACACAAAATTAGAATTTGGAAGGAACACTTGAAACCCTAGAATTTATATCTTGAAATCTAATGGTTATTTTGTTATTTTCTTTACAGATTCTTGTTCTTCTCCATTAAATACCTAAGATTCATGCTTGGTTGGGCTTAAAAATCAGATCCTCCTATAGCTCCTAGGGTTAGGCGAAATGGAGAAGAAGGGTGGGTGAAGACATCAACCATAGGATGAGATTTTACCTGGTTTTCTTGCTTATTTTGGCTTGAATCTTGCTTTCTCCAAGATCCTCTCTTCAAATCCAAAATTTTCCTCGAATCAGATTTATAAACTTCATTTTAATTAAAGGAAACAAAGGAGAAGGGAAGAGAGGAGGTGTGGATGAGGAAAAGCATGAAAAATCACCATGGAAACATACCTTAAGCTTGGATTTTCTCCTTCTTCTTCTTCCTCTCTTGTGTGCCCAAACCCTAGCTCCCTTCTTCTGAAATTATCCAGAAAATTCTGATTCCAAATGAAGGGAAAAGTGGGGCGCCACCTATATATAGATGTAGAAAAGTGACTTTTTTAAACATTCCAATTTTGCCCTTGGTACTTTGAATTTTTGTTTCTCCTTCGTTTTAGTTCCTTTTTTAGAACTATCTTTTATATTATAAAATTTAGGTTCCTAATTAAATAAAATGCCTTTGGAATCACTCAAATTAGAGCTAAAAACTTCCCGAATGGATTCGTCAAAGTTCAGATGCACTGACGTTGGAAAACGTCCACCGGAGGGGATTTAACTATCCCGGGGCTTTCCATGGTTTTCAAGACCACTAAGAATCCTAGAGAACTCAAAACTTTCATTTAAAAAGCCCTCCTATGTGAATTCTAAAAATTGCTCAAAATTACGAAAATGCTATTACGTTTCGTAGGTTTTTTATCAAAATTTATTTCTTCATTCTATCTCATTTTTTCCTTCCGTTTGAGGCTAAAATTCTCATTTTTAGGAGTCTAGAATGTTACTCAAGGACTTTCTTTGAAAACGAGTCCGTTTTCATCGTTTAACGAAAACCAGACATTACAGGTTATATGCATATGATGTTAAGAATATTGTTGTTAGTCAATGTCTTATCTAGCAATATGTTCTATTAAATGTGAGAAATGGATAGAACCTAGCAATTTGGATGAAACAAGTTGAAATGTTCTTGGAAGTAAGAATTATCAAGGTTAGAATGATTTATAGATTGACAGGATAGATTTAAACCCAATCAACCCCAACACAAGTAGTCTAATGGTTAAGAGATGATACAGATGGAGTAAGGTAGGGTGTGGTGTATAAGAAAATTAATGATAATAAATTATGTGTACCTCACCCTATACTTAAGATACTGAGTTAGTTTAAGAAGATTGACCTTTCATTATTTTGTAAAATGCATGATTTAGTACTGGTGGAAAAAGTGACCGATATTTAAGAGCAAACTTTTTTAAATGTTAGTTTTCTTATGACGATAGGTCACAAGTCAAAATGTGGACTTTGTAACACCATACTTAACTAGCCTTCCTTATCTATATCCTAGCTTCCCTTCATTAGTCTCATAAGTTTTCCAAGAAAATGCTATTAAAATATTCAATTATTTTGTGTTACGTCGTGGATAAAAATTTCATTTTGTGTCTCGTGAATCATATAAACTCATCCATCTCATTCTCCTATTTAATTATATACATACAACTCAAAACCATCTCAAGATGCTGTGAAAAACTTAAGCTCATGACACACATAAAAATCACATGTTCAACCTTGGATTGGTGTGTTAGGTTACTATCATGAATTTTGAAAAATCATAACTAATTCTAAAAAAGTCAAAATTAGGTACACTATACCATTTTAGAAAGCTACATATGTTTACTTTATGTAAAAATAATTACAGACCAAAACAAGAATGTCTAGCCACTAGAAATCGATGGAATAATAAATAAACTTAGCTAGCGCTACTGGTACTGACATAGAATATCAAAAATTCATATTTCTTTGCTCAGACATCCAATTGGGATAATTTTAGTGGTCATAGAAAGCTTATCATGTCTAGTTTATTCTTATAAAATTTCATAGGTATTGGACACCATTTGGCCCTCGAATGATGTAGGAGAATAAACTGACCATATGAATAGTAACTACACCAGAACAGCAAAAATTTGGCAACTTTTAAAATTCATAATTAATTCCACAGAGCTCCAAATAATATGATCTTTAGCTTTCCAAAAAGCTCTAGATGAGATCTATATGTATGCCAAGTTTCATGAAGAGGTTTATTCATTTGGTCAAATTGTACCATAAGATTCCAAAATGGCTCTTTTTGTGCTTCTTAAGGATTATAAAGGGTCCAAATTTATTTCCAAGGCTTTCATGGCCACTTGAGCACGTGGGAAAATACCAAAATGGTCTACTAAACATGTCTTAAAGGCCTATAAATCCAGATTTCATAAACTCACTCTCTCACCCCAAGGTATACACAAGTACATGCAAGCTTCATCTTGCCATTTCATGTCAAAAAGTTGCTATATTATTCACATGGCATCAAATATCATATGTACATCAAGTATCTATGTAGTTACATATGTTCAAATGGTTATACAACATATTTATCATAAGGTTACATCATGTGCTATCAAAATGGTCACAAATAGAACAAATAGCACATTTCTTTGTCAATCTTTCTCCTTCAAGTTTAGTGGCTCCATTCCTTGGTTCACTTAGTCCATTTAGACATGTTAGGAAATGGGGAGGAAGGGATGAGATTTTAAGAATCCCAATAGCTCTTTTCCCTTTCAACCATACATAAAAGATACAAATTCAACTCTAAAAATGCATGCAGAATATCATGGAGTGCATAATCATACATGGAACATTTCTTGCATTCAAGAAGTCATATAAAACATACATAGGCTTGTCAAGACAATGGTTTAGCCTCACCCATTCTCTTTGGGGATTTTTTACTTGCTTCACCTATTTTCTTAAGGAACTTTTGACTAAGCCTTACTCTTTAGAGACTTTTGGCTTTGTCTCACCCATTCTTGAAAACTTTTGGCTCATCCTCACCCTAGCTAAGGGACTTTTGGCTTCACCACACTCAAGCAAACCAAAACATATTCATAAGACATCATTCAAGTGCATAACAAAGCATCATAATACCATAGCATATAGATACATGCTAAAACATCTTTCATAACTTAAAACATACACACACACATTCAAAGACAAGATAAACACCCACTCATGCATGAGAGAAAGAAGAAAGAGCTACCTTGTTTACAAAATCACACTTTCTTCCTTGAAAATTCTTCCTCTCCTTCGACCACATACTCACAAGGATGTGAGACTTGATTCTTTTGACCTAGGCACATTATATGGAAGCCAATTATACTCTTGGAATAATTTTTAAAACTACACATTCATTTTAAAAGCTAGATTGTTCCTATGGCTCATTTATGGTTCCATAATGCACCTTATGAAGTAACACCCATAATCCATGATCTTGGCTCCATTCTTTCCTTCCATGTATGGTTCTTGACTCCATTTAGGCCTCTTGGAGTCATCACACAATCCATTTGAGGAGCCTAACTACATATTGCTTCTTTAAGTCATAATATGGAATCTATGGTACCATCTCACTTTCTAGGCTTCCTAAAATTTGTTCAATGGTTCATCTCATCCTCTCCCATCATATATGATACAAAACCAAACTTGGAAGAAATTAAAACACTCCCTTGGTGCTCCTTCCATGCTAGGTTGAGACTATACTTCCATATGGCACCAATAAGTTATTTTGATTTTTTTAATGGGAGAAGCATGTAGGAGACTCTCTTGATGTCTTAGAAACTAAAATGGACTCTTAAACATCTAAAATTATGGTTATAAATCATCTTACAAACCAAGGTGAAACTAAAACCTTAGTTTTTTTATCTTATAATTTTATGGTTCTTTCTTTATTTCCTTTGCATATTCTTATTCTCTTCACTCATTTTCCTAAGATTCATCTTTGGTTTGGTTAAAATTTCAACTCCTCTTGGCTGTCCATATATGGGGCAAAATGCTTAAGAAAAGGAACAAAGAGGATCAAGCATGAAAGTAGCAAAATACCTTGTTTTCTTAGCCTTTCTTTGATGCTCTTTCCTTTGCTTGGATTCTTCTCCTCAAACTTGAAATTTCCTCTCTTGGTCTGACCTCAAAATAGACCCAAATACATCAATAAATCCATGGGAAGGAAGAGAAGAAGGAGGAGAAGGAGTTTACTAAAAAGAAACTAAGAAAATCCATGAATTTCCATACCTTTCACTTGGTTTTTCTTATCCTTTTTCCTCCTCCCTTGTGTGTCTCACTCTTTAGGTCTCCTTTCTATTTTAGGGTAGAAATGAAGTCAATTTAGGAAGGAGAAGGATGAGGCGTGATATATATATAGGTGGAGAAACAAAATTGTTCTAAAGAAATTCTATTTACATCTCGTAAACTTGGCATTTTTGTTTTCGGGTCATTTTAACTTCTTTTTTAGAACTATCTTTTCTATCATAAAATGTAGGTCTCAATATCAAAATGCCTTTAAAATTACTCAAGTTGGAGCTAAAACCTTATCAAACGAAAGGGTCAAAGTTTGGGTCAACTATCATTAGAAAACGAACACTGGATGGGTTTTAACTGTCTCGAGGCTTCCCATGGTTTTTAAGGCCTTTAAGAACCCTGGAAGCTCAAATTATTCATTTAAAAAGTCCTCTTGTGAGTATTCCAAAATTTATCCAAAATTATTATGTTTTGTAGCTTTTTCGTTAAATTTCATCTGGTTATTTTAACTTTTGTTTCAGGGCACCCCTGGCATCTTATTTTCATTACTTAATGTCTAGATCATTATTCTAATTTTTTTGGGTTTTAAATAATTCATTTTAGAGGACTTACTTTTAAAAAGTATCCATTTCTGTCATTTTTACCAAAACCGGTCATTACAGACTTGATATAGTATAGTCCTGACAAAAATATACTTGGTTATAAGTGTGCTACTAGATAATAATGATCAAATCAAGGGAGGTGTTAGATGGTCTATTTTGAATAGGGCTTAGTGATAGCCTAACCAGGATAGAATGGGACATTATGCATGATTTCCATATTTGTGAATGAATGCAAAAAACTTACTAATTGATGGTTGAATTATATGAGTATATATGGTTATGTGTAAATGGTGGGTGTCAAGATGGAGTAAGGTAAGGCCAAATATGGTAAGCACAATTAGTAGGATGGTGGGTCTTATTAAGCTTATAATATTGGTAATGGGGTAGGGGACTGTATGGGGATCCAAATATGTGTCTATACCCAGTGATATCCCTTAATCATAACAATTTACATGAACCTTGTTTAGTTGTTAAGATATATGTAGGTGTGATTTCCCATTCTTGTGAAATATATATCTAGGGTTGAAAGTATGAGTGTTATACTAATATAGATACTATATAAGGCCAAGTAGTCTAGAAAAGACATACTTAGAAGAGGCCTTATTTAGTAATTTGAGATAAGCTTTGGAATTTTAGATATATATACTGAACAAAGTATTAAAATGGTTTTGATTCCTTATACTTAGGAGCTCCAACCAATCTAAAGTGAGTCAAGACAACGAGAATGATAGTTATGCTAACTTAGTTCTTGTAAATTGCATTACGTGATAGATAGGAGAAAATCCGAGGATTTTAGATAAGTTCATCTTGAATATGAATAACATCTATCCAACCTTCCATAAAAAAGGATTAGTCATTGAAATGCTAAATAACTCCACATAATAGGACTTAGGTTAAGGAATTTGATGAATAATGTAAATGGAAAACCTTCACATTATGAAATCCTTGTTTGAATGGGAAAAAGACATTTTAGTGACTGAGAGATTTCACAAAACTAAGTTAACAAGGTAGTGTAGCAAGACAAGCTAGATGACAGATATAATCAAAGAAGGTTACTCATTAAGAAGGGCAAATGGAAAAGGAAAATAGTTATTGAATGTCAAAGTTCAACATTTTTATGTGAAATGGTGACAAGAGCAGTCCTTACTTTAGATGTCAAAAGATTCTAAAGGTGCTAGCAAGTAGAAATGATGGTTAGAGTCTAATCGATGATTTTCATATATAATATTTTGCTTAACACCATTTCACTTGTCCGTTGGTTATTAGTGGTTACTAAAGGAGAAGGTTTGGGAAATTAAACCAAATGTCCTCATAAAAGAGCATTCCAATAAGAGAATATCTTTTGATGTTTTAGGTGTTAACTTAGTTGAATATGGGCTTTTGTAAACTTGATTTAGTTGATTGTGGAAACTATAGAGAATCAAATAGGATTGACCTAATTATACTGCCTTACTTAACTGCTAGAGGTGACGTTTATAGGGAAGGATCAAGTTGACTTAGTTTTTCATTGGTTTGCACAAATTTTAATAGAGCTCAAGTAACTTGATCAAAACTTAATCAATGGTATTCCAATAGCATAAACCCTTGTAGGTTCAAGTTGATCCTTGTAGTAGTATTTCTTAATAGGGTAGTTTAGGTAGGAATAAGTAAGAGGAGGATTCCTTAAAGAAGATAAAAGCGTGAGTGATAAGAGAAAGGAAATAACTTAATCCTAATATCATTAATGTTTATATGATAAGTGTTGTTATGCTAAACAATAGTTAACCCCTAAGAGTTAAAAGTTAACTAGTTTTATTTTGGATAGAGTCATCTCCAACTATCAAGAAAGTTTGTACCCAATAGTGAGCTCCCTAAAAAAGGAAAATGAAATATAGGAGGAAGTGGGCTAGGTGGTGAATGATGCCTTTAGGCATTTAAGATGCTATAAATGAAGGGTTAAGGAATTCACCCCATGCAAGGACAGTTAATAATTATGAAAGGAAGCTATGGTAAATTGAGAATTTAAATTGTAATACATGTTGTCTTAGTTAATACTAATATTAATGGTTGCATTTTCCTTTGAGGGAAATTATTAGGATGCTTTAAAACCTCATCAAGTGATCCAAATAATAAAAAGAAGGAAGTAAGTGCAACTAGTGCCCTCAAATGATTAATATGTCAAATAGGGATAAGGTTGAATTACCTAAAACCAATCGAGTAATTGTAACCTATAGGAACTTGTAAGTGAAAATTTAAAGTGACACTTCATTAGGTATTGGATGAGGATACTACTGACTTACTCATATCTTAGGTTATACAATCTTAAACAAACACATTCTTTCATGTCAGTTGATTGGTGCCTTGTGTGGTTTGGCCCTAATAGGGTTGTAATAAGATTATAGAAGGAAATCAAAAGTTTATTCTCGTTAAGACAAATTCTAGATCCTTCATTGTTGATTCCATTAGTGGAACATTTTTAAAGCCTAAAGGATTAAAATATTAACCTCAAACTAATAATTAGGCTAAGAGAATAGTCTAAACTTTAGGAACATTTCAAATTAGCCTCTAGTAAAGGGGATTTTGGAAACTTAAGACCTAAGTAGGCTTTTATACTAGTTATTTTACTAATTTTTCAAAGTAACTGTAAGAATTAGGCATGATACAAAGGTTAGGCTTCTCTGTATTATTTAAAGTTAAAGTAGTAATGTACTGATAAATGAATCATAAGGAGTTACATAAATAAGAGAAAGGAAATGATAGAGATAGTCTTGTATGAGTTAGTTAGCTAATAGTATGATCTGCATCCTTATAAGAAAACTTACTAGTGTTCCTAAATGACAAGGTGAACAACTAGGGAGAGAGGATATCCCCATGAGTGTAATGGTTTGAGGAAGACTAATTACTCCTGCAATTTACTTTATTTTAGTTGGAAAGTAATTTTTAACTTAAAACTCCCTATTTCTTTGAATTTGGATTTGAAAACCTAGCACCCAAGGCCCTAACACATTAAAAGATTGAAGCCCATTAGACTCGTAGCCCAAAAATGGTGAATTGGAGTCCTAAAACACTCAGCTTTCTCATTGTCTCCTTCATTAGATGTACATATAACTGGAGAAGCAAAGAAAGATGCAAAAAAGGGAAGGATGTAGGGGTGTAATATATTAGGCAAGATTCAAGGGGAAAATATGACTTTTTGCTTAGATAAGTGAAGAAAAACTCTATCCTTTCCTCTTTCTATTCATTTTGATCCAAATAGTTTATGATTCCATTGCTACTTGTGAAACCATAAGATTGTCAATTAGATGATTTTAGGGTGTCTTTAGGTAAGAAATGGAAGAAGTGGTTGCTCTAAGGTATATGTATAAATCTCCCTTTCATTTATGGTTGCTTTTCCTTCATATCCCTTTTTAAAGTTAATTTTTGTGTTTGTTTCATGTGTATGTGCGAAAATTGAAGACCCAATTTCAAAGCTTACTATTTGATATTTAAAATAAAAGATTTGTGGCCTTAAGAAGCTTAATAAGGTGAAATACTTGACTTTATAAGCTTTAATCTAGTATAGATGAGGATTTACTTATGTTAATTGAATATAATTTGTGATTTATGGATGCTCCAGGCTTGCTGTCTTCTTAGAGTGTAAGATAGCTAGTAGGAGAGCAGGTGGCATCCTTGAAAGGTGACCATAGTTTAATTTCACTCATATATGTAGCAATATCATATTGATTACTTGTATATGTATTTATGCAATGTGGTGAATGAGTTTGATTACACTTAATTATTGATTACTGTGGATTGTGATTGTGCCTTAATAAATGGAGCCTTGAATAATGCTTAGTGATATAGTGTCATGATCGTGTAGAGGGTCATAATTAGGCTTAAGGAAATATGGAATGTGATCGTGTCCAAGCAAACAACTATAAGCATGCTCAACTTATGCATTAGTGTCGTGATCTTGCACCAAATTGTGATTGTGCTCCCGGAGATGCATATGTTGTCACATTTATGAGAAGAGCTTTAATCATGCTCATTTTGGGATTGGTAGCTATGATTGTGGTCTTCTCCAAGTTATTGGACAATAACAAAGTTGCTATCAAATTTTTAGTATGAGAAAGTGATGGAATGGTAGACAAACTTACTTAATTATGCATGCATTCTTCTTTTATTATTATTCTCTATAACAACCCTAACTCCTAATTAAGCTAACTATATATAATTATGCTCTTAATTTTTGGTACTTAAAGCTAATGTAGATAATAGTTTATTAATGGATGAAAATATGGGAAAATTTGAACATAAAAATCACCATTTGGATAAATAGGAAGGTTTATTTTTATAGGAAATTTAATTTCTTATTTGAAACTTTCATCTCATTCACTAATGGTCTTAAAAAGCATAAAACTCCTTTATGTTGGTTTACAAGTCATTAATCATCATTAACATGGTAAAAACTAAGATTTAATAGTTAAAATAAGGGTTTGGTGAGTTAGACCATGACTCAAAAGGACTTAGCCGCACTAAATTGGCTATTGTAATTTCAATAAGTATCAAAATACAGCCACACTACAACCTAGACACTTCTTGTAGTGACCTGATTCAATTCTAGGAGCCCACTAAAATTTAAACTTTCACCGTGGCCTAAAAATCCCCTGTTGCAACTTAGTTCAAGATTAGACCCAATTCTTCATAAAAACTTGATCCTCGCTACAGCCTAAACTACTTACAAGCTTGACAAGGTGCCCTCTGGGCCTCATTGTGCACCAATTTCTTAAGTCTCACTATGGCGAGGCTCCTAGCATTGCGATAAGCTTGCATTCTGTAACTCCACTGGGTAAAATTCTCGACTTGTGCTATAGTGTGACTCGATTCTGTAAAAGCATTGGGCTAAGATTTTCCAATTATGCCACAACAAAAAATGTTATGCTATGGTGAGATTTGGTTTTATAACTCTTTTGGCTACGACTCAAGGGTTTTGGCTGTGACTTGATTACCCTTTGATCCCTAACTCATAGACAGACATCCCAACCAAATAAGCACTCCCTCTTACTATGTTTTAGGGTCTTTATGGTTAAAATGCATAGTTTTAATGGCATAAAACCTCTTGCGGACCTCAGCTGATCAGCTTTCATTATTTAAGAACCTAAAGGTTAATTAGGCCAATTACATCTTACTTTAAATAAGCAATTCATCAATTATGATAGTAAAAGAGTACATGAAGCCATAAGTGTCCACTTCAAAATGTGCAATTCCCTACCAACCGACCTCAATCCACTTTGAGCAAGTTCTAATAGACCAAATAAACTTGTTCGTATCCTCAAAGCTCTAAAAAACATTATATGTCAATTATGGTTATGGCACATCCTAATTTTCACATGCAAGATAAACATGAAAGCTAAGAAAATGCATATAACAGATTTAAGGCTAATTATACAATTGACATCATAGTCATATCCATTAGATTGATGAGGCAAATTCTATGCATGCATATTAGTTTATAGATACTCAATTGTGCATAATACATTAGAATCCATGTAAGTGAACCTAGTCTTCTAAGGATTAGATCCTTGGTTACAAATATCGAAATACCTACACTTGGCAAAAAATAAATATATTATGATGCTATACAAGTTAGATTACAAAAAGAATAGCATCTACACTAAACCAAAAGGCATTAGTGCAAGAGTCTTATATAAGGCCTAAATCTAAGGGTGGTCATCTATTTGCTTTTCCTTTTCTTTAGCCAAGAAACCTTTATCTAAAAATTGTTAGCCCATAAATTGTGGTGAGATATAAATCTTAGTAACATAGGAAAATTCTATACATATGTGTAAAATAATCAATATAAATGCCATTTATACAAAAAAAATACCAAAAGAATCGATATATTTAGCAAATAAACTAGTTAGATTACCAGTGACTACTATCTCATACTAGTAATCACATACATCATGTTAATGGCCAAAAATAGAGGGAAAGGCTTGCCCACAGCACTAGCTCCCTATTGAGTATGCTCAAGGCTTAGTGCATTCCATTGAGTTTGATCACAACTCAATGCATGATTATGGCACAATGCACAGGTGGTAACATGGTCACAACTCCACCATGGATATGCTTATAGTCCAAAATAAACAAGTATAAAAAATATGGATATACATCAAATATCATATTAAAATGTACATATATATATGGAATTAGAAATGTAACATGATATTTATACAACTCATCTCATCCCATTCTAGGCACATTTCCTTGCACTACACAAGTTTGCTAAGGAAAACCATTAAAAATATTTAATTATTTTGCATTATGTCATAGATAAATTTTTCATTTCATGTACCATGGACCATATAAAATCATCCATCTCATTCTTATATTTAAATACATAAACACAACTCAAAACCATCTCAAGAAGTGGCCAAAAACTCGGGCTAATGGAGTATATACCTAAAAATAGTATGTGCAACCTCGAGTTCATGAGCTAGTTTTTTATCATGAACTATGAAAAATCAAAAATAATTTTAGAAAAATCAAAATCAAGCACACTATACCATTCTAGAAAGCTACTGATGTCTACTTTATGATAAAAATAATTCCAAACTATAAAAGTGATATCTAACTATCGGAAATCAATGGAATAGTAACTAAGGTTGCTTGTCATTACTAGTACTGTCACTGAATTTCAAAAATTCATATCTCTTTGCTTGGATGTCCAATTAGGGTGATCTCAGTGGCCATAGAAAGCTTATCATATATAGTTTATTTTTGTAAAATATCATGAGTATTGGACACCATTTGACTCTTGAATGACATAGCACAAGAAACTAATCATATGAACAGTGCTCCAAATGACAACTTTGAAAAATCATAATTAATTTTATAGAGCTCCAAACAATCTAGTATTTAGCTTCCCAAAATCTCTGGATGAGATCTATATGCATGCTAAATTTCATGGGTAAATTCATTCATTTAGTTAGATCTTGATATTGGGTTGCAAGAATGCTTTTTTAAGCTTCTTAATGGATCTCAACAAGGTTAAATTTGGTTCCAAGGCTCCCATACCCACTTAAGCACATGAGAAAGTTCTAAAATGGTCTACTAAACATATCTCAAAGGTGCATAAACCTAGATTTCGCAAACTCACACTCTCACCCCAAGATATACACAAGAGTTTATAAGCTAGTTCTTGCCATTCAATGTCCAAATCATACAATATCATCCATATGGCATCAAATCTCATTCATACATCAAATATTCATATAATTACAAGTGTTCATGGACTCATACAACATATATAATATTGTATTACATCATATACCATTCATATGGCTACAAAATGGACATTTCTACACATTTTGATGTCAACCTCCTTCCTTTATGCTTGATGGCTTCCATTTCTTCGCTCACTTAGTTCACCTAGCCATGTTAGACAAATAGGGAGGAAGAAATGAGATTCTAAGAATCTCAATAGCTCTTCTCCCTTTCAACCATACATAAAGAATGCAAATTCAAGTCTAAAAATGCATGCATGGCTATCATGGAACATGTAATCATTCATGAAACATTTCTAGCATTCAAGAAGTGGGAAAGTTTTCTAGGTGTTTTAGCTCTGTTTTTGTTCTATTTTGGTTTGATTTTTGTTCTGTTTCGAGCTTGGAATTGGGTAATTTCGGTGTTGCATATTAACTTGTCTGATTGCTGGAATTTTTGTTTAAAGTGCCCAGAAAATTCCCAAACTTTGTTTTCCATGGATTTTTGGGTGTTTTGAGCAAAATTAATAGCAAAGCTATTAGGTGCACCATTTTTTGGCCAAATTCCATCGTTTGAGGCATTTTTTGAATTTTTTAGGATTTTTTCGAATTTTTTTAGGAATTTTTCAAATTTTCTGGATTTAATTTCTTTATTTTTTGTGAGTTTGTTTTATGTTATCAACCTCTGTTTTGAAGTGTTTTTGATAGTTAGTTAAGTCTTAGCTTCATTTGAATTTTTTTTTTCTCTTAAATTAGAGTTAATTTTAGTTATAATTTGTTAGTGATTTTACTTGTGCTGAAAGTGATTGAACTTCTCATTTTATTTGCTTTAAATGAATCCATATCATTATTCTAATCAAGGTGTCTATGATTCTTGTGTAGAGCATAGGATTTCTCGGAAGTTAGATGACGCCATGACAATGGTTCAAGGCCTTCTTGAACAACAAAGACAAGAGCAACAAAGCCAACAATACGAACAAGTCCAGCAATCATGCTACCAACCACACCATCATTCCTATGAACTTCACCCCAGTTACCAACCATACCACAATCCGTATGAAGCCCACCCTAATTACTGCCATCATTATGAGCCATACCACAACTTCCATGTGCCAGAGCTAGAATATCATCCTGATAATTACCATGAGGGGTACATGCAACAAGAGGTCCAGAGGGAACCAATTGAGGAAGAGAGGATGATGCAGCTAATGGAAGCTTATATTATTCAAAACCAATAATTGGAGCAAATGGTCCAACAGGGAACTGAATGGTTACAACTCCAAGACTAACAAAAGATGGATAACCTCATGAAGGATTCAAGATTTCAAATGAATCAACCTACTTCAAGTGCTACTACATCAATTGAAGAGCAAATTAGAAGGGAATGTATAGAGGAGGAAGAGTCCTATTCATTGGGTAATATCCTTCCATCTTCTAATATTTTACAATTTGTTAGAACTGATTCTAGTATACATGATAGCACTGTGATTCCTGATGTATATAATGTTGTTGATTCTGAATTGCATGATGATGATGTTGATGAGGAAATTATTGTTGAATCTCCTGATTTGATTGATTGTAGTAACTCATTGAGCAAAATTGACACATTTGTTGACGTTCATGAATTCTTGTGTACTGATGCACTTGGAATTTCTACTCCTAGCTGTAACCATAGTGATGAATGCATGTCTGAACCAATTGATGAATCTCTTGAGTCTAGGGTAGTAGATAAGTGTGGGGGTGACCTAGAATGTGATAATCATTCTATTCTTAGTTTGTAATTGGTTGATAAGCCTGTTGATGATGCATCTACTGAGTTTAGAGATAGCATACCATCAGGACCATGTGACATAATTGATTTCAATGATTCTCTTGATTGTATGTGTGTTGAATCTGTTATATGTGATAGATGCTCACAGATTAATTTTTTCATTGAGACTACTGAGTCCCTCACATATTCTAATCAACATGATTCCTCACTAACTTGTGATGGTATGACTGATGAAACAATGAATGTAGCATGTGATAAGGATATAGACATTGAAATTGTTGAGTAGATTATTGTTGATGAATCAGACTTTAATTTTAAATGCTTATGTGATGATATGCATACATGTCCTGTATGTATTGAGATTAATGAGTTTCTGG
The DNA here is from genome assembly GCA_026724425.1 of Erythrophleum ivorense. NCBI lineage: Eukaryota > Viridiplantae > Streptophyta > Magnoliopsida > Fabales > Fabaceae > Erythrophleum > Erythrophleum ivorense. The sequence continues at coordinate 538,093 of JAIUCV010000313.1, read as the reverse complement.
AGTCTGATAAGTCTGTTAAATCCATAGAGTCCTTTGCTTGCACTAAAACTATTAATGAGACTAATTCTCCTGATCATACTAGTGTTGATGAGAGCATGCATGGTGATACTGCTGATGTTGGAAATCCTATTGATGCTTGTGCTGTTGTTGATACTAGTAAGAGACTTAATTTTGTTGTTGATCATTGTTTAGAATTTTGTGAGCCTACTGATGTCTCTTTGGTCAGGGAAGATGTTGTTTCTATTGTTGAGAGTCCAGAACAGATTCCTGAAGTTGTTGAGCTAATTCCCAACAAGCCACAGACTCTCTTAATTAAGGAGACTCAACTGTCAGACACCTTGAATTCAAAGGACTATGAGAAGTTACAATCTAATTTTTCTGTTGATGTAGTGACTCTTACTGATGGGAGTCTAGTAGATTTCATTGGATTTGATAGATTTTTAGAAAGTTTTAATTTTAATTTTTCTTTCTTTAGTTTTAATTGTCCTAACTTTGATTTTCCTTCTTTTATTGTTCTTGAATATGCTGAATATGACTTTCCAAGGCTACTGATGGTTGAGAAAGTCCATGTGTCAACACTACATGATCAATCCAAATGCTTTAAAGTAGTGAGACTTAAATTTGTTCAGCTAAGGAGGAATAAAGCAGTTTTAATTCTTGTTTTTGATACTTATGATTAGTTAGTCTTTGATAGAGTTCTTTTTAGTTTAGGATTTGATTTTCTTTTCTTTTCTGCATTATAGTTTGTCTTTGTTTTTGTTTTGTAGGTAATAAAAGGTTACTAACCAGCTACATGGGAATCTGAGCCTACCATTGGAATCTCTATTTTCAAGTTCATCCAGTTGTACACTCTCTTTTCACTCTCTTTATATTGTGTTGTTTATCTGTTGATTGGATTGTGTGCTGGCATTGAGGACAATGCAATATTTAAGTGTGGGGGGGGGGGGGAGAGTCATTGATTCCATCCATCTTTTCTTTGTTTCCTTGTTTAAAAAAAAATTTTGAATTTTTGAGAAAATTTTTTGAAAAAAATAACGTGATTCTTTCCAGTTTTTTTGTGGAATTTGCAAGTTGAGATGATTATAGCTTGGATTCACTTAAACATGATAAGCAATGAATCTTTTGTTTTGGATTCAAGTGAAGTGGCAATGAATTTGATTTCAATGAATTATTTGATAGCCATTAACTAGTGAGGATTTGAGCCATAATTGTTTATTTCTAGTGTGTATTCACCTATCACTACTTTCACTCTAGAACTTATCATGATTCTGTGTTGAGACCACATTTGCATTTCATGCATGAAAATGATGAGGCATTCATTTCTTTTGTAGCTAGTGAGCCAAAAAGCCAACCATACATTCATTTTATCCATTGTTTTAGCCACTTTGAACCTTGGTTTTCATTTTCTTGTTAGCCCATAGCCATTAAATATGTTTCCCACCTTGATTTAAGATGCCTTAGAGACTTTAAGGAGCATTACACTTATTCAGGATAGATAAATGTGTGCTTTGCATCCATTTAGGCCATTGTTATTCAAAGAATTTTCTCTAAGAAAAAAAATTGCAAAAGAAAAGAAGAGATAGAAAAGGAAAAAGAAAACAAAAGAAAAGCAATGAAAAAAAATGAATGAAAAAAAAAGGAAGAGAAAAAGTCATTGAAAATCAAAAGAAAGAAGTATTTGAATTGAGTTTATAGTTGCCTATATTGATAGGAAATTAGGCCTTAAATGCACATTTTTCCCTATCCTAAACCTCCATTGATTGCTCTTGAGGTTCTAAGGTATCCATTTGTTTATCTTTTCTTGAATATCCATTCATTTCATCTCCTTAACCCTGCTACAACCTTGAATAAAGTCCTATTGATTTGTGCTTTGCATCTAGCATGGGTGGTGGAGACTTAGAAGCTTCACAAGCTTATGGTAGTGAACCTTGATAGGTGGAAATTGAGTGATATACATTGCCATAAACACTTGAGAGTTGAGACTAAACACCAATCCAAGTGAGGGCCTATGCATTTTGATTCATTCTTTTCAAATGAAATTACCATAGAGATTAATTCTTGATGCAAGTGAAGTTATCTTAGATTGTTGAAGTGTTGAAGAGTCTTGATCATTCCTTAGCTTGTGATTTTTCACTTTCATTTTCCCACTTGTCATTCCATTAGTCTTCCTTTGATTTTGAGCTTGGCCCAAGAGTGCAAAGGTTTAAGTGTGGGGGAATTTGATAAGCATGATTTTTATACACTTTAATCCTCTTAACTTAGGCATTTTGATGATGGAATATGGTCTTAAGGGTTTAATTAGATACAATTTGATTTCATCAGCCACTTATGCACTTTGTAAATTAATTGGCAAAATTATTAAGTTTTAATGCATGAAATTCTTTTAAATAATTTTGTGGATAATTCTATTGAATATTTTCCATTCTTTTGTGCAAAATTTTTGATGGGCAAATAGCTTAAATGAGAATTTGGATTAAAGAAGAGAAAGAAATGAATGAAGGTGAAGTCAAGCTCCACGTTGCCTCGCATCTGGCCCATCCATGAAGAAGTTAATGTGGAAAAGCTGCAGAACAAGAAAGAGAAGCTCGAGAAGGGATTCTACATAGAAAAGAGTTTGCATGGAGAAAACACAAGTGAAGAAGCTTAATCTGCATAAAAGGAAAATAGATTAAAAGCCACGAGTTTTGCATGCATGAAGAGAAAAAGTGAGGAGCAGAGCGTGATGAGTTGACGTGAAGAAAGCTCACAAAGCTAAAAGAAGAAACAACGTGGTTACAGAACATGCAGAGGCAAAATGAAGGGAAAAGTGTAACGTAGGAGCTGGCGTGGGGCTGTAATCACGTAAAGATACACATGAAAAGAAGAAAAACAGAGAACTCTTGGGTCTGACATGGTAATCGAGCTGAATGTGAACAAATGAAGGAAGATGGAGCTGAGAACAAAGCAAACAAACATGTTACAACGCTGGGCAGAACGTAAATGGAGAAAAGCAAACGTGTGAAGTGAAGGTGTAGCTCGTGTTGAGATAAGAAGATTCAAAAGAAATATGGAGCAGAAATAGGGGATGTGGGTTCTAGTTCGAATGGAAAACAAAAGCCACAAGTTGAAAGAAGTGAAGAACCATGCATAAAGAATGTCAGCAAGAGAAGGCTGGAGTTGAGGAGTATGGCTGACGTGTTTTAGCAAAGCTTACACGAGCTTAATTATAAGCCACAGACCACGTGGATTAATGAAGCATGAGCTGTAGATTTAGTGAGCTGGGAGAAGAAAATAAAACGTGAGGTATTCAGCGTGAGGTAACACATGAAAGCGAGCTGAGGGGCATGTGATTCATTATTAAAAAAAACACTGGAGCTGAGGGAAGAAAAACGTGACTGGAGCGTGACAGTGAGGACGAGCTGTGGGTTCCGAGAAGAGGGCTGAGCACGTGAAGAACAAAAGGGAACCACATGAAAGGATTAAAAGGGCACTCATGGTAGTATCAGGGAGGATTGAATTTCATCATCATATTAATTCATTCATTCGAGGAGGTGATGTAGGCCCCCATATTCCATTCACCACATTCACGCCTCCGTCCCCCTTTTTCATCTAGCGTCCATCCAGTCCACACAAAACCATTCCATCTTCCATTCTTCCACTTCCATGAAGCTTTAATCTCTATCTATGGCTAGCTAGGAGGAAGATCCTTGGTGCAAGCTTGAATCTATGGAGAAGAACACAGAATTTTGGCTAAGATTTTCTTAATTTCCTACACCTTTTCTGTTTCAAATATTGTCTTGGTTAAGTTGTATTTGATAGAGAATTTGTGTAATTGTGATTAGTGGCTAGTTAGACACTAATTAGGAAGCCTTTTGTTGATTAATTAATTTGATTAGACATTGATTTTTCATTATTATCTAATTTCTCATGTGTGCCTCGAAGGTGTTCAATGAAATGCATGAATGAAATTATGTGTTTGAATGTTAAACTTGAGAATTCCTTAGTGTTTAGTTAGTTAATTAAACATTTTTGGGTGTTGATTCAGAAGCTAATTAATCAGTTAATCAATTAAATTGAGTGTTCATTGATCCTAAAACAAGAGTTAGCAATTTAATGTGGGATTGAGGTTTCAATTCAACATTAGGTTATTAATCTCTTGATTCTTGCGTGGTAACTCAAGATACAATTGCCATGAACATAATTAGGGACTCTCAGACCAGAATAATCACAATTGAATTAGGATAAGGATAGTGAATACTAAGGGACGAATCCAAAGCTAGTCACAAGACCATTCTTCGCCCACAATTCATCTAATTAGGTAGCAATTAGGAATTTTAATTTCAATTTAGTTAGTTAATTAGATCAAAAACCCCCTTTAGTTTAGAAATTTTTAGAGTCTTTCAACATTTGGAAAACTTAATTAAGCATTGAACTCCAATTCCCAGAGAGATGACCTAGGTTGTGCCACTAGTTGCATATTTAGTTCAACCTAGTTTTATTTTGAGGGTTGCGCGACAGACCTCTCAAAATTTGGCGCTGTTGATTAATGAAGAAAATACAATCTTAACCACTATCTTAACCAATCTAATACAATCTTAACCAAGAAAATACAAGATAGAGAAAAGTGTAAAAAGAGATGAGAATCTTAGCCAAAACTTCCTTTCTAATTAATGGATTCAAGCTTCTCCAAAGTCTTCTTCCAAGCTAATCACAAATGGAGGCTTAGAGCTTCATGGAAGTGGAAGAATGGAAGATGGAATGGTTTTGTGTGGAGTGGATGGACGCTAGATGAAAAAGGGGGACGGAGGCGTGAATGTGGTGAATGGAATATAGGGGCCTACATCACCTCCTCGAATGAATGAATTAATATGATGATGAAATTCAATCCTCCCTGATGCTACCATGAGTTCCCTTTTAATCCTTTCATGTGGTTCCCTTTTGTTCTTCACGTGCTCAGCCCTCTTCTCGGAACCCACAGTTCGTCCTCACTGTCACGCTCCAGTCACGTTTTTCTTCCCTCAGCTCCAGCGTTTTTTTTTAATAATGAATCACGTGCCCCTCAGCTCGCTTTCATGTGCTACCTCACGCTGAATACCTCACATTTTATTTTCTTCTCCTAGCTCACTAAATCTCCAGCTCGTGCTTCATTAATCCACGTGGTTTGTGGCTTATAATTCAGCTCGTGCAAGCTTCGCTAAAACACATCAGCCATACTCCTCAACTCCAGCCTTCTCTTGCTGACGTTCTTCATGCATGGTTCTTCACTTCTTTCAACTCGTGGCTCTTGTTTTCCATTTGAACTAGAACCCACATCCCCTATTTCTGCTCTACATTTCTTTTGAATCTTCTTATCTCAACACAAGCTGCACCTTCACTTCACACGTTTGCTTTTCTCCATTTACGTTCTGCCCAGCGTTGTAACGTGTTTGTTTGCTTTGTTCTCAGCTCCATCTTCCTTCATTTGTTCACATTCAGCTCGATTACCATGTTAGACCCAAGAGTTCTCTGTTTCTCTTCTTTTCATGTGTTTCTTTACGTGATTACAGCCCCACGTTAGCTCCTACGTTACACTTTTCCCTTCATTTTGCCTCTACATGTTCTGTAACCACGTTGTTTCTTCTTTTAGCTTTATGAGCTTTCTTCACGTCAACTCATCACGCTCTGCTCCTCACTTCTTCTCTTCATGCATGGAAAACATGTGGCTTTTAATCTGTTTTTCTTTCATGCAGATTAAGCTTCTTCACTTGTGTTTTCTCCATGCAAACTCATTTCTATGTAGAACCCCTTCTCGAGCTTCTCTTCCTTGTTCTGTAGCTTTTCCACATTAACTTCTTCATGGATGGGCCAGATGCGAGGCAACATAGAGCTTGACTTCACCTTCATTCATTTCTTTCGCTTCTTTAATCCAAATTCTCATTCAAGCTATTTGCCCATCAAAAATTCTGCATAAAAGAATGGAAAATATTCAATAGAATTATCCACAAAATTATTTAAAAGAATTTCATGCATTAAAACTTAATAATTTTGCCAATTAATTCACAAAGTGCATAAGTGGCCGATGAAATCAAATTGTATCTAATTAAACCCTTAAGACCATATTCTATCATTAAAATGCCTAAGTTAAGAGGATTAAAGTGTATAAAAATCATGCTTATCAAGAAGTCATACAAAATGTACATAGACTTGCCAAGCAAGTGGTTTAGCCTCACCCATTCCCTTTAGGGATTTTGAACTTGCCTCACCCATTTTCTTAAAGACTTTTAACTAAGCCTTACTCTTGGGAGAACTTTGGCTCTGTCTCAACCATTCTTGGGGATTTTTAGCTCATCTTCACTGTAACTAGGAGACTTTTAGCTTCAACACACTTAAGCAAACTAAAGCAAATTCACAAAGTATCATTGGAATGCATAACATAACATCACAGTACCATCGCATTTAGATACATGCTAGAACAATTTTCATGGCTTAAAACATGCATACACATATTCAAAGAAAAGATAAACATCCACTCATGCATAGAAGAAAGAAGAGAGAGCTACCTTAGTGCACAACAACACACTTTTCTCCTTGAAAATGGTTCCTCTCTCTTATCCAAGCACTCATAAGAAGGTGGAACTTGATTCCTTTGAAATAAACACATTACATGGAAGCCAATTACACTCTTGGAATAATTTCTAAAGTTACACATGCACTTGAAAAGCTAGATGGCTCAAATGGTTCGATTATGGTTCCATAAGGCACTTAATGAAGCAACCTTGGGAAAACATAATCTTAGCTCCATTCTTTCCTTTAATTTATGACTCTTAGCTCCATTTAGACCTCTTGGAGTCATCACACAATCATTTCAAGGAACCTAGGCAAGTGTTACTTCTTTATGCTATAATATGGAACCTATATCTCTATTACACTTTCTAGGCTTTTTAAAATTTTTCCAAGGCTTCCTCTCATACTCTCTCATCATACATGATGTAAAACTAAGCTTGGAAGAAATTAAAACACTCTCTAGGTGCATGAACTCCTTTAAGCTGAGGCTATGCTTCTAATTGGCATCAATGGAGTTTGTTTGATTTCTTTGATGGGAGAAGCATGTGGGAGGCTTCCTTGATATCTTAGGGACTCACATAAACTCTTAGACACCTTAGATCATAGCTAAAAAGCTTTCTACAAACTAAGGTGCAAGTGAAACCGTAGACTAGACATCTTGCAAATTAATTATTCTTTCTTGGATTTCTTTGCATACACTTGTTCCTCACACTCCATAACCCTTGGTTCCATTAAGAACACATGAAGAAAAACTCTCCTCCTCACTTTCTCTCTCTAGGCCGAAGCTTAAATGGCTTGGAAACACAAGATTTTACAAGTGTTTCAAGTAAAGTCTTACCTTAAAATAGAGCTCTCTTCGTGTAGATTATTTTTTACTAATTCGTTTCTTGAAAAGAATTCCTTTTTAGCTTAGTTCAGACCTGAATCTTCAAGTTTTTGAGAAAAGAAAACCACCATTAGAGAACTCTTAGAGAGAGGAACAACTTTTCTAACTGGCGCAGGATGAAACGAGGCCTTTGCTTACCCAAACAGAAGCTTAAACTTCTTCTCTCTCTCCCTTCTTAATGTCATGCCATGGCTGCTCCAATTTTTGCAAATGGAAGTTTGGAAAAAGGTGATGAAGTGTAATCTTACTTAAGAAGCCTCTTTTATAATTTTTGAAAATGACCATTTTACCTTTACGCCCCTGTTTGCTCCGTTTAGGCTCATTTCAACTTTTTTTTAGAACCATCTTTTTTCATCATAAAATTTAGGTTTTCTAATTCATAAAATGCCTTTAGTTTCATCCAAATTGAATTAAAAATATTTCCAAACAAATCGGTCAAAGTTTAGGTAAACTAATGCTCTAAAATGTAAGCTTAAGTGGTTTAAACCATTCTAGGGCTACCTTGAGTGTTCTTACTTCCTATGGCAATTTCTTCACATTTCTTCAACTTAGGTGAATTCTACATATTCCATATGATATTACATGCAAGAGAATGGAGGTAGAGATTTTCTCTCTCTAGGCATGATCAACATGCACTAAAGTTCCATACACACTTGATTTCAAAGCTTAGAACTTACCTTATTTTAAAGCCTTCTTTTAGTGCAATCTTTTGCACCAATTAGAATTTCTAATAGAGCTCTTTCTCCCCTCTTAAAAAATCTTAACTTTCTCTTTTTGAAATTATAAAACCATCAATGAAGAGCTTAGAAGGGGAGGAGTAATTTTTCTAACTATTATAGTTTGAAAAGAGATCAAAGATCATACCTAAATGCTTGCCTTTTTCCTTCTCTCTCTTCTTCTCCATATGGCATCGTGAAAGAGCAACTTGAAGGTTTTGGAAATTTCAATTGAGGCAATGGAGAAGAGAGCTACACAAAGCAATAAAAAGAAGTGGCATTAGGTGTTGACTTTTTGACCAAAAAATGACTATTTTTCTCTTATTTCTTTGGACTTTAAAATTTTTGAATTCTAGCTCATTTTTCCTATGGATTTGGACTCCATATTTTTATTTAGAAAGTCCTAAAACCTTCAGCCACTCATCTTGAGTTATAGGTGCTCAAAAATGCGAAAAACAGCTATAAATGGAACTACAGTACTAGTTTTCTCATTTTTCATCTTGTCAGTGTTTTGACTTGTTTTAAGCTTCCTTAATCTTCTAGTTGACTCATTTAACTCATATATAAGGAGAAATAGCTTTATCTCACTCTATTTTACTTTTTATTTAACTCCTTATATTTTTTATTTTACACTGTACCACTTTGTACAAGTATCCTTGTTTCTGTTTCTTTCTTTACTTTTCTTCTCATTTTCTTTTCTTATTTGGTCTTTGACTCTTTTCTCTTTATCATCCAACTTTTTATGAGGTCAAAGCTCAAATTAAAATATAAGATATGCCTTCTTTTACTTTTTTGATATTTTTCCCATTACGCTATAAACCTTTTGCAGTTGTCTCTTATGGGCCTTTATCTCATTCTTAGCCCCAACCTTTTATCTTGTTTGGGCTTCTAATCACTTTTGATCCTTTCTCTTACTACTCTTTAGGAGTCTGGACTAGTATAGAATACTAGATATGACATCTTAACTACTAATATTTTATTTTGTACATAAAAGACATAAGAACTTGGGAGAGTCCAAATATGTTCTGAGGTGTTTTTTAAAACCCATTAAAAAGATAACATTAGGTTGGAAAAAAATAGTAGTTGTATATGTGAGTGCCATTTTGCATTTAATTTATATATGCTATTACAACATTCTGTTTTGACTTATTTATTATTTCAAAACTAGTATACCCATAGAAAAAAGTGAAGCAAAAAGTTTAAGAGATAATAGACCAAGGCTGAATTTATGGTTGAAGGCTACTTGTGGAAAGAAAAATGTTTAGTGTATGGTTTGGGAAGTATCTCACATAATGTAGTTAGAATCTGAGTACAAGATACAACCAAGTATACTCCTACAGTCATGACCCACCATATACTCACTCTTTATATATATAAGAAATAATTAAAAAAATGAATTTATTGATTATACAAGAGAAAGTTATGATGCTTAGCTTGAACAGAGGAGAAAATAAAGAGAAGAAATGCAAAAGGAACTACATGAATGCAAGATTTTTGTTAACAACACTCCCAACAAACACTACAAAAAAATTAGTCACCGTTAAAAGCCAAAATGTTCTCACTAATAAGTTTTAATGGCAATATCTTTTCTGCCATTCTACTCCAGTAACGCTAATATTTTTAGTTGTGACAAAGTGTTGCCGCTAAAAGTTGATGCTACAAATATATAACAACAAATATAGTTGCCACTAAAGTTTATTATAATTTATGTCAAACAAATGTTATCACTAAATGAAAGAGTATTAGTGGCAACAATCGCCACTAAATTTATATATTTAGTCGCCACTAATTGTATATCGCCACTAAATCTAAAGTTTTAGTGGCAACATAGGTTGTCACTATAGGTACATTTTTAGCGACAATAATTAGTGACACTACTAAAATTGCTATGATATATATTTAGCAATGACTTATTGTTGTGGGTAAAAATTAATGTTATTTGTCACTATATGGAAACCTTTAGTGACAATGTTTATTGCTGGTGAAAATGAATTAGCAACATAATCATAGTCGCCACTAAAGACTTTTAGCGGCAACATGTGGTTGCCACTAAAGAGTTTTAGTGACAATATATTGTTGCCATTACATGCATTTAGGGATGATCTCATACTTGTCACTAAAGACATTTAGTAACAAGAAATTATGGTTATAAAAAAGTAAAAGTGATGGCATTTTTGTAGCAATTAAGCTTTAGCAACAACTTTTGGTGTTACAATAAAGCTTTAATGGTGGTCATTTTGTTTTTGATATTAAAAATAAGCTTCGCCACTAAAGGTAAGGAGACTGGTTTATATATATATATATATATATATTTAAAAAATGGATAATGTACATTTAAACTAAATTAACATTGAAGAAAATTAAAACAAGAAACAAGATACAAAAAATAATATATATATATATATATATATACGCTAATTAACATGTACAAGAGGCATTAATTTCTTGATATTATATATCATAATTAGTATTATAAATATAAGTACTCTCATAATGTCCTACATGTCAGAACCTATATTGAAATATCAATTAGAATATGAAATGATGGCATAAATTGATACATCAAAATGACCATTAACAAAAAAACACAAGTCCACCTTCTCTTCACCTAGCTTGTCCACAAGAAGAGTCATTGGTTAAAGTATTTTGTCCCTATTGATAGAAAATAACACTAATCATATATTATTATTGTTTAACATAACATTAAGGTAAAAGATTATTTACAAGTACCTGTTGCATGGTAGTTATAAGGCTAGCCAATTGAGCTTGAATCTCTGACTGAACCTGTTGTTGCATTGTAGCCCGCTCTTCTTAAAGCTTCTTTTCCATCTCAGCTTGCATTTCTTCTCGCAACTGTTCTCACTCCTCTTGTAATTTTCTCTCCATTTCAGCTTGCATTTGTTCCATCCTTGTTAAAACCCTTGAATCCACTTCAATTGAGTCCATAATTCTTTTTTTTGTCAGTTTCTTTCCATATCTTTTCCCCCTAATATACCCTGACCTCACTCTTAGTGCAGTGGCCAAAATTTGATCTCCCATTAATGGATTCTCATTATCCTCTACTTCTTGCTCATGAACTAGTTCCTTAATGCGCCCCTAGAGGTATAACAATAGATAAACACCATAGACAATAAGGCAATGAAATAAATAATTATAGCTTAATGATCTATAGCAACTTATATGGATTTCTTGTGACTTAGGATCTACTCACTCCACCTCTCCGTCCTTGTTCTTACAGGTGTGTTGAAGTTCCCAGACTCGATCGGGGGGTGCCACTTCTCTAGTGATGGGATCTCTCTACAATATTCATTGGATGATAATCCATGCTACCATAGAGGGAATGACACAAAGAGAAATGTTTATAAACTCCTCAAGTACAACACAAATACTTACCGTAGACTCTTCAACCTCTGCAAATGAACGAGTACTGCATGTATGCTTTGCACTTGCCTTGCCCTATTTGCCTTGTTCCTGTGACTTGTAGCCTATAATTGATGGTATTATGATCATGAAACCTTAAAATCATGTGAATACAAAGCAAACAATCCTTTTAATTCATGTTAGAAACACATTACCTTGAATTCTGGACTTTCCCAGTAATGCATCAGCCACTCCTAATCATCACAATTGATGTTACTTGGTCGAACAGCCTCTTTCTCTTTATTTGTGTCATACTTAGCATAATCTGCATGTAGGTTAGCTTTCCAAGATTGGTATAGTCAGTGCATTGTCTTAATACAAGTTCTATTTAATCTCTCTTTAGGGCACCCATCATGAACATCAAATTTATCCTACATAAAACATAAGAAACCAAACTTATTAACTAAGGGAGGAACACTATGAATGTTATATAGAGAAAAATGGCCTACAAATATAATGTTATACCTTTACTTTCAATAATAAAGTGTCCCCATATTTGGCATAAACTTTGGCCCAATCACCATCCCTATGAAAGACTGTGGTTCGCACCACATGTCCACAGTAGCTGGCAAAGTCACGAGTCCCATCTCCAATAGGTCTATCTGAGTTCCCAAGGATGTAAACTTTGATTTTTAAACCATATTTTGTCTTCACGTCTACTGATATACTCTTTTATTTTCCCCTACCCTTCTTAATTGTGCTGCAAGAAGTTGCTGTATGTGAAAAAAAGGCAAACAAATTAGTCATTGATGTATATAAATGGCAAAAGCATAATTTAGAAAACATTATTTGCATGAAGTGATACTTGAACTATTCAGCACCTCTACGGTGGGAGTGGTGAAAGTGCATCTCCTAACTCAAAATCCCCCTGTGCATGCTCAAGTGAGAGTGCACCTCTTAGCACCAAATCTCTATGTGTACGCTTAGGTGATGTCACCTCTTCAGTGAGGTTATGTTGACCTCGGCCATTACCCCACCCAATGCCTCATCCTCCTTGACCTCCTAACCTACCTCCTGCAGAACTTGGCATTTGCTACATTGGTCCAAATATAGTATAAGTAATAAAATGCAATGAAACAAACATTCATGGTAAACAAAAGTAGACAATAAAACACATATGTATCAAGCACAAAGAAAAAAGAAAGTAAAACAATACAAAAGTAAATAACATAAAACATATATGACACAAGAATATACCAAACTTCAAACACTTCAACTATTTGATCATACAATGGAAATGTTTATACAATAATTGTAAATTTTTCAAATGTTCAGCAAGATTGCTACTAATCTTGATCACACTCAGTGTCCACAGTGTCGTTCGCATCATCATCATCAAGCAAATCTTCCTCTTCTTCTTCATCGATGGACCTAATCTCATCATTGTCATCAATGAAATTATCAACCACACCTCTTAAATTTATGCCCACTTGTTTAAGTATTTATACTTTTATGGCTTAGTATTTCTAGTTCAACATCATCCAAATGCAAGAGGACTACAAGGTCAATGCCTATGCCATCATTCCAAATTGGATTTAATTAGACTACATCTTGTTGATATGCCTCATCAAGAAGGAGATCATCATTCTCACCACTTTCTTTACTTTTTCCATCTTTGAAAGGTTAAAGAAGTCATGAGGATTTGTCTTCACAATAATTAGCCACTCTGCGTCAATGATATCTTTCAGATAAAACACTTGTTCTACTTAGCTAGCCAAGACAAATAGCTCATTTGTAGCCAACAAATGCTGAACATTCACACTTGTAATGCCAAACTTGTCAACCTTGTATCCTCTTCCTAAATGACCCATATCCCACCAATAACACTTGAGAGATATACTTTCTTATTCCTAATATATGAAAGCTCATATACGTCCTCTAAGACGCCATAATACTATTTCTCTTCGTCTAAGTCATCCCTTTTTTCACTAGAACTTCAGTATTGTTAGTTTTTCTCCCTAAGGCATTATCTCTTGTATGAAATCTAAAACTGTTAACTAAATAAGTAAAAAAATGGTGCACTATTTTGGTTGGGCCAAGTGCTAGACTGATAAAGTCATCATTAGCTTAGCCTTGTGTATGTAACTGTAAAACCTATATAGATTAACTATACTCTATTACTGCTTATTTGGACAAAAGCTCATAACTCAAAATATACTACTTGGGAAAGTCCACTATATTAACAAAGGAACCTAGTTGTGCATAAACCATTTGGGAAAGTCCTTAATAGTTGAAGTTTGAGTTTCAATCTCTAATTAGTACTCCCTATATTGTAGTAGATAGTTAGGAAATATTTGCTAACTAATTGTTATCACAAAGATTGGCAAAAGAGTGATAACTTACTCCATGAATGGCAAAACATCTGCATAATTTTGTAGTACATATACACAAACTTGATGGAACTCTACCTCAGGCAAAATAATAGACTTATAATGCCCCATTGCCCTCCCAATTTGGTAGAAGATGGACTTGTCACCATTATCCATGGGTTCGTCATCGTTTCTATGAGGCTGATTAAATTTGGTTGGTATATTCTTTAAATAACGAGAGCAAAAGGTAAGGCATTTATCGATTAAATAACCTTCTGCAATTTAACCTTCTATACGAGACTTGTTACAAACATAAGATTTAAGCGTGCACAAATACCTACGTAAAAGGCATATGGGGGAGAAAAGAAATAATTTGCAAGATTTGAGAGATGGAATAAAATGTATATTAAAACATAATACCTCTCAATAGGGTACATTCATAGGTATTGCATAGGTCCACCAAGCATTGCCTCTCTTGGCAAGTGAATGGGCAAGTGAACCATAACATCAAAGAAAGCTGGTGGAAATACCATTTTTAATTTGCATAATATGAGTACAATTTGGGTTTCAAGTTATTCCATATCCTCAATTTTTTGGCATTTAGAACATAAATTTTTGAAAAATTTACCTAGCTCTATTATCAGCTCTGACACTTCCTTAGGCAACAAACTGCATATTGCAATTGGAAGTATGTCTTGCAACAATACATGATGGTCATGGCATTTCAATCCAAATAATTTTCAATTACAGACATGTACACACCTTGAAATATTTAATGAGAAGGCATCTGGAACCTTTAAATTAGCTAAGAAGTTACACACCTTTAATTTCTCATATGAGAACAAAGCATAGCAAGCTACAGGCATTAATACTCTATTCCCATCCTCGATTGGATGCAACTGTTGTCTTATTCCGAAATCCACCAAGTCATACTGACTCTTCAATGTATCCTTGGATTTCCCTGCAACACCCATCACTATTGAAACAAGGTTTTTGGACACATTTCATTTTATATGCATGACATCTAGGTTTTGTCGAAGTATGAGGGTTTTCCAATATAGTAATTGGAAAAAAAATACTCTTCTTCCTCTAATTATAAGTATTGGTTAGGCGATCACGCTTTTTTTTTTATCCTTTCCCACAGGTTACATTACCTAATGCTTGTAATTGCCTTAGTGCTTCAACTCCGGATAAAGGTATAGGTGCTCTTGCAGTTTCAACCTTCCCATCAAATACCCTCCTATTTCACCACCAAGGATGAGTAATAGGTAAGACGTGTCGATGGCCCATGAAGCATACCTTGATACATAAAGAAACTAAATGTGTGTCCTTATGACAACAAGGGCATGCTAACTTTCCTTTAGTTGACCACCCTGAAAGGTTTTCATATGCTGAGAAGTGATTTATTATCCATAATACAGTTGCTCGCATCCTAAAATTGGATTATGAGTGGACATCATATGTCTTCACCTCTTCCTCTTATAAATGTTGTAGCTCTTCAATCATTGACTATAGATATATATCTATTTCATCACCTAGACATCTAGGGCCTGAAATTAAGAGTGCCATCATAAAGTATGGTTGTTTCATGTAGTGCAAACTGGTAAATTATAAGGAACCAACACCCCTGGCCATATACTATGTGCAGCACTCATATAGCCATAAGGTTTGAACCCATCACTTGCTAAGCCAAAGCGAACATTTCTAGGGTTCTCAAAGAAGTCGAGATGTTCCTCATCAAAGGTCTTCCATGCAATGGAATCAAATGGATGTCTTAACGCACTATTATCCTTTCGTGCATCCTTATGCCACCTTATCTCTTTAGCTGTGTTGCAAGCCATATACAACCTTTGTAACCTCGGTGTTATGGGAAAATGGCATAACACTTTGTATGGGACTTTCTTGCCTTTATGCCCATCTAACTTCCATCTGGATAGGTTACACCTAGGACATCTTTGGGCATCAACATGCTCCTTCTAATATAAACTACAATCATTTTCATATGCATCAATCTTGGTGTAGTCTAATCCGAGCTCTCGAATAATCTTCTTCACTTCATAATAAGAGTTTAGTCCTAGTACCCCTTCTAGAAGCACATCCCTAAATAAGCTAAGCAAGGCATCCATAGACTTGTTGCTCTAATGGTTGTGGCATTTCAAGTGAAGTATCCTTACAATGAAAGACAACTTGAAAGCTTTTTTACAACCTGTATACAGATTAGTCTTAGCATCCTCCAATAGCTCAAAGAAATGCTTAGCTTGCATATTTGGTGGGTCATTATATTCAGAGCCATAGGTCCTTACCTTTCTTTCTATATGCCCATATGCATCATTTATCATCTCAATAATGTCATCCTCCTTATCATTATCTTCTTGCACACTTTCATCAATCTCCTGTGGGTGACTTTGGGCATGATGACGAAGTTCTCCATGTGAATCCCACACTTAGTAACTCTCACAAAAACCTTTTTTGAATAGATCCTTCCTTACTCTATGTCTCAGCTTGAACTCTGTGTTCCTACATGCTTTGCATGGACAATGAATCATATCATTAACCCCTAATTGATTAAATGCCTATTAGAGAAAACTATCCACTCCTCGTATATATCTTGGATTAGCTCTATTCTTGATCATTATCCAATTTTTATCCATTCCTATTCTCTTTCTCTATTTCCTACATTAGGTAACATCGACAGTAAAATTTCAACAATAAGAACCATATCATAATCAAACCACACCTTTAGTTTCTCTTGTAGTTGCAAGGAACAAGCCACATTATGAATAAGAAATTGTAATTCAATCAGAACCAAGTTTCATTTTCCATACCTAAAAATTTGAAACAACAATCAAAATTCAACTATCCACCATCATAAGTACCATATTGTCCAGCTAATGAATCCCCCACACACATGCATTAGAGACTAGGTAAGTAATTGTTTAAGTAGTTCTTGATACTAGAAATGATATAAGTGAATTGGAGATGTACCATAGCATGTTGTGTATTTTAGATTGTTCTAGAGTTTTAAAGAGTTGGATCTATTGAAACTTGTTCAAGGTGATTGGTAAAGAAGTGCATATTTTGGTAAGAGGATGTATACCTTTACTGATACAATGATTGAAGTTCTAGTATAAAGTAAAGTTTAATTAATTCTACTAATCCCTAAGTTTCTAAATGATAAATGCTAGTTTAGGGAGGTAGATAGGAGACCAAATGTCAATAAAACCAAGTATTCCAGCTATAAGAAGGCCTTAGAACTCCATTAAAGGGTAATGGTTGGGATGAATATTTAAGAGTTTAGGATCAAAAGTAATTGGAGTTGCAGCCAAAACTACTTGAGTCATAGCCAGAATTCAAACAGAATTGAAGAGCGCCACAACATGGATTAAAAACTTAGCTCAACACTTACAGAACTAAGCTATGCCATGGTGAGGATTGTTGCGTCGTGGCTTAGATAGCACAACACTTACAGAACTAAGTTGTGCCACAGCGTGGTTATATCAAGTCACGAAGAGGATCATGTTTGCCATATGTTAGTTCCAATAGGGAGTTACGCCGTAGTGTGGGTATTTTAAGTCACGACGCAAGTTTAATATTTTTGTTCCAAAGTTACAGAATTTAATTACGTGGCGGTGAAGAGTATTCAAGTCATGGTGTAATTACATTCTAATGTATTTAGAGGTTTCAATAACCATTTGAGCCGCGATGGAGATCCACCAAGCTACAGGCTAAATTTCTAAATTCGTAATTTAGCTTCCAAACTTCTAAAAGTTATAACTTTGAGCATGGTAGTCTGTTTAAGGTGATTTTTTTTAATTTGGGTATTTTTTTGAGATCTATGCAATGGCAAATTGCTGAAGGTGATTCGGTCACTTATTTTTCTCAAAAAAGCATGTTTTGGCCTTCAATTTTGAGATTCTTGTTTTAATTTCTTCTTAAAAGAGCATGTTCTGATTCTAAAATGTAAAAGTTTATAACTTGAGCAAGAGATCTTCAAATTTTGCAAACTTTAGCTCTAATTAAAGCTCCATATATCTACTCTATGTTGTAAAGATTTCAACCTAATCCTACATCTTTTGTTCATAAAAATTTACATGACAATAGAATTGGTCTGGGTCATAAATTTTACATATTCACCTAATTCACCTTTTGCTGTCATGAATTTTGAAAATATTCCATATAAATCCAAAAATTACCATCTTAAACTTGAATTAAACCTCTAAATATCCTCTAACTATTTACCAAGTATTAGACCTAGACTCCACCATTTGGTCCTTCAAATGCATCCCTTTCCAAACCTACCCTATTTAGGTTCTGAATTTGACACTAAAGAGCATATATATGCAAATAATGGCCTTACACCAATCCATTAACCACCCCAACACTTCTAACAATTTTCAAATCATATTTCAAGACTACTTGAACTTCCTAAACTGTAATATTTGGTTTTTGTTAAACAATGGAAATGGGTACATTTTCAAAGCAAGTTCCCCGAAATGAATTAGTTAAGGTCCTGAAAAATTTGAGTAACATTCTAGACTCCTAAAAATGAGAATTCTAGGCTCAGACGGAAAGAAAAATGGAGCTAGAATGAAGAAACAATTTCTTACAGAAAACTTGCGAAATGTAATGGCATTTTCGTAATTTTGAGCAACTTTTGGAATTCACACAGGAGGGTTTTTTAAATAAAAGTTTTGAGTTCTCTGGGATTCTTAAAAAGGAGCTAAACCGAATTAGAAACGAAAATGCCAAAAATGAAAGGTAAAACGGGAATTTTTGAAAAAGTCTTTTTCTTTGACCTATAAATAGATGGCGCCCCACTCTTCCACTCATTTAGCTTCATATGTTTCTGTCCCAAACTAGAGAAAAAATCCTAGGAGAGTGGCGCACAAGACGAAGAGGAAGAGGAGGAGAAATCAAAGGCTAAAGGTATGAAATTTTAGTAGTTTTTTATGTTCTTTCCTTTCCAAACCTCTTCTCCTCCATTCTCTTTTATTTCCTATGATTATATTGAAGTATATGAATCTGTTTTAAGGGAGAAACTAAGGAAAAAATTCGGATTTGAAGAGAGGAGGCTAAAGAAGACAAGATTCAAGTAAGAAAATAAGAAAAAACAAGGTAATTTCTTCTTCTATGGTTGTTATCCCTTGCTCCTCTTCTCTCCATATTTCACCCCACTCAAGAAGTTATAGGAGGGCTTGGATTTTAGGCAGAACCAAGGGTGAGTCTTAGAAAAAAGAGTGTGAAGAATAAGAATATGCAAAGAAAACAACAAAAGAACCATGGAAATTCAAGATGCAAATTCTAGGGTTTCATATGTTTCTTGTAAGATTTGATTTGATACCTTGATTTCTATGCCTAAATGAAAGTTTAAATGAGCTTCTAAGATCCCTAGAAGTCTCCCCATGTGCTTCCTTCATCAAGAAAACAAACCAAAGTCCAAAAAGGCCAAAATGCTTCCTAGTTCCTGGTAAGAGAGGTTTAGGTACCTAGGGATAGTTTTGATTCATTCCAAGCCCATTTTTGAGTTATATATGATGAGTGAAGATGAGGGGAAACTTTGGAAAAAATTTAGAAACCATACAAAGTGAGTTGGCCTTATATGTTCCATAATATGACCTAAAGAAGCAACATGTAGTTAGGCTCTTTATTTTAATTATGTGATGACCAAGAGGCTTAAAAGGAGTCAAGAATCATATTTGAGAGGAAAGAATAGAGGCTAGAATTTATTTAATGGGTGTTGCTTCATTAAGTGCATTCTTGGAAACATAAAGGGATTTATAGACAAAGTTAGTGTGTGAGGAAGTGTTGTGGCCTTAGAATTAATTCTATGAACCTAATTGGCTTCCATAAATTGTGTTTAGGCCAAGAGAAACTATTCTCACACCTTTGTGTGTGTGTGGCCAAGGAAGGGAGAACAAATTCAAGAAGAAAAGTGAAGTGTGTGGTTGCATCCAAGGTAGCTCACTTCTCCTTCTCTCATGCATGAATGTATGCTTGGCTTGTCTTTGAATATATGTATGTGTATTTTTAAGCCATGAAAAGTTTTCTAGCATAATTTCATATGCCATGGTACAATGATGATATATTATGTTTCTAAATGATGTTTATGATGCTTGCTTTGGTTTGCTTGAGTGTGGTGAAGCCAAGAACCCTTAGCCATGGTGAGAATGAGCCAAGAACCTTTAGAATTGGTTTAGACAAAGTGAAAAGTCTCCCAAAAGTGAGGTGGACTTCCAAGAGCAAGGTTGTGTCCAAAAACCTTTTAAAGAATGTGTGAGGCAAGTCCAACATCCATAAGTGAATGGGTGAGGCTAATCTACTTACTTGGCAAGCCTTTGTATGCTATATGTGACTTTTTCAAATGTTAAAAATGTCTCTTGAATGATTGCATATGTCAATATGCTCATGCAAGCATTTTCAAGACTTGTCTTACATATATTATGTGTGATTGAAAGAGATATGAGCTATTGGGATTCTTTAAATCTCATTTCATCCTCTCCAATGATCTAACATGTTAGGTGGACCAAGTGAGCAAGGTAATGGAAGCCAACCACCTTGAAAATGAGAGTATGACATCCAAGTGCATGGTTCTTGATTCTTTAAGGCCATACAAGTGGAAAATGTTGTAATCTAATGTTTTATATGACCTATGACCTTATAAATATATGTAATTATGCTAATGTATCATGTACAAATGAGGAATTATGTTATGTGAATGTTGTAATGGAATTTGGCTATGTAATGCCAAGACTAGCCTTATGGAAATGTGTGTATAGTATGGGGTGAGAGTGTTAGTTTCTGAATTTTGGGTTTATGCACCTTTGAGACAAGTTTAAAATGTCATTTTGGTGCAATCTCACATGCTCAAGTGGCCACAAAAGCTTGGGAAGCAACTTTGCACCCTTTGATACCATTATAAAGCACAAAAATGACCAAAATGGAACCATATGATACAAACTGACCAAATGGATGAATTTGCCCATGAAATTTTGTAGAAATGTAGGACCTCATTAAGAGATTATTGGGAAGATAAAGTGCAGGAAAATTAGAGCTCTACAGAATTAATTATGAATTTTCAAAGTTCAAATTTTTTTGCTATCATGAGGCATGTACTGTTCATATGGTCAGTTTTATGTTTTGTGTCATCTGATAGCCAAATGGTATCCAATACTTGTGAAATTTTACAAACATAAACTAGAGGCTATAAACTTCCTGTGGTCACTAAGATCACCTCATTTGGAGATATGAGCAAAGAGTTATGAATTTTTGAAGTTACATATCAGTACCGGTAATGCCACTGGACCTCCAGTATTGTTCTATCATAATTCAATTCCTTAATGGTCCTGGAGTGATCTAGATATATTTGTTCCTTAAATTTAATGTCTGTAGCTTCTTAGGTTGACTAAGTTTGCATGATTTGGATTTTTGTAGAATTAGTTATGAATTTCTAAAATTTATGACAGTAAGCTATGATAGTAGCCCAGGCAGCTGCGACCTTGGTTGCTTTTCAAATGTCAAACATCTTCTATGTGGCATTTCATGACCTTGACATATTTTTAACATAAATTAGACATCTTTATCTTTATATAATGGTAAATAATGTGTGATTTTAATTTTTAAAATTAGTTGTGATTTTTCAAAATTTATGACAAAAAAGGAAAAATTTTGGCCGAGGTTAAGCTATGGAAAATCATGTGTTTCTTGTACTTGCATGAGCTCTAAGCCACTTTTGGTGATGGAATTGAGTTGTATCTATGAAATTAAATATGAGAATGTGATACATGAGCTCACACGGTCCATGGGACATCGAACGAAAAAAATTTTATGTTACGCAACGCTAAAATATTCATTATTTTAATTATTTTTTCTTGCTCCTTATGTGAGATGCAAAGATTGAAGCATGAGAATAGCATGAAATGAGCTTAAAAACTATGGTGTTACATAAACTACCAAAAAATCTTTAGATCAAAATATGACTACCTAAGTTCTTTATACCACATACAAGTCACCATGCTACTTAGAGCTTTAGGATCCCACAGCTAACCATCATGCATTCAAATTAGTAATATTAAGAGTCCACAATAATATCACAAGAACCACAAAACACTTATCAAAATAATTGCATTTATGTCAAACCAAATACATCAAAGTATTAATTTTTTTCTCAAATCTTCCTTCATTGCCATAGGTATATTTTTCAAATTAGCCAAGAAGTTACATGTCATATATGCATTTTACAAAAGAATCAAAAGAAACTACATATATCACTATAACACCTAGCTCTACTTGCTACTAGCTTCCATGGTCTTCTCCATATTGGAGGAGCTAAGATAGAAGAGGGGATGAGATATGCAATGTCTAATATAATATAGTTAAAACATGCTAAAATAATGATGCAAATAGGCTTGGGCATAATGTAAAGGGATATCACAATCACTTAAATCATTTCACATGCAATACACAGCATATAATGCATATAAAAGGAAATGACTTCAGGTTACCTCTATAACTCCAACAAGGTGTCCAATAATCAGTCCAAGAAAACTTAACCTATTGAGCAAGAGAAAATTCAACATCATAATCACTTTTATTCTTTGAAATTCTTTTTGTATAAACTACCCACTATATTCCATCCCAACTAAACCATTTAAAGCTCTTAATGCCAAATATCCTCCATCCTCTATCCTCCATAGAATTCGCATATGTGTTTGCCTCAATAGTAAATTCATGCTAAATTACCACATTAGAGCTCATCTTCATTCAAAATCATCATTTAAGGTCTACCCAAGCTTAAAGGAGCATTATGTAACCATTAAAGCATCAAGATTGAATTTGAGGTTCCAAATTTGCATCCATGGCTACCCTCACTAAGAAAACCATAAAAATAATTATATTTTTGCTCATTCTCATTAAAAATTATTAATTAAGGCCTACCAAAACCAAAAGGAACCATTAGAAACCATGGAGCTTGAATATTAAACCAAGAATCCTAATTTACAAAACCTAGAATTTATACTTCCTTCATAAATCAGAACCTAGGGCATTGATGGATGAAGAAGAAGATATAATAAGCATTTTAGAGGCTTACCCAACTAAAATCAAGCTCACAATGACAAGAGATTCAACCTTTTCTCAGCCTTCGTTCTTGTTCTTCTTCTCCTTCATTTGCTCACCTCCTTTTGTTTGCTTTGCTTCAGAAGTTAGGACTTAGGGCTGGAGCTGCTGCAACGTTGGTGTTTGTCTGAAGGGAATTGATGAGCATTTGGAGAGAATAAAAACAAATTAAGAAAAATTGATGAGTTTTTTTATCAATAAAATAAATCTTAGAATATGAAACATTAGATATATGAAATGTTTGTTGATATATTAATTTAAGGAATTATAATTTTAATTTATTACTAAATAATTATAAATAATAATCTATTAGTTTCTTAAAACTTAACTAAAAAAACTTTAGTATTTGATACTTTATGATAGTTTTATTTTGTTAATTAATGATTAAATAAATAAAATTTTTAAATTTTTAAAAAGAAAATAGATTGTAATTATTTATCTAAGAATAATTCATAGTCTTATTTTTTAATTAATGATTTATTTTGTATGTTTGCTTAATTTTTATATAATGTTAAAATTAAGATTTTGAATTTGAGATAAGAAGCATATAAGTAGATATATAGGTAACCTGGAGAAGAGAATCAAATTTGAGAATTGAATAAAAAGAGAAGAGGGGGTTTGGGTGTAAATGAATGAATAAATAAATAATAGAGTTTTGAATCTGATAGAAGAAACACAACTATACAAAATCTTTGTTTTTTTCCTTTGATTTTTAAATTTAATTTTTAATCTTGAAAATTTATTAAAACTTTATATATTTCTTTAATCTTGAACAATTAATTAAAATTTTAGCATACAATAATAATTTATGAATAAACTCTGAAGCAAATTTTAATAAATAAACCTTTTCTATTTCACAAACAAGTACTATTATAAATATTTTAGGGGATAAACTCTTGTATAGTGCTATTACATTTGATTAATGATTAAAAATTAGATGAAAAATAATTAAAAAGAAACTTTAAATAAATGTTATATAACAACTACATTATTTGACATTATCTATTTCATTTATTTTGTATGTTTGATTAATGATTATATAATGCTAAAATTTGGATTTCAAAAAAGAAGAAAATAAAATAGAGATGACATTTTGAATTTACATAAGAAGATAAAATTTAGTGTTAGTTTCGATTGACACATAAATGATTTATAGAAGAGAATATAGATACGATGATTAATTGAAAAGAATGGAGGAGAGTATAGGTATAAATGAGTAAACGAGTAATGAAATTTTAAATATATTTGCTTTCAAGCATTCCTAATCTATCCTACTTTTTCATTTCTTTTTCATTTATTCATGTATTTCATTATCTTTTTAACCCATTCCATTCAGGATACTAAAAGTTTTCTATTCATTCAATCACTTTCGTCTTCATTTTCTTTTTTAGGATAAATTATTTTCTTTTGTCTTTAAAATTTTATTAAATTTTAAATTTAGTTCTTATAATTTAAAATTTTATAATTTAAAAAAATTTTAATTTAATTTGCATTGTTAAGCTTATGATAATATTCTATTAAATTTTGATAATATAATCGTCATTTGTTATTTTAATATTTTGAATATGTATAATTTACAAGAAATAAATAATAAAGTAAAATTAACTCAATATATAATTTGCAAAACAATCATATTAAATTATTAATACAAATTTGATAACAAAGATTAAATTAAAAAATTTTAAATAATAAAAATTAACTCAAGATTCTTACAAAAGTATAAAGATTACAATAATTTTATTTTACCTTTATAATTTTAAAATTGCATTCCATTTTTGTTGACTATAGTTTTCTTAAGTGCTAAGTTTGATATGAAAAAAAAGCGCATTCTATATGGGGTTAAAATCGTGGTTTAATAATATATTACACAAATAAATGGCAACTACCTCTCCTACTTTTTTGGTGAGCTATGCGTTTTAGTTAACAATTCCAAATAAATGAAAAAAATATCTTCCACACTTGACAACATCTTTTCATTTTACTCCTCCCTCCTTAATTGCTTCGCCTTTTATTAGAAGATTCTTTTAATATTTATTTTTCTAAGTTAGGTGCATTCTACTTTAGGTTTTGTTTGTCCCCTTTTTTATCTACAAAAGATAAAGATAAAACATACTTTGTTAAATGAATTATATATTTAATTAAACAAGATAAATATGCATCATGTCCGTGGAGGAAAATAGGCATGCATTCATATATGATCTGTTAATTGGCCATGTACACATATATGGTAAAATTTGTTGTAATTAAGGTTGCTTGTTATGAATCTCTACGCTAGTGTTATCACATCTATTAGTGAGCTCCAACGTTCACAACACAAGGTGATTATTATAAACTAAAATATATTAGGAGTACTAATTGGGTTACAAATTACATTAATGTGTATTTCTAAAATAAAACACTAAAAAAAAGCCTACTTCAAAAATATCAACATCATCCGTTACTAAGCAAGCTATAATTGATCATCATCGTAATCCTTGGCAGCATCTTCATCGATAGTCTCTAATGCAAGTGAATTTGAAGGTTTGTGTAACGCCCGGTATGTTGTAAAAACACCGAAACGGACTTATTTGAAAAATAAGTCCCCTGAGATGAATGATTCAAGGACAAATAAAATTTGGATCAAATTTTAAATAATAAAAAATGAGGATTTGAGCCTTGAGTTGCCCAAAAACTGAGGTCGAAGTAATTTAAAAAAAATTGCTGAAAGGCCAGTGGCATTTTCGTAAATAAGTGTAATTTTGGAAAAACACCTAGGAGTGCTTTTTAAATAGAAATTTTAAGTTGCCCAAGGTTCTCAGAGGCCCCAAAAATCATGAGAAGCCCCGGGACTAGTAAAACCCCTTCGGTGTACTCTTTCCGATGTCAGTTGACCTGAACTTTGACTGATTCGTTCGGGAAGGTTTTAGCTCCCATTTGAGTGATTCCAAAGGCATTTTATTAAATTTGAAATCTAAATTTATGATGGAAAAGACGATTCTCAAAAAAGATATAAAATGAAGCCAAACCGGAAATGCCATTATAGAAGGGCAAAAATGGAAACAAATTGCACAAAGGAAGCTTCCAAATCCCCTTTTTAATCCACGTTCAGCCCTCCCTCTCTAAATTGACTTTCTTCTGCTCATTTTTAGAGAAAAATCTCAGCTCCTTAGGCACACAAAAGAGAGGGAATTTGGGAGGAAGAAAAGCCAAAGAAAGGGTGAGAAAGTGTAAGGCTTTCATGCTCCTTCCTCTTGAAACTTCATCCTCCCCTTCTTGCTTCATCTTTCCATGGTTTTAATGCAATTTTTAGTGCTAATTTGGGTCCAGATCAGAGGAGGGAAATTCAAACTTTAAGGAGGAGAAAGAGGGAAGAGGAAGGGCTCTTGAAAGAAGCTTGATTGCAAGGTAGTTTCTCTCCCTTTGTTGCTTTTTTTTCTCCTTTTCCTCTTCCATGGTGGCATGTCTCAAACAGAACCATGAAGAGGGAAGAGTTTCTATTTTATAATCCAAAAGAATCCATCAAACTAAGCCATGAGAAGATGGATTATACTAAAGAAATGCATGAAAAACTAGTAAAACTCAAGTTAGAAAAGTGTAGGGTGCTTGAACATAGTTTAAAATTTGGGTTGATTCAAGACTTCCCCATCATATATGAGTGTTTGTTTGAGTTTTTAAGACTCCTAAGGAGCCTCCCAAGTGCCCCATCCCTTAAGGAAAAATCCCAAACTCTATGGGTCTTTAATGGAAGCATAAATAGGTCAAGACCCTTAGAGATAGCTAGGGAATGTTTTAAATAGTTTCAAGCTTGATCTGGGACTTTATATGATAAAAAAAGATAGGAGAAACCCTTGGAAAAAATTTAAAAGCCTTAGGTTGGGAGATGAGGCAATGGCTTCCATAATGCAACCTTATAAAGCAACATGAACCTAAGTTTGTGAAAGTGAGTGTGTGATGGCTTCAAGGACCTTAAATGAGGTCAAGAGGTCTAAATATGGCAAGAGAATAGAACCAAGAATGTTAATTATGGTAGTTGCTTCATTAGATCCTTAATGAAAGCATATTGTGACAAATAGAACAAAATGTAGTCTTAAAAGTGAGTTAGATGTCATAACTTATTACAAGAGTATAATTAAGTGTTGTTTATTGTGAATAGGCCAAGGAAATCCAACCCCACCTCTTTGTGTTTGTAGAACCAAAAAGGAGAAGAAACAAGCAAAGTAAAACTTAAATTTGCACTAAGGTAGCTCTCCACCTTTTCTTGTTGCATTTTCTTGTTGCATGTGGTGTCATTGTGTGCTTGTGTGTATGTTTATATGTTTGAGATATGCCATTTGATGCTATGTTGCTATTTTGGTACCAATATACTTTCTTAAATGTCTTTGAATGGTGGAAATGGCTCATAAGAGTGAGGTAGTGCCAAAAGTCCCTTAATGTGGGTGAGAAGATGCCAAAAGTCTCATGGCATTGGTGAGACAAGGCCAAAAGTCCCTTGGATGGGTGAGGCTAAGTCAAAAGTCCCAAGAACTAAGAGTGAGGCAATCCAAAAGTCCTAAAAATGGGGTGAGGCCAAACCAAAAGTCCCTAGAGCTCATTCTTGTGCTTGACATGAGTTTGTGACACAAAAATGTGAAAAATTAATGCTTCATAAATTGATTGATTGCATACTTGTACCTTTGACATATTGTATGCCTTGAAAATGTGCTTGAATAGGTGTATGAGCTATTGAGATTCAATGAATCTCACCCCCTCCTTTCTCTCATCTCATATGATTTAGGTGGAGTCCAAGATCCAAAGGATGGAAGCCAAGGAGCTTAAATCTCCATCTTTTGACAAATCTTTCCATTTTTTATATATTATGATGTCTAGAATGTCAAAGTAGATATGTAATGACACTTTGAACAAATGTAAAACTATGTAAAGTTAGTGTATGTATCAAGAAGAGAGTTTAATGAATAGAATTGTGTATTTTGACCACTTGAGAGCCCACTTGTGTATGTATGTTTATGGAAGTGGTATGGTGAATTTGAGTTGCATGAGGGTTCAGACCTTATGAGGGACTTATTTATGCTTTCTAAGTTGCTCAAATGTGTGTGGAACAATGGATGGCTCATTTGAACCAAATTTGCCTCTTGTTGGGATCAAAATTGCCATATTCTTGAGCTATGGCAAAGTCTTACCAAATGACCTCTTCTTGACTTGAAATTTTGCATTCAAGTAGATATTGCCTAGATCTTTTTGGTAAGTGAAAGATTAGGTCATTTAGAGGTTTGTGGAATTTTCTATAATTTTTCAAAGTTAGTATCAGAATTTTGGATTTACACTAGTACTATTCATTTGGTCAGTTGTGAATTTGTTTCATCCAAGGGGCAAACATGCTCCAATAGCTACGATATTTTATAGGAAAAAACTAGGCATTCACAGTGACTTGCAACAACTAGAAGCACCTCATTTGGAGGTATGAGCTAAGAGATATGAATTTTTGAATTTATGGAACAGCAACAGTAGCACAACATGACCTAAGTCATTATTCCATTGAATTTCAGTGGCTAAATGTGCTTTCTCTGGTCTGAATCTATTTTTACCATAAATTTAACATTCATATATTTCCAAATTGGTATAATTTGCATAGATTATATTTTTTTTGGAATTAATTGGACATTTTTGAAGTTCATATCAGTAAACTGTGACAGCATCAGGACCCAGTCCAACCTCCAAACTATTTCTCCTATCAAACACTCTATGTGTGGGATGTTATGACTTTTACATATTTTTAACATTAATTAGACATCTAAGCTTTCTATAATAACCAATATTACATGATTTTGATTTTTATAGATTTAGTTATGATTTTCCAAAATTTTAGACAGAAGGGAGGCAAATCTGGCCGAAATTCAATAAGTCCAATTTATGCTCTATTTCGGTTTCCTTGTCTCATGAGCAATATTTTGTGATGCAAATGAATAGTAATGATGTATTTAAATATAAGGATGCATGGTATGAACCCACACGGTCCACATGACACCAATTGTGAATTTTTAAGCATGACGTAACACAATTAAATCCATTATTGTTGGTTCCTTTTCCATGTGCTCTTATAAACATGATGATATGGAGCTTATGAATACCAAGAATGGGGTTAGATATATATGGTATTACAGTTTGGATAGGGGCAACTTCCATCCATAAATTCAGTCAGGTCTCTAATTGCCTTAAACATTCTCACAAATTTGACACCAACACTTGTTGCTGAATCTAGAGTTGAAATGACTAAATCCAATTGGAAGTGAATCAATTTTCTCTCCTGCTGCTATACTTGAGTTAATGTGATATTTAAAAACATGAAAAGGATATTTTCATATATTTGAATAATATTTTAATAATTATCTATTTCAATCATCCCATCCTTTAAGAGAATAGGGATCTTCTTTATTACACGACATAATAGAAATTGGAAAGGTAAGGAAAATGATTAAATTTAGGATTAAATTAGGTATATTTTTATAGCACTCTTTTCAAAAAATGATATATATATATATATATATAATTCTGAAGAGATTTTATCATACAATATTAAATTATAAATAATTAACTCTTAAATGTGTAATGTTTTTAAAACTAAACTAATCATTCAATTAGTGAAAACACTAGTTTAAAGTTCATTTGTGTCAATGTAGTGAAGTGTGATTACACCTACATATAAAAAAAAATTTTAACTTATTTGTATGTAAAATTTTTTTTTGTTTTATTAAAAATTTTATAAAAAGATTACTTCAAGCTATTTGTATATAAAATTTAATTAATATTATTAACATTAAACATTTTATTTTCTTTGATAAAGTTATATTTATAAGTATAATTTATTTTTTTAATGTATTTGTCTATTTCTAAAAAATTCTAAGTTCAAATTAATAAAAATTTTGTACTAAAACTTCTAGTGGCAACTAAAATAATTGTCACTAAAAGTTACTTTGTGGCAACAACTTTTTGTGCTGTTATTACAAGTATGACAAAAAAATTTTAAAATTTTCAAAAATGATGCAAAACTTTTAGTGACGACAAGTGTCACCACTAAAAGTGACCTTTAGTGGCAAAATCAATTTGTCACCACTAAAAGTTGTTTTAGTGGCGACTTTCCAGTTGTAACTAAAAATCGTCACTAAATGTGACTTTTTAGTGGCGACAATATTGACGTTGCCACTAAAAGTATTTAGTGGTGATTTTTTGTTGCTACTAAATAGTTTTAGTAGCAATTTTTTTTGTCATCACTAAAAATTTTATCAAAATTAAAAATAGTATTTTAATGATAACTTTTAGCGACAATTTAATAAAGTCAATGCTAAAATTTTTTTTTTGTGACAACTTTTTTTAGTCGCCGTTAAAAGCCATCACTAAAAGTATATTTTTTTTGCAGTGAAAATGCTAGCTCAAGTTCATAAGAATATTCACCTTTATATAAGTAAGATATCTTTCATATTAGAGATTCTATGAGAGATAACAATGATGATGATGATAATGAGGATGACAAGCGACTGTTGATTTTTTTTCATGTAATTTTATTAAATTTATGTAATTAAATAATGTACAATTTGTCCATTTTTATTAGTTTTTTAAAACTTTTTTTTGGTTTAAATTTAATATTGTTATTTCATAAAAAATACATATTTGACAAATAAAATAAAAAATTATATATTATATTTATGTTAAAAATTTTAATGATAATATATATATTAACTTAATATATAATATATTAACAAAAAATCACACAATTAACAAAAAGCAATGGCACTAGATAAGCTAAGCCACATTAATATCAAATAGTAGAAAGAATAAAATTGTGCAATTTTAATCTCATTGCAAAATTATAACCGACCAAATTTTTGTTTTTGCTTTCTATAAATGCATAGCTTTTGTTTTTCTCTTTCATTCATCTCTTCATTTTCATTCATTCTTGGTTTCATTGTTCTTGTTCAGCTTTCTCGTTGTGTGGTTTAGCTCTCCTTTCATTCATCTTTTTTAAGCTCTCTTAGCTCACTCTATTTGTTGATTTTTAATTCTTTTGCCTTCAATTTTTTTTTAAATATGTTTCTTTTTCTTCTTTTTGCAATTTGGTTTTGGTTTTGGTTTTTTTAATTGTTTTGTTTAGTTGTTTATAGATTGCTTACAAATATAGGTAAAGGTGACATTTTGATTTTTGGTTGGTTAATGTATTTTTAATGCATTGAACAGATAATAATTTAATCTAGAGAAAAAAGAAGGAGAATGAGGAAGAAGATGATGACTAAGATGAAGAATGAAAATGAAGAAAGAAGAAGCCCAAAAAATGTAGAGAGAATAAACCTAGAAAATAAACCTAAAAAAAAAGATAACATAGAAAGAAGAAAATGTAGAAAGAAAATAACAAATTAATGACATAATAAAATTTCAAAACAACCAAAAAAAAATGCAAATAATGAAATAAAAAAATGAATGAAAATAAAGATACTTTTTTTTTTACAAATTGAAATAAAGATAAAACAAATTATTATTAATTAGAAATAAATCATAATATACAATTTACAAACATTCTTAATTAATCACAATAGATACTAATTATCAATATCTAGAGAAATAATATTATCATATAAATAAAAATTTATTTAATTGTAACAAATATTTATAATTGTAGCAAAAGGACATTATAAAAAAAAAACACATTCCAATTGTTGTCCTACCAAATTCAGTCGAAAACCTTTAGGCATGGGTTAATTTCATTTACACTAACCAATTATCCTACTAGAATATCAATTTGGATTGAAGCATTTTTAATTGGTATATGAGATTTAGTAACTCTCTTTAAATCAATAAATGTATCTGGCAATTGATTTACAATGTTTTATAAATGAATTATTTTCTGAGCTTCTAATTCACGTTGCTTTGTATAATAATTTAAATGAAATAATGATAATGTGTTCCATGTTATTTCTTTTTCTAGTTGCTTATTATCTCTCCCCTAATGTTGGGAAAATTGTTTTGTCAAAATGACAATTGAAAAATTGTGCTATATATAAATCTCCAGTTGATGGTTCAAGATATTTAATTATAGAAGAAGACTCATAACCAACATATATTCCCATTTTCTTTGGGAATCCATCTTTGTTCATTGTGGTAGAGCAATAAGGTGATATACTACACATCTAAAATTTTTAAGACAGGAAATATTTTGCTGTTGACCAAAAGCCAATTGTGATAAAGAGAATTTATGATAATTTATTGGCTTGGTTCCTATAAGTGTTGTTGCATTAAAATTGCATATCCATATGTTGAAATAGATAGTTTCATACTTATAAGCATTAGTCTAGTTATTAATTAGAGGCTTTCAATGAATAATTCTACTAAACAATTTTGTGTGCGAATATGAGCAACAAGTTGTTCAACTATTATTTCAGTTGACATACAATAATTATTAAAAACTTGAGATGCAAACTCACTAGCATTATCAAGATGAATTTCTTGATTGCATAATCTCAAAATTATGCTCTTGATCAAAATCTTGCAAATGTTAAGTTGCAAGTTGATAATAAACACACATGTGACTATCTTGTAGATGTATTTATCAAAGCCATATAATATTTGAATGGTACATATGGTGGATGAATGGACCTACACATATCATTTGGATGCATTCAAAAAATGTAAGGGATTTAATCCAAAATTTAGCTAATAATAGTCTAGTAATTAATTTACCTTGAAAATAAGTAACAAATGAGAATTCTTTGAATTGAAAATCTTTAGTTTTTCAATAGATATCCATGTGATTTCTCAATAATTTTTTACATCATAATTGATTCAAGATAGCCTAACTGGTCATACTAAATAAAATGTATTTGGATTAGCAAATTTTTTGTTTATTGTAATATATATTTTAATTGTACTAATATTTATATACTATAAACTAAAAGACAAGGTAACTAATTTTTTCAAAACACATTTCTCTTCTGACACAATAGTTGTGATATGTAGTTTTTCAATGTTTTTCTCATTTATAATCTCAATATGATATCCATTGTAGTCAAATATCTTTAAAGCTTAATAAATTTCTTTGAGACATAGTAGAAAATAATGCATCATCAATAATAAACTTCATTCTTTCAAGTAATAATATAATTTTTTTTTTAGAGCCTTCAATTAATTTTGTATTATCATATATAATATTAATGTTTGCATCACTTATTATTAGATGAGAAAAATATATTTTGTCTTTAAGAACTATATATATTCTAGAGCTATCTATAAGATATATGTCTTCATTATAAATATTTTATCTAATGAAAGAATGGGGAATATCCATATTCTTCATTAAAAAGAAACAAAATGCATAATAAAAGATGTTGCACTCATACATACACCAAAAATAGACAACATAAAAACATAACTTCAAATATTTTTATCATATCTACTCCTAATTCTTTAATCATAATTCTTGAAGAAATTTGCTACATTCTAATGTGCTATATCATCAAGGCTATTAAAGTCATCATCCTTGTATACAAAGTACACCTCAACATCATTATTTTGGTAAATCAAATTTGTTTCTACATTATTCCCCTTCCTTTTAATAGAGTCACAAGATTCTTAGGTGTATAATAGTATGTGACTAGTGTCCTATTGTACCACATCAATAACATAGATTTTCAATACTTTTAAAGCATTATTATGACCACCTTTGTCCTGTTTCCTATCCTTCATAATTATCCTTTATTTGGTAGTCAAGATTATTACTATTATTATTACCACTACGATAATAGTCCATGGCCATGACCTTGACCACTACCATAACCATGGTAATTATTATGTATAGCTACATTCATTTCAAGGAATGGACTAGATCCAATAGAATAAATTTCATGGTTTTTCATCTGTAGCTCTTTATTTTGCTTAGCCAAAAGAAGGCGTGAGATCAATTCAAAGTATTTGAGCACATTTGAAGTATGAAAAGTTGAAATTTTTTTTTTCCAACAAGTCCTTATCAATTATCTTTTTCTATATAATTTTTATTGAGAACTAATTTACAAAATTGCTAAATTATATTCACTTATAGTTTTAAAATCTTGCAATCATAAGTACGTCTATTCATAATGAGCTTTATGTAGTATTACTATTTTATTATGGTTATTCCATTCTTTGAAATTGTTCCAATTTCAAGTGGATCTTTTACCACTAGATATTTTGATTTTAACCTTTCATGTAAATGATGATGTGGGAAAATCATTGCTTTTTGCTTTGTCTTGATTAGAAGCTGCATTTCTTTGGTAAAATTGCATTTCCTAAACCCTTAACATTTGAGTAAATTTCAATATATAATGCTCAGGATAAATAATTCTCGCCTATTATATATCTCAAAGGCCACAAACTCACGTTTGGTCAGATTTGACATGATTTAAGCCAATATGAAACAACAATAATTTTTATAATCAATTCTAAATAATTTTAGATATTGAATAAAATCTTAATAACATGAATAAAGTATGGATAATAATGTAAAATTAGCTTTTGTGATTTGTTTATAATTAATAATATTAATTTGAAACACTAAAGTAATTTCTACAAACTAATAAAGATTAGTAACTTTTAAAGAAAACTAGTAACAATTTATTGATGAATGTTATCAAATGGATGCATGACCATACACTACAAGAAAAACAGAAATTAGCGACGGAAAATTCCGTCGCTAAATATGGATAATTCCGTCGCTAAATGAATTAGCGACGGAATTAGAGACAGAATAATTCCGTCGCTAATCTGGCTGTCACTAAGTCATTTGCGACGGATTTTGAAAGTCCGTCGTTAATTAGTGACAGAAATTTCCGTCACAAAAATAAATTCCGTCGCTAATTTTAAGAATAGCATATTCTTACTTTGTGATGGATTAGTGACGGAAAGTTCCGTCACTAATTAGCGACGGATCAATGAAGGAATATTTCGTCGCTAATTAGGGATAGATTAGCGACGGAATATTCCGTCGATAATCACCGACAGATTTGTGACGAACTTTTTCCGTCACTGATTATTGACAAATTTGTGACGAAATATTCCGTCGCTAATCACCGACAGATTTGCGACGGAATTTTCCGTCGCTAATCAGCGACGGATTAACGACAAAATTTTCTGTCACTGATATAATTTTTTTTATTTTACAATTTTTTTAAAATTTAACCTCAATATTAATTTGATACCTATCCAATAATATACAATAAAAGCATAATAAAATAAGGTTAATTAAAAATATTATTATTGAATAATAAAATTTTACTATTTTTTAAGTATTTTTCTCTATCTAATAAAGTATATAAGAACAATAATATTCAATAAAAAAGTAACAAATATATTAAAATGATTCTTAATTAAGTGATAACCATTCTAAAATAAATTATAACAATTCTCAACTAACCATTCTAAAACAAATTATAACAATTCTCAACAAAACATGTCTTAAAATAAGGAAAAATCATCTTTATGGTAAAGGACAATCATTAAGATCTGATGGAGCACGAGATAACCGGGATTCAAGATCTTGTAGCCTATTAAGTGTTTGCTGATGCTGGTTTAGTAGAGACAAGATTTCTTGATGCTGCTCTGTAATACGTTGATTCTGCTCTGTTATACGTTGATTCTACTCTCTAAGCTCTTGATTCTCTTGTCTTAAAGGGGTTGTTTCTGTTGCAATCCTCCTACGTAATTCCTCTTCAAAATCTGAATGGAGTCCTAAGTTATGAACGGAAGAAGAGGTCCCACGAGAACAGATAGCATCAATATCTTGAGCCTCAGATCCTACCCTAAAAAATGCGACCCTTCTTATTTTTACCACCAACAGCCTCTAACCATAAGGCGACTTCATCATCATCTTCTACATCATTTGACGCTATGCCTGTTGAGTCTTGAGTAGAAGCTCTGGCATTCTTAAGCCTTAAATAATCAACCTGTTAAAGGAAATAAAGAAATATAATTTTACAATAAAGAAAACAATGATAGTGCATCCAAAACCAAAAGTATGCACATATTCAAACATTTTTTCTGTCATATAGTATTAATATGAAGTATGATCATACAATGAGGAATAAATATTTTGAAATTACAAATATATTTAGTCATTACAATCAAAGTTATGAAATATTGAAATTATACAATTAGGTATATGAAAAAAATATGTCATGTTAATAGCCACAGAACAATTAAATAAGTAAAAAAAATTAAATAAAAGATCACATAATCCGAGTGACAAAATGAAAAATGAAGACTCAACATATAACTAGTAAAACCTCTGGTTGTCAGCACAAATCCAGTGATAATTAAAACAAAAAATGAAGACTTACACTACAACTATTCAAGCCTTCGACCGTCGGTACAAGGCTAGTAATAATGGAAACAAAAAATAAAGACTCACGTTACAGCTAGTCAAACATCCGACCATCAGCATAAGTCCAGTGACAATTAAAACAAAAAATGAAGACTCACACTTTAACTAGTTAAATCTCTAGCTATTAACATAAGTGCAGTGAAAATGAAAACAAAAAATGAAGACTCACACTACAACACAAGTTCAATGACAATTAAAACAAAAAAGACAGGACACACACTACAACTAATCAGGCCTCTGGCCATCAACACAAGTTCAGTGACAATTAAAACAAAAAAGACAAGACACACACTACAACTAGTCAGGCCTTTGGCCATCAGCACAAGTTCAGTGACAATAAAAACTAAAAATCAAGACTTACACTACAACTATTGAGGCCTCTAGTCATTAGCACAAATTCAATGACAATAAAAACAAAAAATCAAGACTCACACAACAACTAGTCAGACCTCTGGCCATCAGCACAATCCCAATAAAAAAAAAGAAAAGATAAACATATACATACATAAACTTCAGCTGCCCTATGATCCACAAATTGGCCAGTTGTTTCGTCATAATGCGTGTGCTTGAACAATTCAAACATTGTAGGTGGTCTTCCAAGCTGTAAAGTCTGTAGATGTTTATTGATATAAGTTATCTTATGCATTAAATAAATAAGGATTACGCTTGAATTTAAATGCTTACCAGCCTCCTCTTATGCTCAGTTGAAGGAATGCTACCCCCTTTGTGTTGCATGCCTCCTGTAGTAGATGCCCGGTTGTTTTTAGCTATTTGGCACATGGCTTTATATTCATTTGACTCCCAATAGTGCTTTAATTGAATCATTACATTGTCTGGGATCCAATTAGGTGTGATCCCCTTTTCCAAGTCTACCCGTACTCTATGCATTGCATTTCGCAATACGTCCCCACACTTTTTATTCCAGTTGCGTCTGATAACTTGGTCATATTGTGGCAGCCATTTGTATTTTTTCTACATAAACAATAACAAAATAAAA
This sequence comes from Erythrophleum ivorense, assembly GCA_026724425.1. Lineage (NCBI taxonomy): Eukaryota > Viridiplantae > Streptophyta > Magnoliopsida > Fabales > Fabaceae > Erythrophleum > Erythrophleum ivorense. Next base: position 500,757 of record JAIUCV010000313.1, on the reverse strand, counting down.
AATGAGACAAAGTCAGAAAAAAAAATAGAAACACATGATACATATATAATGATGAGATAAGATATATACCGCCCATTCATCAAACCATAGTTGCCTGACTGCAGGAGGTGTTACTTTCTAACTATAACATGCATGTTCAAATTTTGCTTGAATTACAGGGAGAATATCACGGACAACAGCAACTACAGGATTAAACCTAATGATTTAACAACAATGATTGAAAATGTTATAATGGCACTAAGTTGTTAATTGAATAACAAATAAAATAATAGAAATTTGATGACTTACGTATGCTTGTCAGGATACAACCATGTTCGACCATCTGTAGGGTCACGACCAAAAGGTTGGATAGGTGGCATTGATGTAGAACTAGTAGAAGGACCTTGAGGAGTGGGGTTTGAGTACTGGGAGCCAGGAGATGGTACTGGAGGGGATGACACAGGTGATGATGAGGGTCTCCTAAATGATCCAGGCATAATTGGAGCTGATGCAGGTGCAGTAGATACATCTGGTGCTATAGGAGCTGGTGCAGGTGTTAAAGTTGGAGGATAAAGAGATGACTGAGGGTGCAAAGGTGGTGATGCAGGGGCACTCCATCGAGCACGACCTCGCCTAGAGCCACGACCTGACATCTACACATGTGCACCTTCAAATCTTGAGTCAGCATAAGTTGATAAGAAATTAAATAAGAAATGTAAACAAAATAAATTTACATTAAAAAAATAGAAGATATATCATTAAAAAAAGAACATGTCTCAAGTAAATAAATTTACACTCAAAAAATGAAAATATATTATTAAGAAAAAATCAAACTCAACTAAACCAAACCTAACCCTAATTCATGCATCATCATCATCATCATCACCACCACCACCACTACCATCGTCATCACCATCACCATCGCCATTGTCATCATCGTCGTCTTCTTCTTCTTCTTCGTCTTCTTCTTCTTCTTCTTCTTCTTTTTCTTCTTCTTCACAAACTATGTTAGCAGTTGACATATCTATTTCTTCATAAGAACCTTCAGTGTCTCTTAGATTATGGAATTCATCATTCGAGACAATCGCAGGTAGTATAACCTCTAATCTATCGATCTGAAATGGCCCTATGTTGGTTTCAGACGTATGAGCATCAATTATGCTACGAGCCTTAACTTTGATTACGGCTAACCAATTAGCCTTCTGATGGCAACTAGGATAATTTGCATAATATACCTATGTCGCTTGTTGTGCAAATATAAATGGATCAAACTTATTATTATATCTCTTTAATTCATGAACTTCCACAATCCCATATTGTTTGTGCACTCTCATACCACGATTAGGTGAAGGATCATACCATTGACAATTGAATAACACTAATCGCTTCACAGGAACCCCCGTATATTCAATCTCCACAATCTCTTCTAGAATGCCATAGAAGTCATTTTCTGATTGTGTAAAGTCAGTCCCCTTCATGCATACACCACTATTTATTGTTGATTTTTGATGGCTCAGTGAATGAATGTGAAATCTGTACCCATTGACAAAGTAAATAGGCCAAGTTCTAACATTTCTCTTTGGTCCTCGAGTAATGTCATGTAAAAAAGGATCAAGAATATTGTTGGCTGAATTTTGAACCTGTATGACATTTTTTAATGTTTTTTGTGAGTTGAAGTTAGTTTGAAGACATAATTAATTTCAATGTATTACTACTTACATGTTCTCGAAACCATGAGGAAAAATTTGCTTCAATTCGAGCTTCTATTTCAGCATCCACAATTTGAGAATTAGACAAAGTTAACTCATGCACAAATAAACTGCATAACAAAGGAATGTGTTAAATATATACAAATAAGTGATGTATAACTAATATCACTTACTTGATATACGGTTGCACTTCATCACAGTTTATTAGAACATATTTTGTGGCAGCTTCTACTTCTTGATCATTCAAGAAACGAGACTTGCATTCTCCAGCAGGCCTTCCAGGATAGTTAAAAATGGAAATTATAGGTAGGCTTGATTCTCCACCATCATCATTTCTTGGAGGTCTCATAATTCTTGATGGCACATCATGCTCAAAGTAATGCGAGCAAAATGTTGTAATCTCCTCAATTATATAAGCTTCACATATAGATCCTTTCACCCGAGCTTTGTTCTTGACTTTTTGCTTCAATCTTTGGAGGAACCTACATAAAAGAGGTAAACAAGTTTTATTACCTTTCAAACATATATTCATTCCAACCATATAGTAATAGACTTTATTACCTTTCAAATGGATACATCCATCGATATTGAACAAGCCCCCCAACCCTTGCTTCATAGGGAAGGTGGATGGGCAGATGCTCCATTAAGTTAAAGAACCCAGGAGGAAAGACCTTTTCCAACTTGCACAATGTCACAACAATGTTCTGCTCCAATAACTTTAGTTGAGCCATTGTCAATGTAGTGGAACAAAGTTCTCTAAAGAACTGACTAAGCTCAGTTATAGGATTCCATACAGTTTCAGGCAAAGCACCAAAGGCAATAGGAAGCAAACGTTGCATAAACACATGACAATCATGACTTTTCATTCCATATAGCTTTGCTTCCTTCATGTTAACACATCGAGCTAGATTAGATGCATATCCATCAGGGAGTCTCAAGTTCTTTACCCATTGACAAATAGCCCGCTTTTGTTCTATATTCAAAGTGTATTGTGCTTTGGGCTTCAACACTTTCCCTCTACTATTGACAAGTTCTAATTCTGTTCGTCGACAATATTCTTTCACATCCAACCGAGCTTGTGTATTATCTTTTGTCTTTCCTTTTGTGTCCATGACAGTATAAAATACATTGTCAAACACATTTTTCTCAATATGCATGACATCAAGATTATGTCGAATGAGGTTAGTTTTCCAATATGGCAATTCCCAAAATATGCTCTGTTTTGTCCAATGGTGAGTGTCTTTATACCCTTCAATTGGTACAAGTTCTCCCCACTCGATCACTTTTGGCATATTGCATACTCTTTGCCAAACTTCTTCTCCATCTAATCGTGATGGAGGCATAGATTTCTCAACTCTATTCTTATAAAAAGAATTTTTATTTCTCTTGTATGCATGAGCTAGGGGAAGAAATTGTCGATGACAATCAAAAAAAGATGTTTTCCTCCCATGCTTTAGTTGAAAGGACTTTGAATTCTCCATACATATAGGGCATGATAATCTCCCTGCTGTCATCCAACCAGACAACATGCCATACGCTGGGAAGTCATTGATTGTCCATAATAATGCAGCACGCATCTGAAAGTTCTGTCTCAACGAGGCATCATATGTAAGCACACCCTCAGCCCATAATAATTTTAATTCATCTATCAGTGGTTGCAGATAAACATCTATTTTTCCTTTGGGATTATTAGGACCAGGGATAATCAGTGTTAAGAACATATACTCTTGTCTCATGCACATTGCTGGTGGTAGATTATACGGAGTGACAATGACTGGCCAACAAGAATACTTTCTCCCATATTGGCCAAATGGCGTAAAGCCATCAGCACACAACCCAAGTTGAACATTTCGTGGATCATGAGCAAAGTCAAGATATGTGCTATCAAACACCTTCCACCCTTCTCCATCAGATGGATGAGTAAGGATGCCAAAATCTCGATGATTCTCATAATGCCACCTCATTTCCTTTGCTATTTTTCCAGAAGCAAATAATCTTTGAAGTCTAGGAATTAGTGGTAGGTACCACAACTGCTTAGTTGCAATTTTCTTTTTTCTTCCACGACACTTCCTTGCAACATATCGTGCTTCACCATAAAACTTACACTGGGTTGCATCCGCATCATCTTTATAATATAGCATGCACCCAGTTACACAACAATCAATCTTCATATACCCAAGCCCTAATTTTGACACCAACTTCTTTGTTTGATACAAGTCTACAGGCATACGAGTGTCTTTAGGTTGTGTCTTCCGCATAAGTCGTGACACTAAATTGTAGCCTTGTTGTGACATGTTGGTTTCTGCCTTAATGCTTAGTAATTGCATAGCTGCTGAAAGTTCAGATTCCTCTTCACAACCGTCCCACAAAGGCTATTGTGCAGCATGCAACATGTCATAAAATGCTCTTGCATCTGGATTTGGCATCTCTTCAGCACTTGTATTATAATTATCCCTAAAACTTGGCCTAGCTGCATCCATTACCATAGTCTCATATTATGCCAGGTGGTTCCTAAGTGGCCCTTGTGAGACATGTTGAACGCCTGGCATTGGACACACGGGTGAATGATAGTCAGTCAACGTTTCGCCATGACTAGTCCATATATAGTAGTCTGGCTTGAATCCATATTGATAAATGTGCACCTTCACCTCATCAAGACATAGATGGTTCTTGCATTTACACCGGGCACATGGACACCTAATCTTCTCTGACTGTAAAAAGGAAGGCAATCGGCATGCATAAGCAAGGAACTCCTCGACACCTTGCTCAAACTCTCTTGTAAAATTTCGATGGCTCGAATCTACTCTATTATACATCCATCTTCGATTTTCTGGCACCTCCATTCTATCTCCCAATAATCTATTTTCAAGTAGTCATGAAGTAATCCAACAAATATTCAGTTACCATCACAGATCCATCTACCAAGCTATAATGATTTGTAGATATTTTTTTAGAAAAAAAAAATAATAGAGGTTACAACGGAATATCACAGATCCATCAAAATTTGAGAACCAACGACGAAGTCCATGTATGCATCTTTCATACATAATTTCATTGTTACATCTACAGATTATAGAAAAAGAAATAACTTGAACAATGAAAATCAACATAAGAAGCTTATTTAAAGGATCTGCATACCAATTCTTACTATGTCTAGCAAATTTTACTAAGAAAGACAAATACAACCATGCAAATAGGCAACCCAATATCTCAATTAATTCAGAATGGATACCCTTGGAGTAAATCAAGATGGCGCTAAGAGTAATTTAAGTATATGGAGAATAATTTAGTAATAATATCTCTCTTGAAACAAAATAACAAAATTATAAGTGGTTTTATGTATTATAATTTAGTAATTAAAATCTAATAACTATTTTCTAGAATATGCTTGTCTAACAGTATCAGTGAAGCCCAAAATTGGATCCATTTTGTTGTTTTGGCTCTTTCTTGAAAGGTATATTCTACCATATATGATGGATAACTGTACATCTAACTTAGAATCTCAAAAGAACTTTTGCAAATTTAGGCTCATTGATGCAAAGATCTAGCTATGTACTGACAATCTTTGGCTAGGTGACCATGGATTTAGATTTAGATTGTTTGCATTAAATTTACTTGTGTTACATATCTTTTATAAATTTTGTTAAAATTATACAATTTTTTTATTTTTTAATATATATAAATTTATTTTAAAATAAAATATTATTTTATATTTTAATCCAATTTTAAGTTTTTTAATTAAAACAACTATCATTTATATTTTTTATCTTAAAAAATATATATTTAAGTTAACAAAGAGTATTTTAGTTAAAAATTTTAAAGTTGAATTAAAGCGTAAGATAATTTTTTATTTCAAAATATACACAAATTCCCATAAAATAAAGAATTATCATATACTTTAGTCTAATTTATTAAAATTTTTTGTTTTAAAAAATATGTTTTTATGTTAATGGAGGATATTTTAGTAAAAAAATTAAAATATACAACAATTTGTTGTTTCAAAAAAAATTTGTATATGTTTTAAAAATAAATAAAAAATTTATATAATTTCAATAAAATTAAAAAAATCTATATAACTAGTTAAAACCTCTACAAATCTAAGGGTTGTAAAAAAATGTGGGTCCTATAACAAAATAATAATAATAAAAGAAATAAGAAAATAATTTAAATATATACATATGGACAAACAGTGCAACACAATGTATAATAATATTCAATGACACGACGTTATAAATAATACAAAATAAATAATAAAATTTCACAAGTTTTTATATATAAGAAAGATTTACTCAAAATAAATAAATAAATAAATAAAATTGCTCTTATGGATTGTTTATCATAGTTTGGCGATGTTGCTCGCTTTGTGTTTGTCCCAAAAAGGACCTACAAGCTCTAAGACAGATCATACGTAGTCCAATTCCAATTCACCTATTTTAGTTAGACAAGAGAGAAGAATTCATTCCACCCATATATATAACAAGTCCTGTAGATTGTCCATGTTCTTATGAATAAAAAATAAATGAGTCCTTTTAACCCTAACGCAGATCATATGTAGCAATTAAAGAATGCCTACCAATTAAACTAATCTTTGTTGGTTCAATGCATGCAAAGAATGTTATTCCATCAACTATTCTCTCTTAATGGAAACATGAACAACAAACAAAAATAAACATGCAAAGAATGTTTGTCATACTGTTCCTTCTAAAACAACTAGTAGATAGCAATCCATGTGTTTTTTAAGCCTCGCGTTTATGTTTATTATTATATGCAGTCTAATTATACCTCCTGTTTCAATCACATGTTTAATAGTTACTAATTTTATCTATTAATGTCTTGACACATATTTTGTGCTTGTTAAAATATTTAATTATTTTAAAAAAAAGTTTCCAATTTGAAAATTAGTACAGGATTTATAACTTCCTAATTTTTAAATTTAAAACATAATAGACGAACAGGAAAAAAATCTCTTTAGAAGTAGAGATACTTTAATTTTTTTTGTGTTTAAAACTATACACTCCTAAAGAGATTTTTTTAGGAGTGTATATATATATATATATATATACTTGGTAATACCGTATCATCCTCTTTAGAAGAAGAGATACTTTAATTTTTTTGTATTTAAAACTGTATACTCCTAAAGAGATTTTTTTAGAACTATATATATATATATATATTCTTTATATTAGGATTAGAACTATCTTTAAACCTTTTTTTTTGTTTTAAAAAGGTATTGGTACGAAGTAAAGAAGTTGAGGGAATGAAATGATTTAAAAGAAGTAAGAAATATTTATTATACTTGTTGTAATAATTATTTAAGAGTAACTTTTTATTTTTTTAAAAATAATAATATAAATATTATTTTTCATTTCATTTTTTTCCCTCTTTCGTTGCATTTATCGAGCGTAATCTTGTATAGGAGGATGCCACTTAAATCATTAGTTATGAATATCTAAAACTTTTACTTAAGTTAAAGTCCATTTTCCAAGAATATTTCATTCGGTAAATTATACTTTTTTCTAATACTTAAATTACCTAGTTTTTTCTATTTGTTTTGAAAAGTTACACGTTATATGTCGGAAATCAAAAGATAAGTTATAACAATCTTTCCTACAATAATAAATTATAATCACATTTATTTTAACAAAAATATCTTTATATTTATTACTTATATAATAAAATAAATATTAAATATATATTTGGTTTATATATTAGGTATATGATTTTCAACACAAAACAAATGGTATTGAAATAAAAGTTTAAAATATATTTTTTATAACAAAGCATACTTTTAACCAAAAAAAAATCAATATTAACTTTTCCATTTTTCAATTTTAAAAAATATTTGTGAATATTTTTATAATAGAAAAAAACTTATATAATTTAAGAATCTCTCAACTATTATATAATTTTAAAGCATGTTGCTGCAAACAAAAAATTGAATTGTTTACAAATTTAGTTATCTTTTACCAAACAACTCATAGCAGCAAAAGCAGAGTCAAATTTCTATCCAAAACCAGTAAAGCTGATGGCAACTAGTAATGAAAGAACAACAAAAATGTGGAGAGATTTTCTCAAAAAGACAAAGAGCAAAGAAAGCATTTATGTTTAAAAAAATTACCGTCTCTCTACCCCAATAGTTGATTCTTCAAGTTGCAGATGCAGAAATACCACCGTTGGAAACAGATCTCTTCTCTAAATGTTGGCTTTCTTTGACAAGGGAATCACCTATCAAGTTGCAGATGAGAAAGGAGAATATAGTGATGAAATGCCATTTTTCAAGTGGCAAATGCATAAATTTAATAAGGAAACAAGACATACATGCATAAAGATGCAACAAACAGATATGCAATCAACTCTTGCAGCGTGAATACCAGCAATAATATTAACCAAAACAGACATAAGAATCGTTTGGACTGAAGCAACAAACAAAAAAACATAAGCATGAAACAAATTGAATAGAAGAAGAGCAGAAACAGAGGGGAAAGGGATAGTAACCTGAGTTTGAAAAGAAAAATGATCTTATGAGGCTTTTGGACATATTTGAGATGTGGTTCTGGATATTCATTTAATTATTTTTATATCTCTAAGCGACTTGCCTTCCTCAGGATTAGCTATATTGGAGCCCGAGAATTGGAGTGTGAAGGGGGGCATAGCGAGTAGTTTCAGTGGAAGTGGAAGCAGCAGCAAAACCAAAACTAAAAACTAAAATGGATTGTCATCACAAGTATAAAGAAAGTTAGCTGAGGGGTTACCTATAACGAGGAAAGCGAAGGGGCTGACTACCAGTGGCACCATCTTCGATACCCTTTTCATGTAAGGGTAGGTCCAAAGGGTCTAAGAAAAGGTAGCGCTATACTCTGTGTTGAAGTGCCATCTGAGTACTGATATTCAGCCCCTCATCGGGGTAACCACCACTGGTAGCCCTCCGGTTCCTTAAACATATAAAGATGGGGTTTCCTTAGCTTTAGAAGGTAACCATATTAAAAAAATAGCAATAGAGCATGAGCTTTCAACATGGAGTGGAGACTCCATAACGTACACAAGGAGTAATTGATCTATGAATATCGTCCTAATTCAGGTCTTGTTCCGCACTTAAATGGATAACTCAAACCCTTACCTTGACCAGTTTGTAGTGGAAAACCCCGATGACATAATCGTTTATAGTCACTCACTGGAGGTTTGGAACCTTGAGTACAGTGTTCCGGGTGTAGCAGGAAAAGAAGTTGTACGTGAAACGGTGCTTAGACGAAAGTGCTATTTCTTGGCCATTAGATCAGCAAGGGTGTGATTCAGATGGATCAAGAAAAGATCAGGTCTGTTGTGGACTGGGAAGCGCCAAAGAAGGAGAGAACAGGCAGCAGTGGTGAAGCCGGATGCTCGAAGACATTTTAGATACGGCAAGACAGCTCAGGAGGAGTAGAAAGTTGCCACAACCTAGGGGGTTGTTATAGGAAGCCAAAAAACGTGAGCCCTTTTAAATATTAAGCCCCTTGGCAAACTCTTAAATCAAGACAAAAAGTTACTTTATGCTTAACACTCTGATTAGCCAACCTTAGATTCGAGCCCACGCTAACCTGCCCTTCCTATGCTATGAATCGTCGGAGCGAGCAGAGCAGCGAAACATATTAATACTAAGAAAATTGATATAAGGCCCTCAATCCAGTCCGTCCCTTCTATTTTTACTCCTTCTCTTTCTCTTCCTTCTAAAATTGGTCAACTGAAGGGGGACTTAAGCACCATAGGAAAGATAGATGGATCCCATCTTCTTCTCATCGGTTATAAAGAATATATATGAAATGTCTAAAGGAAAGATATTCATATGCCTCTCCGGTTCCTAAGGCGTAACCCCGCGATCTTTAGGTCATACGGTGGCGTGACTGTAATTGTAATAGGGTTTTTTATACATGTCTGGGCAGGTATGATTTAATTGAAGCATTAACTCAGCTAAGACAAGTGAGGTTTCATTTGATATTGGATACCAGATCGACTCGCTTTATTTTAAAAAGTAAGGTACAGTAGTTAAAATTAAAGATAAAAACCTGGGATCCAACAATGATGGCTCCACTTGCAAGGAAGAGAGTAAGGTGGCTGGTAAGGGAAAGAGAACAACAGCTCCAATGATGACCCTCGCAAAGCTTCAAACAGAGGTGGCGATGGCGGAATGGGTTTCGAATGCAAATGGATGATTTAGGGTTTTTGGCAGAGAGTGCAAGGCGTGTAAGACAGTAGATGCGAAGTGGTGCCCCAAGATCCGACAAGCCCAATATCATTTCTTTGAGCAATGATAAAGCATGTAATTGAACTTGGATCACGTTGTGCAAATTTGCCAAGCATACTAGTCATTGAATTTTTTTCTTTTATAATCTTAGTTGTTTTCTTTTTTTTAAGAGAATAAAAATAATATTTTAGCTTTTTAATAAACAAATAAAAATAATATTTCAAATTAAAATAATAAAATATAAACTAATGTATATTTGGTAAAAGATGAAAAATTATTTTTTTTCTTTTTTTATTTTTAAAATAAAAATCAAAATAAAATGAAATAAAAAACAATTAGGATTACAACAGTGGAAAAAGAAAAAAAAAGACGAAAAGCAAAGATTGATGGATCTGCACGCCTCTTAATTTCCCCTTTGTTGATCATACATTAAATTTTATATTAAATTTTTTATCTTTTGTTTATTTAGGATTCTTTCGGTAGAGGATTTTATTGTACCCTGTGTGATAATGGAATTTTTAATGTTTTAAAACTTTTTTAGAATTTCAAATTTAATATAAAAGATAAAAAAATTAATTATAAAAAAATTACACTTTCAAATTTTTAAAATATAATTTTTTTAATTCTCACAATTCTAATTTGTATTTTTTATTTTAAATTTTAAATCCTAAATAAACAAAAGAAAATAAAAATAAAAATACTGAAAATTTTGCTACTGTGCCCCTACAGGATCCGGATTCGAGATTTTCACTATCAAACCAAAATAAACAGCTTCTCAAGATTTTCACTTTTTACTATTATTAATTAAATTGTTAACTAATCTTTCTTCTCACTCTCACTGACTCACCTGTTTTCCTCATTCAATTAACTGAATCTTATTTGTTAATTCATCACTAATGTAAGCAAACCGTCACTTTTTTCAAACAGTAAATGAGTCAATTTTTTAGGCTTAAATTCTTATCAAGTTATACATTATAAGCGTTAAACATAAATTTACAGAACCATGATAAATCACACATACAACCTAGTGACTTCAAAAATCTTTGCTAAATTTTTTTTAATGAAATTAACTTTGAGTTTATTTAAGTTTGACTCTAAAAATTTAGTTATGATAATAAATGATGCAATCCTGTGCTCCAATTACCTGAATTCCCCAGCCACACAAAGTCATGGGTTGATGAGCATCAACTGGATTTTCAAATTTTCTCATGTCTTACATGAAGTTGACACATATGTTAATATGTTGACTAACCACAATTTTGACCTTGTCTTAGGTTTGGATATTTAGGATTTTATCTCTCATTTTCTCAATTTGAGTCTTTTCGCTTATATAAGGAAAATTTCGTTCCTTTCAAGTATTGTGTAATTTATTTTATGTTAATTTTGTTTGTCTCGGATGCCCATTTCTTTTAACAAATAAAATATTAACTCTATTTTTTTTTAAATTTCAATTTCTTGAGCCTAATTAAAAATGTTATTTGTGAATATACTTCATGAATTAGTTACATTTAAAAGAAAGAAAAATATAAATTTATATTTTTTTTCTTTTAAAAAAATTTGGGGTGAGTTTTATTTAAACGTTAATTTCATAGATATCCTATAATCTTGGCACTGCAAATCAGTGCCAAACTTCAACTAAATAAAAGTATGGGGTCATTGACTCATAGGGGCCCATATGGACAATAAATTAATATAAGATTTTCATTGACATGATGTTGTGAACCCCCACAAATTTGTCCATATTAAATGTGCGGAATCTAAAGGCTTGGACAACTTGAGATATCCCATTTATTATGAATTTAAATTTGTTTGGATTGAAAAGGATAAAAGAAAAAAAATAATTTAGATTTAAATTTACAATCTTTTTAGAATATATTTGGATTAAGAATAATAAATAAAAATACTTATTTAAATTCAATCAAAGAAAATATTAAATTAAATTAATTTTTATTTTTATTTTCTTTAATTCAAACCTATCTAAAAAGTAGTTGCTCCGACAGATAAGAGGGGCCCTTTATGTTAATGTCATGCCAAAATTTGTTTTGATATGAACTTGAGTACCATGTATCATTTCTTTAATAACATAATAACCACCAAATATAAAACATTATGATAACCCTTTTTATCAAGTGCTTCATGTGTCCTGGTTTAAAACATTCTCTTAATAATTAATGGCTCTTAAAGCAATTTATTAGACTTCTGTGTAATTCTTAAGTAAAATTAAAGCAATTAGTTTTTCTTCTATTAAAGAAATTTTTTTTTCTTACATATTCTATTTTGTGAATTTTATTTTTTTAACACTATATTAATTAAAGAATTAAGAAGTACTGTTCACATTAAATTTCCTCAACCTGAATTGAAAATAAAATATTCTTAATTTATTATAGTTATTGAACTATTATTTGGATAAATTAAAGTTCATGATATGATCCATTATAACTTGATTATCCATGGTTCGAAAGCGTTCATTTGAGTATATGATTTTCTCCATTAGTAATACTTTGTTATTTGGTGTTATGTTTCAATCAAATTTTGGACGGACTTTACTCATGAATGCCACAAGCTTTATTTTTTGTTTCCCTCCAAATATTCAACCGAATTATTTATTTGACTATATAAGCAATTTTTTTTTTCTGTTTTCTACAAGTATTCTCACCCTCTTTGTATATAGGAATAATCTCATTTAATTAAGGCATTGAGGCTACCCCTTCCCTATGTAACCATTTATTAATTAGTGTGTATTTTGATATTGAAATTATTAAATTATTAATTGAAATTATAATATATATACACACACAATTAATTATATTTAACTAATTTGCAACGGTTTCATATATACATATATATTTAAGTCATTATATCATATAAATTATTAAAAAATAATATTTAAATAATCTGCGACGGATTTATCGACGAATTAGCGACGGAAAATTTTGTGATAGAAATTCCGTCACTAATTCTGTCGCTAAATTAGTGACGGACTCTTCCGTCACAATTTTCCATCGCAAAATTGGAATTGACTATCACGCTTATTAGTGACAGAACTTTCCGTTGCTGAATTCTGTCACTAACTTGATTTGCGACGGATTAGCGACAAAAATATTTGCGACAGAAATTTTCCGTCACTAATTCCGTCGCAAAAATTAGCGACGGAATTAGTGACGGATTTGCAATGAACTTGCGATGGAACAAAATTCCGTCGCTAAATTCCGTCACAAATTTGCTGTTTTCTTGTAGTGATATATTTACAAAATCCTTTGCCAAAATGCATGCATAATCTATAATATTTATAAAAATAAACATACTCAAATGAAATCAATTATATTAAGATTATTTCAATAATAAATTTAATAACTTGATAAGATAGTGGTATAAAAAAAGGATTATCTTAGATTAAATGAAAAAGGAACAACTTAACTTGAGTTGAGAATTTAGAATGCAAACATGCTAATAACATGTTGCAAAACTAATAAAAATATTAAAAAATATTAAAAAAATAGAACAAGAGAAAATTGATAGGAGAAATGAGGGAAAGCTTTTCATTCACTTAAAGTATTACATGCTTCATATATGGCCTTTATTTATAAGCTTTTCAACCATCAAAACTAATTAAAAGTTACAATTACACAAATAGGTAAATTAACTTACATAATTATACAATATAAATCTTCTGATAATTATACGGTATATGCCATTAAATATATAAGAGATCCTAGAATGTCACTCTTTAAGGGTTATGGACATTATAATATTTATAACAAATATTATTTTTAACTATAAAAGACTTCTAATAATATCTGATTACCCCCAATGTCTCTTAAAGTAAGGGTTTTGAAACGTCCTTATTTTCTAGACATCTACAAAATAGAAACCTAAATTATAGTCATAAGGGAAAAAGTTTTAAACTCTCTAATATCCAAAGCACAACCCCTCTTCTTAGATACTATTTGAACCAACAATATCTTTAGATTCCAAAACAAATCGTCTTAATTTTCTAAGGTAGTCTATGATTAATTTATCAAATGCGGCAAGCTAGCTAAGTAAGCAAAATTGCTCAGGTGGCTCTATTAATTTTACATATAGTTTATTTAGAATTTTTTTTTTAAAACTCAAGTGGAGGCTGGAGCCACCTATATAAACACAAAAATTTTGCAAAAGTGAAAAAAATAGCTAATGATTTATGTTTAGCTCTTTCGTGATTTCATGATGTTGATTGTTTATGGGACTCACACGTATATGAAGTTTTCTTCCTTTTTTAAACATATATTAACGTGACTTCAAGGAATGAAGTCGGGTTCATAATGTGAATTCAGCCCAAAGTACCAATATTCAAAGCAAAGATGCAGTTGAGAGGATGGGTGACTTTGCGACCAACACACCAATAGCATAATTCAAAAGAAGTTTCAGACAAAAGAAATTAGATTGAGAAGAGGACGAGCCACGAATGTCATTGCTTAAAACTAATGACTTTACTTCCTTTATCGTTCCTTTCAAGGAACATATATATATATATATATATAAGAATATTTGATAATATACATTGGCCTAAGTAATTTTGCGGTTGTCTTAGACTGAAACTTCTATTAATTTGGATCTTCTGTGTTAAAAAGCAAGTATTATCAACAAATTAATCTATGGCTTAACATGTTGAGTAAAGACTTAGAGAATATTATATTTGCTGCTAACACTTGTCCTCACATAAAGCTCTTCATATCTGAAAGAAATATAGACAAGGGAATGGAATGGAATGGTTAAGATCAATACCAAAACCATGGTATCAAAAAGGCTCTCATATTCAAGAACCAACGGGATTATATAATTAAATAACTTGTTTGCAAAATTTCCCGGAGTTTAAATTATGGTATAATTGTGCTTAATTATGACCACCTGGGTTAACTGGGAGTTACATAACAGGAATAGTGGATCCCTGTGTATTGTTAATTGTGTTCAATAGGGACTACAAAAGGGTAAATAGTGTCTCAATATGTTTAAATGTGTCTAAGTGACTCAATTAATATAACTATCCTCTAAGTATTGCTGTCTCCCAATAAAAAAAAAATCTAAATGCTTATTAATTAATTGGGAATTAAACCTATACCATATATATGGCAATTCTACCGTTTTCAAAAGTGTAAAGTAAGATGAAATTCAAATTAAAATACGTACATTCACTGATTTAAAAAAAAAAAAAAAAGCGTTATTAAACTAGCTGTGGGAGCTAATAGAACATTAGTTTTGCGGTATATTAATTTCTCCAATAGTGGTGGGAAGGCATGCGTGCACCTATTATGAACCCTATATGTATTAGGGCCAATCTTTTTGTTACTATTGACAGCAATGTAAATTAATTCCATCACACAAGAATTAACAATTAATTTATTTATAAACGCTGTCCTTCGATATATGATTATTGTAAGTCTTGGGTCAAGCTATATATATATATATATATATAGAGAGAGAGAGAGAGAGAGAGAGAGAGAGATTTTATTGTCAACAATGTAATTGCCATAGTGCTTAGGGTTTAATCATTTGAGATTGCAATGAACATGAGACAATTAGCCGCTTCTTGATGTGCTTTTCATCATTATTGTTTATTACATATGTTCAATATTATTTACTTAATAAGATTACTTTTCAAATGATAAGACTTTAATGGTATCAACTTTTGGGTACCATAAATTATCGATGCACTTACAAAGCGCGCGATGGGATAGATACTATATATATAATTTAAGTATTAAACTTTATGAGTTACTTACTTTTCACAATCTAAATAAATTGGACCAAAAAACATTCACATTTCAATTAGTTCAATATGTATTATTCCAGCCCATATCAAAAAACTCCGATGCTCCTTTTTTTTATTTTTAATAAACAAGAATAGGAATTGAACACATATCAATGTTTAACCAGCCGGCCGGTGGTGTCAGGTGAAGTACTAGTTACATGTCTGTTTGTTTATTTAGTTCATAGAGGAAAACATGGTAATATTAAATACGTACCTAATTTATTTTCTAACAATTTTAGAGAGGTGCCACTTGATAAATATCAACTTAGCTAGTCCAAACCGATAGCCGCACCCACGTAAGTAGGCCTGAGATTGGGCCAACCAATTCACCTTTGGCATCCATGGTTTATCGAGTACTCATCAACACCATAACATCACGTTCACTTGAAGACCACTTATGACTGGTATATCGACCCGGGGATGCATGCCCACAGTGCACCAGAAACCAATGATCTTCGTTTTACATTTCTGAAACCCAATCAGTAGTTGACATGTGTCCCACTACTTGTCGCTGTTCAACACCATAAAATTATTATCATAACCTTCAAATCTCGCCTATATTAAACTCATAGACCTCTCAGATATGTTTTACGTTTTCTAAACTTTTTTTTTTAAATTGCTTATCGGAGAACTTGCTGAGGCCCTCAACCCCCGTCGAAATCGCATCAAAGAACTCTCAAATAACTATTTCAGCTCCAGCTTTCCAGTAGGACTGTTCTAGAAGGACACCATCTTAACTCATTTATTTTGTGTGTGTGTATAAATGCGTATATATATACATATGTATCTATATATTTACATATATATAAAGATTGGAAGATCATTCATACCTAAGAAATTTTCATACTATGACTCTCCCATCGTCAGTGACCCCAAAGAAAATTTTGTCTCGTTCCATGTAACGCAATGTGGGTTTTTCATTTCTGTTAGTATTAAGCTTTTTTGTACTTTGAAAATGACCTCTCTACCTTTGTACTATACAAATTGGGAACGGGGACTGAGGCAACCAACTACCAATCTAGGACTCTCCAAGCTCCAACCGTATGTACCTGATATAAAGCATCGGCTTATCCTTGTTTGGAATTCGACATTTCTCGTCAAATATTCTCCTACTTCTTTCTTGTTCTTGTTTGGTTCTTGTATTAATTTAAATTCTTTTTTTCACAGACATCTTTTTATAGCGCAAGTTTAATGTCTCACAGTGTAAGCAAAGCAAGCATGCAGATGCAGTCCCAACATTTTAGTTTTCTATTCTCTCCCTACAAAGACACAACTCTGCCTTTAGTTTAATTGTCATTATGGCCTCTCTCTCTCTCTCTCACAAGCAGAAAAAAGAAAATTAAACCCATAAACTTATAATTTATACAAGCTTCCATTGCATACCTTAATTGTCCTTCTCTCTCTCATTCCCTAATATTATATATACACACGATGCCGTTCGTTGCTTCACTTGCAAAATTCACTAGTCGTAATCTTATTCCATTCTATCTCTCTCTTTCTTTCAGCACAAGCAGAAACAACACATATATCACCATTTTCTTCTAAATAGCTATAATCATTTCACATTCTATCTGTTGTGCATATACATAGGTATCGAAGAAAGCATGGAGTCTAGAAATTTTCATATTGATCACGAGAGGCCAAGCCTTGCTTTAGCCTTGGAAGAGCTTGCGTCAGAGAAAAAGAAGAAGACAATAATAAAGTACAAGGAATGTCTAAAGAACCATGCAGCTGCAATCGGAGGGAATGCAACTGATGGCTGTGGTGAGTTCATGGCTGCAGGAGATGAAGGCACACCTGCCTCTCTCAAGTGTTCTGCCTGCAATTGCCACCGAAACTTCCACAAAAAACATATTGAATCTGAAGATTCTGATTGCCCTGCTTCTCCATATTATGATTATCATCTTTCTCCCCAGCTGCTTCCAAATAATGATAGTGCTGATCAGGTCATAAAACCCATTTTGACCCATAATATGGGTCCCAGAAATTATAATAAAAGCGGGTCAAATGCTTCTGATCATGAGTCTGATGAAAAGACAGGTGATCACCGGGTGAAGAGGAAGAGGTTCAGGACCAAGTTCAGTGAAGAGCAGAAGGAGAAGATGCTGAGATTTGCAGACAAGGTTGGGTGGAGGATGCCGAAGGTAGAGGAATCCGTGGTGCAGCAGTTTTGTCAAGAAGTTGGAATCAAGAGGAGAGTCCTCAAAGTGTGGATGCACAATAACAAGAACACTTTTGCCAAGAGAAACGTCATCTCCACTAGCTGAATTGCAGTTTCATTTAGGCTTTCTTTTCCTTTCTTCACTGAATTATTTTTCTTGTTTGTTTGTTTGTTTGTTTGTTTTCAAGGGATTTCTATGTTTCTTTGTGTCCTTGTTCCTTCACTCTGTTTCAGCGAGCCTAATGCAATTATTGTAGTTTAGAGAGTCCGGTATATGTTGATGTTCGAGCTTGAGGAACTACAATAGTTAGTTCATCCCACTACAGAATTTTAATTCCTTGTATTCTGGATTCATTATTTTTCACTCGGTTGTATTGGTGTGCTTTAAGTCGGTGGCTATGGTATAGAGACGAGGTATTTAATTCTATAATTTGTAGTTAAAAAAAAAGAAATCAATCTTCTTTATTGGTATATAAATGAAAAAAAAATCGTAATAATAACAATGTTGTACTCATTCTAAAATTTACCGCACCACGCAAAGGAGCTGCATAAAACATAAACAACTTTAAATGTAATTTTTTTCCTTTTAAGTTTGTAGTTGCATTTTTTATCAAGTTAAAATATTAATTAAATAGTTTAAGTGATTTAACTCAAATGATATTTCTTTTATATATGTAATTGTAAGATAAATTTGCTATACTCGAGTTTGATATCTATTCGTCCCTTTTTTCCCTCCAGCTCTCAAGGCTTTTGTTCTGCTTTAACCATAATAATAATAATAAGTCACAGCGTAACGATGAAGAATATAATTAGCATATTGAAAAACAGTTACAAATACTAAATACATGATCATTGAATAATTGGAGAAATATCACTTATCTAGCCTGATGTTTATTTTTAATTGCAATTTTTCTCTTGGTCAATCAATCTTTGCAATTGACCCTCAAGTTTCATTGCCTTATTGCAAAATTTTCTTCTTGTCTGAATTAGATCTTATTTCTAAGTGATCATTATAAGAAGAGAAAATTACACTTATTCATCTAAATTTTTACCCAAGTTGTAATTTTCTCCTTAATTAATCAAGTTTTACGATTAGTTAAACTCACTTATATATTCCATTGTAATTAATCGATTTGGGAAAGATAAGTAAATGCAATTTTTCTTATGTGGTATCGAGTCAGGTAAAGATAGTATTTAATGTAAATTGCGGGAGATTTTATGTTATGTGACAATTAAATCAATGAGTCAATTGTAAAAATTAATTACTTGAAAAGAAAATTGTAATTGAGAAAAAAAATCAGAGTAACTATTAATGTAATTTCTCCATAAATATTTGAGAATCTGATCAATTTTTAAGTTTTATATTATATAAATATTCATTCAATTTTTGTTTTTATTGAAAATATTAAAATTTGAAGTTAAGTCATTCAAAAAATTGACAAAAGTCAATATCAATTATAGCAGTGACTGCTGTTTGATTTTTTGTGTCTTTCACTTTCAAATTGCTCACTTATTCTGAAATGTTTTCAAATTTGTTAAAGAGTTGGATTTGATATCAACATTTCGAGCACTTTTTTCATTTGTAACGGGCATTTCAAACACATTTTAATTAGTTTTACTTAAACAGGAAAATCTCTTAGACTTCACTCATTTTTCCAACATAACTAACTATTTAAGTTATTAATCTTGTTAATCAGCTAACTTACAAAGCATTCTTATGGGTCAACTTTGTCTTTATACGAACGCTCTGCGGCAAAGAAAGGATGTCTTAGGCTTTTTATATATGAAAGGATGCATCCCTCAGGCCACAAACACATAACCATAACTACATTTTCCTAAAGAATTTGTATTTTACACAATTTTTTAAATTTTGTTAAAATTATATGGATTTCTTTTTTATTTTTAAAAATACATAGATCTTATATTGAAATAAAAATTTAATCTAAATTTTAATCTAATTTAAAATTTTTTGACTGAAATATTATCCATGAATTTAAATATATATTTTTTGAACAAAATACCATTTCATATATTTTTCATGAATGATATTTTAGTCAAAAAAGTGAAAATTAAATTAAAATGTATATTTTGAAAATAGAGTATAAATTTGTATAATTTCAAAAAAATTTAAAAAAATGATGTAATTTACTCTTAATATTAGATAGGAAAAGCCAAAATTCTCATTGTGAACGAAGAAAATTTAGACTTGTGGATTATAATAACCTCAAGTGTGGCGCATGCGCAGAAAGAAATTAACTTTTGTAATTTGAGCCCCATAATGGAACTTCATGCAGGTCTTCAATGGCAAAATGTTTAAGCTAAGAGCTTAGGATACCTATATCCTTTTCTTTTTTGGGAGAAAAAAGAGATTAAAATAAAATTAGGTTTAAATAATCATTATCATAGGCACTAATTGATGTTTCCATGATCCTTGTATGGTGTTAAAAGGGCCACAGCAATTGATAACTATCGTAACTTGTTTAATATAAAAGGATGGCTGGTGGATTTGCTAAGCGGCTAATCTTGATTCCATTCCTTTGTTTATGGCTTACGATGATATGATTAGTGTTAAGACCAATTAATTGTGGATTGATAAAACACTTTATAATTAGATTCTTACTGAGGCACTTACATTAATTATCTACTTCCTCGAGAGAGGAGAGAGAGGAGTAGAGAGTAATTTTATTCTTACAAACAACTCGGGATTTGGGGGTTGTCCACGTTGCTCATCTGTAGTTCTTATAATATCACTTTTTCCTGTATGTATTCGCTTTATTCAAATGCCAAAGTTTAGGCATATTTTTAAAATTCTTATTATCAGATTTTTTTAATAAAAATAATAAATAATAAATAATTTTTATATCTCAAAACCAGTCTTTCAAAAAAAATTATTTTAAATATATATTTTATTAGAAAAATGATAAAAGACACTTAAAATTTATCTCAAGTGTATTTCTTGCTAAAATGCATGACAAAGACTATGAAAATGGACTAAGCGACTCTTTTTCTGTAAGTAATTTTTTCCCCCTTTTCGGCTCCGAGAGAGTGGAAAGTAATGCAAATTCTTAAAATTTAAGTTTAGGTCGTTCTTTTTGTCAGTATTCAGGCTTGCTTTCATACAAAAAGCATTTCTTTTGGGAGGTCAAACAGTTTTGTTTTATTTTTGTGAGTCACTTAATCAAAATTTGACAAGATAAAATAAAAAAAATTAACTTATTTACAAAAAGAAAGGAAGAATTAAGTAACTCTTGATAATCTTAAGAGTAAATTAATAATTTAATTTTTTAAAGATCAGTCTCCATTTAATTTGATTTTCCAATGATAAAGTTTATCAAATTAGTCCTCTAATCATTTTCCTTCAATTAAAATGATTTCTTGTGTTGGGTGAAGTTACAATTAACTAATATGGCATAAATGAAAACTCATATACCTATCAACTAGTGATGCAGACTTACCCATGTGTCATTTTTCCTCAAACAACGTCATGTTGTTTAATTACATTTGATCCAACAAGATGATGAAAATCAAGAAAAACGATGTTGTTTGAACAAAATAACATATGAATAAGTTCAAATCATCCATTAATAACTAGGTAGACTCCTATTTATGTCATGTCAACTAATTTGATAAGTGGCTGTAACTTTGCTTAATGTGAAGGACTATTTTGATTGGAAAATGATGATTGGGGGATTAAATCAAGTTGTCTTTGGAGGATCCAAATGAATGAAGTGATCCTAGAAGGATTAATTGATTAATTTATTCTGATTTTATTCACCTTGTCCTAGAATGCATTAATACATGGGTGGGTTAATTCATGATCAATAAATATAGAATAACTTACACTAACCTCACCTGGAATTTGACTAAATTACACTTGACACCCTTCCTAACTTCCCTCCATTTTTTTTCTATCAATGAAATTAACTTTCTATACAATATGCATTTCTTCCAAAAATTGAATTACTTAACTATCTTAGTGGTAGCAAAACTACCTAAATAATTGACCGGCATCCATGATCCCAAAAAAGATATCTCCACTCCCCAAGACCCCAAATATGCTTTTGTAGTTAATTTCAAGTTTCGCTTATGGTGCCTAAACAAGAACTAATGGGGCCAACTTATAGGAGCACCAAGCACTTCCCTTCTTCTTTCCCACCAATATCGAACTTTAAAAGACTATTGCAACAAATCTTCTATTTGTTTGAAGTCCTAAATATCTTTACTTAGCTAAGAAAACTTAACTCTCTTCTCAGTCTTTGAGTGTTTTTCCTTTTGTTGCGTTTCATGTTCATTGACAAGACATGTCCATTTAAGTAATAATGGTTCTTCCTTTTCTTCCATTCTTGCATAACTCAGTTTCCATCCTTGTACACCCTACGCCAATTCCCAATGCCAACATACTTGTTTTCATGTGAAGAAAATTCACCCAACAAAACAATATTAGCTCCATCCTAGGTACACACCTTACATAACAAATTTCTTTGATTTTATTATTGTGCATCTTCAAGCGAATGCTCCTAACACCTTCAATCATTTGCTTCAAATTATTTCCCACATTAACATAGCCAAAGTCTCCCTCAATGCACAAAGTGTCGAAAGAAAAAAATCTTAGTTAATACATACATGGATATTGGCTGTAAAATCTATCACCTAACTAAAATTATTCACAATAGCAGTCATATTTAGAGATAAGTTTATCGTCACAATTGACTACATATAAAGAAGAATTGGCCTTTTATTTACCCTCCAACTCTTTCAAGCTTTTCACATCCTCCATGAATTTTGGGCAATGAACCTAAATGTGACTCAACTCTCCACAATAATGACACTCAACAATTGAAGTCTCTCAACTGAGATCTTAATCATTTGCCATGATAGTCACTTCTATTTGTAACATCCTATAATTAATTAATGTGGTGAGGAAAATTAATTTAATTAAGGGTCTTTTGGAGAAAATTAATTTAATTAGGAATTTTAGGCAAAAAATTAAATAAATAGATTTTTTTTAAGAAAAATAATTATTTTAGGATATAGTTGAGAAAATAAAGTTATTTATATTTAGTGGAAATAAATAATTTCCTCTAAGAAAATTAATTAAAACTCATTATTCTCTAAAATTTATTTAAAACAAGGTTTCAAGGAACCAATAAGAGAAAATAAGCTATTGCCTATTAAGTGTAGCATAGCCTATGACCTAAATTTGCTACCCATGACCTAATTCATTTAAAAATATCCATTTGAACCTTAACTCTTCTCTCTAATAAGCCATACACAAGCCCAATAGTAGAGAAAAAGAAAGAGGGACACTAGAGAGAGAGAGAAAGAAAAAATGCAAGGAGAGAGAAATTTGAGGTTTCTTTAACTTTTAAGCTCTTATCTACAAGGTAGATGATGTTTTTGGCTCTGATGAGTATTAAGAAAAATTTTCCCTTCCTTCTCCTCTTTCTTTTGAATTGAATATCTTTTGATTTAGTCATGGCTTGTGAAAACCTAGATTCTTAAAGTTGGAGTTTTTGAGTGTTTTTTGGTGGAAAAGTGAAAGAGGAAGCTAGTACAAGTATTGGGTGAATACATCCCCTCTATTTGTAATGATATTTTGCTTAATATTCACATTCATGGTTGATTTTTGTATGGTGCCATGTCTATGTGCGAAAATTCAAGAAAGCTTGCTGACCTATAGTGTTGGCTTGGATTTTTGAGCTCTAATTGGTATTTTGCTACTTTTGAAAGCTTGTATAAGTCAAAATTAATTATTTTGTTAAGTATTGATTGATTTAACGGGTGTGTCTTCTTATAATTAATGAATATTTATGCTTATTAATATTGGTATAGGTTTGTATTAATATTTGGTGGTTGTTAGTGGCTAGTTTGGAAGTAAAAATTGTCATTTGAGGTAAGCAAGATTTAATTTCATTCATATTTGTTGTGGAATCATATTTATAACTTGTATATACCTCTTGATATTTTATGTAATACCATGACAAGTTTGACTACTATGTATATTTTATCGTGGCCTTACGAGTGTATTCTGGTAGAATGTATAACATATAGACCTTACGAATATGTCCTAGCTATTGGGGGGAAGTAATAGATCTTGCTAGTGTGTCCTATCCATTGAGAGTTATCGGCTAATGACAATGAGAATTATTATCAAACTTGTTACTTTTGATTTGTTGAATATGACATGATGAATTGATAATTTTACCATATACAACTTATACTTGTTTGTCTAGATGAATGTGGTTGAAATTTGCTTATTAGTTGTTAAGATTTTATATTTTACTTCGATTGTGGACTGATATTTTTAGGTATAGGACCTTATAGTAGTAGGAAGAAGTTAGTAAAAGCTAACTATAGTGGTTTAGTTATTGTGTACGACTTGATGCCTTGCCTATATGGGTTTGTATAGTTTAGAAATACTAATTCTTATGTAATTATCCATATAATTTATTGTTATGCTATATTGCATCATGTTTTGCCAACTGCGAGATTTAATGATAGTGAAAATGGTTATTTTGAAAACCATAATTTGTGGTGTGAATGGAAGTGTAAAATCTTATATTTTAGAAAAGGTATATGTGAGGCTTTTAGATGATACTCCATTTCTTCAAAAAAGGGGATCTCACATGTAATTATCATATAATTTGTATTGACTTATGTGTAATGATGGATTATATGCATGCATGGCTCTTATAGCCTGAATGGTTCTATTGAATCTTTATCATTATTTTGTTGATCACTTAGAATTGCTCTAGGATTGGTTGATGTTAATTTGGGAAACTTTGGTGAGATAGCTATTTATTGTAAGCTATGAATTTAAGGAAGTTACATGGTCTAATTTTCAGTTAGCACATGGTTTGAGGATGGAAGGGTTGAGAATACTTTTAGTATTTGAAACTTGTTAAGCATGAGTTGGAGTCAAATGGTCGTATATTAATAAATTTGGGTATTTAAGTTGTTTGGCTGTAAAGGCTTATTTTGCTATTATAAGCTTGCAATGGTGTTTATTACTGTGTAGGTGAGGTATGACCTACCCAACTTTAGGAATCCTTGTCTAAATTGAGTTTTGAGTCTAGAATAATGTCTTTAAGCATTTTAGGCTTGTTTGCAAGTGGTTTGCGCAGGGTTAGTTAAGAATTGACAAGTTTGGGAGATGATGCAAGACCCTCTAGGAACCTTGTCGTAGGAACCTTGGCACACAAATTGATCACCTGAGATTAGCTACGTTTCACACAAAAAAAAAAGCACACAAAGGAATTGTTGGCTAGAGGTAGAACCCTATGAGAACTTGTCTCTTAGAACCCTAGCCAGTAACGCCACAAAGGATGGCCAATCTTTTGATAAGTCATGTGAATTCTCAGAGAATACAAAGAAGCAAAAGCCTTATTAAGAATTGAATAATACTCAAATTCATTCATAATCTGAATATAGATTACAATAGGAAGCCTTTTATAGGCAAAGTTTCAAAGAGTTTAAAACCCTAAAATAAATGTTAAAATCTATTAAATGGTGCCTAAAATTAAGGAATAAGATTAGGAAACTAATTTCATCTTAATTTTTAATAAAAGATCTTTGACAAAGTCTTAAATAATAAAATAAATTAAAAAAATAAAATTCATCAAAAATCCAATCTAAAACTGATCAGCCCTTTTAAGTAGTCACATGGGATGCTCATGCTTCATTAAAAGTCATATGGTGTTATGATTCTTAATCTCTTGCAAATGGGTTCCATTTGGGCCTTAGCACATCTTTTGTAGAATGATCAGCATAATCACACCTTTTTTATCTTCTTGGGCCCTCTATTGACTCAAATGAATGGGCTCTGAGTCATGAAGCCTATGAATCTAACAATTGAAGACTTCTTTTATTGCTTTGGCCCTAACTCTTATTATTGGGCTTCTTATGCCTTGCAACAGATCTTTAGGCACCTTTGACTTGAACTCTTGGGTCTTAATTTGCAAATCACATCCTTGGGCCTGAAGCTTAGCACCATATCCTCCATTAGGTCCACTTCCATGCTCAACAAAGTCTCTTAGTGCTACTGCATCATTCCCTCCTCTTGAAAAGGATTCATCCTCTAATCTGCCACATTAAAGAGAGAGAGATCAGCCACATTGAAAGTAGCACTAACATTTCCATAAGAACTAGGCAAGTCAATTCTATAAGCATTATCATTAATCCTTTCAAGAACTTGAAAGGGGTCATCTCCTCTAGGTTGGAGTTTTGACTTCCTTTACTTTGAGATCTTTTCGCAAGTGAATCCACACCCAATCACCGAGTTCAAACACTACACACCTTTTACCTTTGTTAACTTGGTTGGCAATTTGCTCATTACTCCTTTCAATGTTGGCTTTCACCTTCTTATGTAAATCTTACACAAACTTAGCCTTCTTAACACCATCAAGGTTAGTAAACTCATGTGAAGGTAAAGAAAGAAAATCCAACAGAGTTAAAGGATTAAAGCCATAAACAATTTCAAAAGGAGAGAATTTTGTAGCAGAATGAACAGCACGATTATAAGCAAATTCAACATGGAACAAACACTTCTCCTAATTCTTAATATTTCTTCTGAATGATAGTTCTCAATAAAGTAGAAAAAGTCCTATTAACAACCTCAGTCTGCCCATCTATTTGGGGCTGTGCTGTAGTAAAAAATAAAAACTTAGTGCCAAGTTGATTCCATAATGTTTTTCAGAAATAACTCAAGAATTTCATATCTTTATTGCTAACAATAGTTCTTGGCACACCATGCAACCTAACAATCTCCTTGAAAAACAAATCTGCCACATATATAGCATTATTGGTTTTGGAACAAGTAATAAAATATGTCATTTTACTAAATCTATCCACAACAACAAAAGCACTATCTTTTCCAATGAAATTTTTAAACAAACCCAAAACAAAGTCCATAGAAATATCAGTCCATGGGTGAGAGAGAACTGGTAAAAGGGAATACAAGCCATGTGATTCAATTCTAGACTTAGCATGCTTACAAGTAATACATCTAGAACAAATAGCAACCACATCTTTTCTCATGTCAAGCCAATAAAAATGCTCATTTAAAAGAGCCAAAGTCTTTTCTACACCAAAATGGCCCATCAATCCTCCACCATGAGTTTCCTTAATAAGAAGCTCACGAACGGAACACATAGGAACACATAACTTGTCCCTTTTGAAAAGGAACCTATCAAACTTGTAATAGTCACTAGCACCATACAATTCACAAGATTTCTAAATATCAGCAAAATCAGAATCAGACTCATACATGTCTTTTTACATCTCAAAACCTATCAATCTAACATGCATGGAAGTAATCAAAGTGTAACGCCTAGACAATACATCAACTATAACATTTTCCTTTCCCTGCTTATACTTAATCACATAAGGTAAGGTTTCAATAAATGCAAGCCAACCTGCATGTCTTTTGTTCAATTTACCTTGGGACTTAAGAAACTTAAAACTCTTATGATCAGAATGGATAATAAATTCTTTAGGCCACAAATAATGTTGCCAAGTTTCTAAAGTTCTTTTCAAAGCATAGAACTCTTTATCATATGTGGAATAATTTAAAGTAGGACTAATGGCTTTATCACGCAACCTTCAAAATAAAGCTGGGTTGATAAAATATGCAGTTAGTGGCATAACCTAGGTCATCTCCCTTAGAATTGGAGTTTAATGCTTAATTGAGTTTTTCAAATATTAAAAGACTCTAAAAATATCTAAACTAATGGGGGTTTTTGATTGAATTAAACTAACCTAAAACTAAATTGAATTAAAATTCTTAATTGCTACCTAATTATATGAATTATGGGTGAAAGATGGGCTTGTGACTAGCTTTGGAATCATCCCTTGATATCCATTATCCTTATCCTAATTCAATTGTAATTATTCTGGTCTAAGAGTCCCTATTCGTATTCATAACAAGTTATCTTGGGTTACCACTCAAGATTCAAGAGATTAACAAAGTAATGTTGAATTGAGACGTCCATCCCACATTAAATTGTTAATTCTTGTCTTTAAGATCAATGAACACCCAATTTGATTGATTAACTGATTAATTAGCTTCTGAATCATCATCCAAAAGTATTTAATTAACTAACTAAACACCAAGGAGTCCTCAAATTAAACAATTAAAGACTCAATCTCTCACATGCATTTCATCAAACACCCTGATTGCATACATGGGTAATTACAAGAAATTGAAAAATTCAGTATTTAATCTAACTAATTAATCAACAAAAAAGCTTCCTAATTAGTGTTTAACCAGCCACTAATTACAATTACACAAATTATCTATCAAATACAACTTAATCTAGACAATATATGAAAGAGAAAAAGTGTAGGAAAATAGAAATCCTTAGCCAAAAATTCTGTGTTCATCCATGGATTCAAGCTTGCACCAAGGGCCTTCTTCTTTGCTTGTCACAGATGGAGGATTAGAGCTTCATTTGAATGGAAGGAGATGAAGGAATGGGATGGCATGGTGTGGAGAGAATGGAGGACAAAAGGGGCATGGACACTGGACGAAGTGATGGAATGCGTGAATGAATGATGATCCCCTTTAGTGAATGATGAAGTGTGCATATATATCACGATGAAATGGAATGAATGGATGGATCTCTTTTATTCGATGGATTGGATAGACAATGGATGATGATTGAATGCTGATGGCATGATTCTCCTTATGGAATGCCCAGCGTATTTTTTTAATAGGTCACGTGCATCACTTTCACATGCTTCATCTCTTATTCCAATTGTCTGAAGCAATCCATGTCAATATCTTCTTTTGTTTATATGAGTGTGGGCCCCAACATGCATCCCATGTGAGCTTTATTTAAATTCCATGTTCTGCTTCAGCATTTTACTATTCATTTGCTCAAAAAACTCCTTCAGCTACTAGTCTCGTGCAGCCCGTGGTTACTTTGTCATTCACTCAACATGTGGCTTTTGAATCTTCCATCTTTCCAGCCCATACTCCTCCTCTCAAGCTTCTCCTTTCATGCATGTCTTTGTGCACATGGATCTTCTTTTGCTCATTCCTCACGTAAAACTCTCTTTTCTCTAGCCCACGTTCTGCTCAAAGCACTACACCCGTGTTACTTCTTTAATCAGTGTGTATATTCAACGTGAATCTCAACCCATGTTAGCTGCTTGAGTGTTTATGGAAGTGTGCTGCAATGTGTTTGAGCTTCATTTAATTTTTCCCATGTGAGAGTTTCCTTCTTATACACGTAGCTCTTGTCACTTGTAACAACCTCTCCCCATCTTCTACTCTTGAATATAAAATTTCTTCTCAAAACCATTACTCCTATTCAAATGCTATTTAATTCTTCCATTCCAATTCCATTGCCCATCAAAAATCTACAAAAATAATAGGAAAAAATTATTTGAGATAAAATTGAGCATTAAAAACCAATAATTTGTAACTTAATGCCTCAAATGTAGAAAATGGCTACTAAAACCAAATTTTATCTAATTAGACCCTTAAAGCCATATTTGGATACTAAAATGCTTAAGATAAGGAGACTAAAACATATAAACTATCATGCTTATCATATGTGGAATAATTTAAAGTAGGACCACTCAATTTCTCACTGAAATATGCAATAGGTTTAGAGTCGTGCATCAACACACTACCTATACTTATACCAAAAGCGTCACACTTAACTTCAAAAACCTTAATAAAATTAGGCAACACAAGTACATAGACATTAGTTAATTTTTCCTTCAGTATGTTAAAAGCACGCTCTTGTGCTTCGCCCCATTTGAATATCATATTCTTTCTTACCAAATCATTCAAAGGGACAGTAAGAGTAGAGAAGTCCTTCACGAACCGCCTATAGAAGCTCGCCAATCCATGAAAGCTCCTTACTTCACTCACATTCTTTGGAGTAGGCCAATCACGGATTACTTTGACCTTCTCCTTATCCACTTGTATGCCATGAGCTCCTATAACAAAACTAAGAAAAATCATAGAATCCAAACAAAAATAGTGCTTCTTTAAATTGGCAAAGAGTCTATTCTCCTTAAACACAATAAACACATCATGCAAATGGCTCACATGCTCTTCTAGACTCTTAAAGTAAATCAAAATGTTATCAAAGTAAACCACAACAAATTTACCAATAAAAGGTCTAAAGACATGATTTATTAAACTCATGAAAGTGCTAGGTGTATTTGTCAAGCCAAATGACATAACTAACCATTCATACAACCTAAACTTGATCTTAAAAGCAATTTTCCATTCATCACCTTCTTTCATCTTAATCTGATGGTAACCACTTTTAAGATCAATTTTAGAGAAAACACATGCATCATACAACTCATCAGGCATATCATCAAACCTAGGGATAAGATAGCAATATTATATCATTATTTTGTTAATGGCATGACAATCTACACACATCTACCACTTGCCATCCTTTTTGGGCACAAGAATCACCGAGACAGCACACGAACTTAGACTTTCATGAATAAAGCCTTTCTTCATGAGCTCCTCCACTTGATGTTGTATTTCCTTAGTCTCCTCTAGATTTGCTTGATAAGCAGGTCTATTGGGGATAGATGCTCTAGGGATGAAGTCTATACAATGTTCAATGCCTCTCAAAGGGGGAAATCCATCAGGTATTTCCTCTGGGAACAAGTCACAAAATTCTTGTAATAAAGACATAACACTAGCAGGCAAAGAGTGATCAAGATCGTCAATAGTAAGATAAACATCTTTATAAAGTAATAAGAAAACATTTTAATAAATAAGAGCTCTCTTGATCTCACTTCTTCCAGAAAATAAACTCACTTTCTTCTCTTCATGTTTTTCTCTAATTTTCTTTTCCTTTCTACTCAACTCTTCTTTCTCTTGCTTCTTCTCATTCTTAACACTCACACTCACTTTACCTTTCTTTTCTTGCTCTCTCTTCTTACACTCCTTTCAATTTTTAACTGATCCTCATATGCTTGAATAAGACAAAGAGGGGTCAACACAATGGTCTTATCATTAAAAACAAATGAGTAATAATTTTTATATCCATCATGTTTTACCTTTCTGTCAAACTGCCAAGGCCTACTAAGTAACAAGTGACCAGCATACATGGGTGCTACATCACAAAGAATCTCATCATGATAATTACCAATAGAAAAAGAGATGAGCACCCATTTTGTTACCTTTACCTTCTCACTATTATTAAGCCATTGTAATTTATAAGGGATAAGATGCCTCAAAGTAGGCAAGTTCAGCTTTTCCATAAGTAAAGTACTAGCCACATTTGTACAGCTACCACCATCAATAATCAAACTGCATACCTTCTTGTGGATGAAACGAGTATGCAAAATATGCTCACGTTGCTCTACCTCGAGATCTTCTTTAGATTGAATGTTGAAAGCACGCCTAGCCACAAGGGTTTCACCATTTACAGCTCCAATTAACTCTAAGTCTGAGTCATCAGTTAGGGGTGGCATCTCATCCTCCTCAAACTCACTTCTAGCACTAGTAACATCATTATTCTAAAAAATAATCGTAGTTCATTTGTTAAGATATTGAGAAGCAATATGACTAAAGCTATTACATTTAAAACATTTAACCTTAGAGGAAGAAAAAGTAGGATTGGAAGATGAGGAAGGTTTTGAATCATTTTTACCCTTAACCTAAAAAGATTTTATCTTACTTTCTTCCTTAGACTTGAAATCGGTCTTTAGCTCGAAGGGGACTTTAGAATCCCTCTAAGAACTCAAGCTAGATGTCACTTTCAGCTTTTGTCGAGCCCTTAGTTATTTTTCCACCTTGATAGCTCTATGCAAGAGGTCCTTCATATCTAGGTAATTGTATAAATCAACTTAGGCAGCTATATAAGGATTCAAGCCCTAAATGAATTAAGCCATGGTTGCTTCACAGTCTTCCTCTACATTTTCCTTAATTATGGCAATCTCCATTTTGTTGATGGTAATCCTCCATACTCATGGAATCCTATTTCAACTTTTAGAGCCTCTTATACAATTCTCTATAATAGTAACTAGGGACGAAGCACTTCCGCATGATAGTTTTCATCTCCTGCCAATCACGAATTGGACCTTCACCTATACGTCTTCTAGTGAGTAGGAGTTGATCCCACTAGATGTTAGCATAATTAGTAAACTCTACCACAACAAATTTCAGTTTCTTCCCCTCAATGTAAGAGTGGCACTCAAACACATGCTCCATTCTTTTTTCTCACTCTAAGTACTAGGCCGAATCATTTTTTTTTGGGGAATGAGGGAATCTTCATCTTGATGTTTCCAATACTACCATCATTATTGAATGATGATTGTCTACCTCTCTGAGTATGGGACTCCTCAAAGTTGGACTCAGCATCATCATCAAGATCCACTTAAGCTCGCCTCCTATTGTGATAATCCTACCTTCTAATCATTATATGTATGGTTAAATGCACAATTAATAGTTAATGAGCAAGGTTTGGAGTCATTACATTTTGTTACATTATGAAAATATAGGAAAATTTAAACCTTGATACTAAGGTCATCACTAAACAACCACAACCCAAACAAAGATGCATAAAAGAAATCATACTACCATGAGGGGTTTATGATTCATCCATTCATCAGTTTCAACACACACAAAATCTCCCACAAGTATTCTTATATCATTTCCTGGCATTATCATTGAAGAAATTGGGGTTTCTAGGCTAAGGGAAGGAGTTTGGGGTTTTGCGCCACAGTCCAAACCATTCGTGCCACGGCTAAGTTGTTCTTTGGAATTATTGGGCAAATTTCTCAAATTTCGTCGCGCCTAGTTGGACCGTCGCCACGGCCAGACTACGCGGTGTCGTGGGGGAAATGCCTCATGAAGCTACTGTTCCATATCCCACGATCCTCGCCTCGGCGAAACATTCTTGCACCGCGGCAAGATTCACTATTGGACACCCCTCAAATTGTTCCCTCGACTAGCGCCATGGCGGTACATGTTATGCCGCAGCGAGGTTTCATTCTGTTACCCTCCTGGGCGATTTTTTTCACTCTGCGCCACGGCGAGTTTCCTCACGCCACAGTGTTCCTCGACACTATTACTCTCCAGGAAATTTTTACTCGCTTGTGCCGCAATGGGACTACTCGTGCCGCGACGCCCCTCGCTTCTGTCACTCATCTGGCTGCGGTAAAACCTTCTAAGCCGCGGCGTGGCTCCCTCCTATAACTACATCTCCCAAATTTCATCCCCTACACTCCAATTCTCATCTTAGGACTACCCTAGGACCACTCACACTTATTTTATATGTCTCTAATGGTATTTATCTGCCCTATACACCCAGCTATTTTACCATTTCCAATTCAAAATTTAAATGTAAGTTTTCACTCCTCCAACTATCCTACACTGGCAAGTCCATAGTGTAATAGCAACAAGAACTCATACACTATTGGAAATTAAAATTCGATATACATTCCGTCAGAGGTTTCATACATCAATGGTTCATATTACATCTAATACATCACATAATTATATTTCCAACAGTATACCATACCATAAATTTAACAAAATACATACGTTAAGTGTTATGGGTTCATACATCCAATATCAAGCTAAAGTGAGGTCTAACTCCTCAATGAATACATCCAAGGTAATCAAAATATAAGAGCCTACACTTAGCAACATGAATACATGATGATGCTATACAACAAAGAATTCAAAATTTAGCATCTATACTAAATAAGTTAGCCTATGTGCAACTTTCTCCCTACATAATAAAGCTCATGAATTTTCATCAACTTGCTTCTTCTTATCCTTACTCGAAAAACCTTCACCTGAAATATTAATCCCATAAAATGGGGTGAGATATAAATCTCAGTAACCAAGGTAATTCCATCATATAATCTAATTTAATTAGCATACAAGCATAATTTCATATAAGCATTAGAAGAATACCAATAATATCAGTAAATGAAACAAGTAGGCTATCATGATTACCATCTCATACTAGCAATCATATTTACACATGTTAAAGGCCATTAACACCGGAGAGGCCCGTCCAGGACACCTACTCCTCATTGAGCACAACCAGGCTTGGTGCATCTGGGGTTTGATTATAACCTAGTGCTCGATCGAAGCACATACACGGGTGGTAGCCACACCACAGCTCCACCATAGACTTACAAGGTCCAATCACAATATAATGATAACCAACCAATTCATTCAACATTTCAAATCATTCATGTACAGCAAAATATGAAACAAAAATAGATAATATGCATGGAATTAATATAAACCCAGTTACCTCACTTGTAGACAATTGCAACAGATAGCAATGGTACAAAATGTCCCTATAACCATAACATCAGATAATTACTACTCTAATTCATCATTAACAGTTGCAACAAGTATCCAAAGAATTTAAAAATGCTAATGTCTACCTAGGAATCACTTACCCAGCCACTACAAGTCTCAAATTCAGATTTATGTGTCCTCTTCTAGAAACCTCAATGTTTCATCCAAAATCCTAAGCAAATTCGTACAAAATTAATACCCATATTATAATCAAGTCATTAAGGTCTCAAATCAGCAAAATTACCTCAAAAAAAAAAAGTTCATACCTATCTAATGACAGCCATAGCCTCAACCTACGAATTTCCACTAAGAGAATCCCAAATAACCACATTTCAGATTTTGGGTATGATGAAAATGCTCCAAATGAAAAACTAATCAGACCAAAATGAAGAGAAAGATGAGAGGATTAAGTTATATAACTATTACCTTGGCCAAATCTTGCTCTAGAAGTAGGAAGATGTGGAAATATGCCAAGAACCCTAGCTTCCCCTTTGAACCTCCGATTTTCTCCTTTGTGTTTCAGAAAAATGGGATAGTGGCTGAAGCATTTAGGGTTTTAGTTGGGTTTAAGTTAGGTTAAATATGGGCCATGGGTTGCTCCAAGGTCCAACTCCTAATGGGCTCAGATTTTTGCTTTGTTGGGCCAGGCTTTAAGTTGTTGGGCAACAGAATTCTATTAGGCCAGACCTAATTTTAGGATCTCTATTGTTTTGGGTCTACATAAGGTTTGTTGGGCCTTCCTAAAAGCCTATACAAGGTGGATCTTGGACCTTTATCACATTGAATCAAGTTGGGTCTGCACCTAGTTTATTGGGCCTACATTAGCCTCTTATCTACTTAATTTAATTTAGGCCTAGATGAAGTTTCTATCCCAATTAAATCTCAAACCCATATTAATAATTTATCTCTCTAAAATCTTCATTCACTTAACTTGCCCAATTATCCCATATTATTTATTCCTAATTAACTTAATCCATGATTAACACCTTAATTAATTATGGGGTGTTACACCTATGGGTCCTCCTATTGGAAGAAAACTCCACATCATCTAATCTGATACTAAGTTTTTCAAAAGTACTTTAAATGGCTCTAATCTAGACTTTTATGTCAAAGTCATTGTGCTCAGATTCTTCAGACATCTTGAAATATTAGTTTGTACAAAAATAAGCAAAGAAAGATATAGGACCTCGCAACTCACTAGCTTATGTGTTTACACTCAAGAATAGTAATTCACTCGTGCTTACTCTTAAAATTTGGCTTTTATCAAGATGGTACACTTTAGCCTTTTACCACTCAACAATTTGCTTTTACAAGTATTCTAAGCAAGTTACAAGAAAATTAAAAGTAAAGTTCAGACTAATGGCAATCACAAACAAAAGTTTCTAAACACAAGCAATCCTAGACTTTTAACCACAACCACACAAAAAGAGGTGTGTGATGGAAACACGTGACAAGCAATTGACATTACAAAAGCAACAAAAGGGACACAAAGAAGAAAAGGGGAAAAGGTGAAATGAAAGAAAAAAGTAAGGGAACCAAACTTGACCTAAGCCTAACTTGAAGAAGTCAAGAAAGGATAGAGAAAACAAGGGTCCATAAGGTCTGAGAACCAAAAGAAGAAGAAAAGATAAGTTAGTTTTGGAAGAAAAAAAAAAGGACTTTACCACCAAATGCAAGTAACCACCATTTTATGTAATGCACATCAAAAACCATAAATCTAAAAATTCTTTCTCAAATCTTGCCAAAGAGGAGTA
Organism: Erythrophleum ivorense; assembly: GCA_026724425.1. Lineage (NCBI taxonomy): Eukaryota > Viridiplantae > Streptophyta > Magnoliopsida > Fabales > Fabaceae > Erythrophleum > Erythrophleum ivorense. The sequence goes on along the minus strand of JAIUCV010000313.1, from coordinate 464,842 downwards.
TAGTGTACTTTAAACAAGAAAGAACTCAAGAAAGGTTAGAACTTTAGCAAGAATAAGTTTTTTTTTTTTTTTGCAAACAAAACCTTTCAATTTTGAATTTTGCACTCTCAAGCAACAATCTTTTTTTTTTCTTTTTTTTTTTTTTGCCCTTTTTTGTGGGTACTTCTTTTTCTCTTTTTTTTTTTGTACTTTTGTTTTGCCCCCTTTTTTTGTACTTCTTTTTTTTGTACTTTTTTTTTCAAATCACTTACTTGAAATAGAAAACTATTCACACCAATGATCAGCAAGAACAAGGTACACAAGGATGTAAGATGGACAGAAGAAGATAGTGAGATGAATGATGCATAATGCACAAAATAATGGGACACAAAATGATGGTAAGATGGAAGTATGAAAGGTACAAAATTGATGGATGGAATGGGATGAGAAGCACAAAATAGCAAGCAAAAAGAAAGAATCAACATAAGAAATAGCTACAGAAAAAAAAAATCGGACAAGAAGAACTCAGAGACGATGAAATTTGAAATGGCTATAACTCATGGTAGAAAACTCCGATTGTGGTGTTTTAAAAATGAGAAGAAAGAAGAGATCTTGAACTATGAAATTGACTTACTACTTGTCAAAAACCTCAACCGAAAACACCAGAAATAGTTGCTTGAAAATCAAGATGAAATAGACAGCAACACATCTAAAGAAGAAGAAAAAGGGATGGACGAAAATTTGAAGAAGATGATGGAACAGAGTTACCTTTGAGACTAGCAAAACCTTGCTCTAATACTAAGATGATGTAAGACCCTCTAGGAACCTTGTCCTAGGAACCTTGGCACACAAATCAATCACCCGAAATTGGCTACATCTCACACAAAAGCGAAAGCACACAAAGGGATTGTTGGTTAGAGGTAGAACCCTAAGAGAACTTATCTCTTAAAACCCTAGCCAATGATGCCACAAAGAATGTCCAATCCTTTGAAAAATCACGTGAATTCTCAAAGAACACAAAAAAGCAAAATCCTTACCGAGAATTGAATAATACTTAAATTCATTCATAATCTGAATATGGAGTACAATATGAAGCCTTTTATAGGCAAAGTTCCTAAGAGTTTAAAGCCCTAAAATAAATGCTAAAATCTCTTAAATGATGCCTAAAATCAAAAAATAAGATTAGGAAACTAATTTCATCTTAATTTCTAATAAAAAATCTTTGACCAAGTCCTAAATAATAAAATAAATAAATAAACAAAATTCATAAAAAAAATTCAATCCAAACTGATAAGCCCCTTTAAATAGTCACATGATATGCTTATCTTCATTAAAAGTAACATGGTTGACAAATAATTCTTAATCTCTTGCAATTGAACTCTATTTAGGCCTTAGCACTTCTCTTGTAAAATGGTCAACATAATCACACCTTTTTTATCTTCTTGAGTCTTTTCTTAACTCAAATGAATGGGCTCTAAGTCATGGAGTCTATGAATGAAAAAATTGAAAGCTTCTTTCATTACTTTGTCCTTAGATCTCGTTATTGGGCCTCCTATGCCTTGCAACAGATCTTTAGGCACCTTTAACTTGAACTTTTGAGTTTTAATTTAATTTGTAAATCATGTCCTTGGCCTTGAAGTTTAGCATCATATCCTCCATCAGGTCCACCTCCATGCTCAGTAAGGTCTCTTAGTGCTACTGCATCATTAGGTGTATCACTTAAGGCTTTAAACCCTTTTTTTTTCATCAAACTCCAACATTTTTTGCTTCTAGTTCTAATATGGACAATAGCATGTGAAGTTATGATGTCAGTTTTCAAAGTCATGACTTAAATCAAGTTTGGAGGATAAAGTATCAACCAATCACAAAAGAAGTTGTAACTTTATTTCTCAAAGTCACGACTTCAACATGAAAGTTGTGACTTCATTGCTCTAAGTAATGACTTCAATTCTAATGAGCTGAAACTTTATTCCTTTGGATAGTTTCTTAAGTTTTGAGGTGAGTAGCATAGGGGATGATGTCCCTAAGTATTTAATTTTCTTTTTGAGACATCTTAGAGTTGAGTTAATGGGCTAGAGTTAAATTGAGTAAGCCTAAGTGTTTTCCACAGTTAAGAACTCAAGGGAGTAAACATAAAGGTTTTAATTGATTTAAATTTCTTTTCATTTTTTGATGAATTAAGTTAAATTCTATTTTGAAAATAAGATTAATTCTAATTATTAGTCACCTTCTAAGTTGAGTATTATTTTAGTAAGAGATGTACTATTATTTCTCCCCTTCTTAAAACTCTCCACAGCTAGTAGTCAAATCTTCAAAGTAATCTTTATTTCCCATCATCTAATGATTCTCTTTGAAAGGTGCTCTCATCATCTTATTTAATTGTAGAGTGTTTTTCCCTACTAACATTGATTGTACTAATGGTTTATAAGATCTAAGAAGTAAAGCTAACAAGAATAATGCCTCTTTATCTTCCTTAATTATCTCCCCTGCATTCAATAGTTAAGATACTAACTCATTAAATTTATTTAAATGGTCAATAACATTACTTCTTACTCCATTTTAGTGAGTATATATCTATTTTTATCATTAGATGATTAATTAATGTCTTTGAGACACACTTGCTCTCCAGCATCCCTTACAACTTCTTCAATGATGTTTCTATCAACACCATGATTTCTATTTGTAAGGCCAATGCTAACTAAATTGTATTAACTATCTTTCTTTAGGTTGCACTCCAACTGAAATATTTTGTCTTATTCATCTTTTCATCATGCAAAGCAGAATCAAACCCTAATACATTAAATAATCTTGAGTGGTGCATTACCACAAATTAAAATCATTCTTTTTTATCAAACAATGGAATCTCATACTTTAGTGTAGTCATTGTGTTTAATAAATTCCTTGTTAAATACCTTCACTCAAATAACCAACTATAAGTATCACATATTAATCCAAATTTGAGAAAACCAACCTTAAAAAATGAAACCAAGATGTCATAATTAGTCAAAATCAACATGTTTCAAAAAAATGTTGATATAAATAATAGTGAAAAAGAAGAAGGAAAAAAACAAAAGAATTTAACATAATTCAATTTTCAAAATAAACCTGCATCTACAATCGTAAAAAGAAATATTTCTACTAAAATAAAATTGTTATAATTTTTGAACAAGCAAAATTATAAACTCTTTTGCTCACAATTCTTTAAAACCCCAATTACACTTTTATAGTTAATTTCAAAGTTTGACTTATTATAGTGCCTAATTAAGAACCACAACAACACTAGGCACTTTCTTTTCTCTCACCCACGTGAGACCTTAAAAAAACTATTGCAACACTTATTTGTTTCTACTATCATATTATGAATAAAATTACAATCTTATATTGAATAAAAAGTCAACTTCGACAAAATAAATTAAAAATAAAATTTTTATAATAAAAATCAAATGTTAAGAGAATTGAATATAATTTTTTAATAAAAAATATTAAATATAATTTAACCAAAATTTAGGAGAAGTTAACATAATTTACTCGTAAATCTGTAATTTCCAACTCTAGTTAATCAAATTATCCCAAGAAAAAAAAAAAGACAAGCTAGGCCCGTATGTTATTGTGCAATGTAAACATATTTTCTTTATTCCGTTGTGTATAATATCTTTTATATGCATGTAATTATTATTTATCATTATTTACCAACATTTATCCCTTTTCACATTCAAATTAAAGTAGAAACACACATTTTTTTTGTTTACAAAATCACCTTTTTCATTTATATTCCCTATTCCATTCACAAAACCAAATGGGTCTAATATACAAATATATTAATCTGATACATGAAAATGCACACATAAAACAGATTCTAGTCTTCTCAGTTACTATTAGGCATCAGCACTCAAAACCGACGTGCTTATTTTGGCACCGAGGTATTCGAGAAAGCTTTTCCCTTTGATACCTTTTCAGAGAAGGGCGACAGACTTCGAGATGTGTCCATCCGGAATGCAGCGAAGAGAAAGGAAAAAAGAAAGAAAGAAATTCAAAGGAAACAAAAGGAGAAACAGTTGAGAGAAAGACCATTACTCTGATCCATAGACAACAAAATATTTGCACAAGATTTTACTTCCACCAATCTAGTGGTAGCTACACAATATTACAGGGAAAAAGGGACGGGCAATGGTGAATCTCAATCCATCCGCATCTAATTTCCGTCAAACCAAACTGCTTTCTGCAGCACAGCAAAAATATCAAGCAAAACGATGCTGCTCATTGGACAAAGCAGCCTTCAAGTACAGCCTAAAAGTCAGTGTCAAAGCAAGAAACCATGATCTTTGAAACCATGGATCTAGCAAAAGGAATGTAGCTCAAGCTATACCTGTCAATCACAACATCAGAAAAGGCAGGAAATATTAATACGCAGTAGTGGAAACAAGCATGTGATTATAACGGGATAATCACATTGCATGCTTGACATTGAAAATGCTGGATTTTCGCCAGGTAGCTAATTTCTGTACAGTCGGTGCATTTGACACTCCCCTAATACTCATTTTAATAAAACATTCAATTTTTTTAAAAAATGTGACTTCTGAGCAATGTGTTCATACATCGAACAATTGAAGCGTTAATGAGTGTTACAAGCAGGACATTTTGGAACATCATGACATACCAAACTAGCGCCCCAAACTCCAAAATAATCGCCAGAAGTGTCAGCAACTTGTTATGAACCTGGTCAACATGTTAGATACTGAACTATTAAAGGATAGATATGCTTAAAAAGAAAAAGGGAACAAATAGAGAATACCAATACACTGCCACTTACATAAAGAGCACAAAACAAAGCAATTATAATACTTGCAAGGTATATTGCTGTTGCATAGATACGAACAGGATCAAGCATCATTGTCAGCTGCCGTTTAGGACCTATAAGGAATGCTGTGCTGCCATGAAGTAAAATACACTACTTAGTATTTGAAAAAAGCAGAACAGCCACAATTTTTTGAGATATAAATCATTTAGTCAATTTTAATTTATAAGGTAAACTTCTGGGAGTAAAATTAAAAAAAAAACATTTAGCAAACAAATTAATCAAAGAGAAGAAGAAGAAGAAGAAGAAGAAGAAGAATTTAATTTGCATAAAAGAAGACAAATCCATGTGAACTGAGAAAGAAATCTTCAGGACAGTGCCTTCAGGAAATTTTCACTCTACTACTAGCAGTCTCTGTCTGATCAATCTAGCTACTTAGAGCACAACTCAATGTACAAATAACAAAATTGAAGTATGCAAGCCAGAAATTATACGCATAAAGTTCACATAATGTTACAATACCTAGGTTAAAAAAAAAAAGAGAGAGAGAAAGTATTAGATTTCATATCAAAGTGAACGAATTAAAAAGATATAAATAGCTTCATAGGCTTCAATGCTCCTTGCTCTAACATGAGAACAAAAGGAACAAAATTCTCTTTTTCCCCTTCTCCACTCCTTTTTCCATCATCAACATTAACATTGTCTCTTACAATGTTAAAAATTCATGACCTCAAATGCAGAGAACTAGAGATAATCTGTATTCATCAACATTTCTAATCTTAATAGTTCAAGCTGCAAGCTGCTGGGGAGCAGGAGGAGGGTGAATAAAAGAATCAAAAGCATTACATACCTTCCAATTGAAAGCAAATTACCAAGAGTGAATGTTATCCCAAATTTGATTGGATTGAGGAAAACAAGCATTGACTGTGAGATGGAAAAAGTATACGGCCATTATATTAGTAACTACTTATGTGTCCAAATATAAATTTGAGTAATATTCTACATACAGGTAGAAACAGCAACATTCCCAAGTCCAAGTTTGAGAAATACAATGAAATAAGTTGCATTACCATGAGATTTAAAGGTCAAATATGGGAAGCCATTATTTATGAGATTTTTTCATTATTCTTTCGTCAAAAATATGCAATTTATATTTCACCCACCCCATTTTCATTGTCAATTTGAATATAAAAATAAAATGATTATTTTTTATGCTTTTTCTATAGTCATCATTTTATCCAGTATAGAGATAAAGTAATTATTGAAGTTGGTACTGGTCAGATGTTACAAATAAGTTTGGAATGGGAGCAGAAAGGACATTTTGGATGTTAGATTATATAATGCTTCGAGGTTCTGTAAAATGACACTCAAAATTTGGAGATTGTGGAAGACAATTACAATCTTTAGTTATTCTGAAAGAAAGTTTGATAGATGAAATTGAAGATGGAGAAGATGAAAAGCCCTTTCATGACACTGAACCCGCTGTTGTAGATTGGGATTCTCCTTCAATTTATGATGTCTATCTTGATGATGTTCAAAAAGATAGGTATGCTAAACTGCTAAAGTCCTAGAGAAAGAAGAAATTGCATATCTTCAAATGGAACCAGTTTTACTCAACAAATCATCTGCAAATATAATTTTTAAGATCCATGATCTGTCAGAATATTCAAGATTGGAATACATTGATTTTATTGGGATAGATCAAATTTTTTTTTTTAAAGATTCCATGTAACTGAGTGATCAATCAAATTAATTAAAGACATGGAGAATTTATGCTCAAGTCTTGAAGAACAATTTGGGAAAGAATTTCAAGATCTTAAAATATTAAAATTATCTTTCCATATGGAGCTGAAGATTTCAATAACTATAAACTTGAGAACAATTTCATTGAGTTTTGATAATCAATCTTTCAATGTGGGGGAAAAATGAAGCATGACAAAGGGGAAATCAGTTATGATTACATATTGATTTTTGATTATTTTACATGTCAATCAACTAGTATTATTTATGCCTATGAAAGGGCCTGCTGTGTAAAAACGAGGAACAACTTTTCAGTTTTGAGTATTATTCCAATTTCCAAGGATTAACTTTGAACATTTACAAACAAATCCACTGTCTTAGAAAGTATGAAAGGATAGATTCTCTGGCTAAAAATACAACAATCTACCTCATATCTAGATAAATAGAGCTTCATCTACCGGTTCTCCCCATCACACACACAAAAGTAATACATTAATAAAAGCATGGGGTAAACTTACCAATAGCGTACAAGTTAACCCAGCAACAAAGCATATGACGAAACCATGTAATCTCTGTTTGATCAGACAGCTGATTAGTGAAACTGGGAAAGACATTTTTCCTATAGAAATTTGTTGAATGAATCAAACAAACATTTTAATTTAACATTATAGAAGAAGTTTCTGTGATGAAATAAACTTGAGGAGGTCGATGCACAATTCAGTGTAAAATCCAAAATATAGGAGCAATCAGCAAGGAAAGATCATATAAGTAACAGCTCAAACCAGCCTACTTATAGAATCAATCAACTACTTCAGTGTATTCCATGGAAAAAGATCATGCAAAATCAATAATTCAGCTCCATTCCAAACCATCTCCCAATACTAACATGTAATGTAGATCATTTAAATGAAAAGTGATAGATCCTCCAAAGTTAAGTGTGAATTTTGGTCCAATTCTGTAAATCCTAATAAACCAATTTAAATAGCAGCATATAATTCTGGTTCATTGAACAATAAAAGATCATAACCCTCTAGAACTACTTGCTTGAAATAGCAGAAATTATTATGATATACTTGAAAGTAGATATTCACTGTGTCTAGACTGTACATTCAGCAGCCCTAAAACATGATTTTTTTTTTTAGCAGACCACTAGTTGCTCGCTTGTTACTTAGTATTAAACTTGAGGAGGCTAAACAAGTAAAAGTATGGTATAACAAAGTTATCACACAAGGAACTCTAAAGTTTTTTTTTTTTTTTTCCAACTTTTCTTTCTTTATGCAAGTTGGAACTTAGAATTGGAGTCAATAACTCGGTGTAACACCACCCCACCCTAAAAAACAGCCCCAATTAACGAATTTAAAAAAAGAAAGCATAATATATGGTAAAATATAATGAAGTCCTTATGTATAGCATTTTAAAACATACCACAACTCAACAAGAGATATAAAAGTCATTAAATAACATTTTAATTAAACAGAGCACCCATTTCATTCCTTATCCCCTGATTTAGGGGAGAGGAAGTTTGGAGGTTCGGAGGGGTTTATAGACCCTCAATCCAACTCCATTATACAATTACAAAGTTTCCAAACAACCCATTTACTTCTCATTCCCACTCCACTCTCACCCCTTCCATCCCATTGATCCTAACATACCCCAAATCTTTCATTTTCTCACTTCAAAAACTGGGGATCCCAGAGCGTTACTTTATCACTGTCAATTTTTCAAAATATAAAATAAGATTTCTTTGTCACTCTATAAGGTAATACTTAAGGGTAAATCATTTGAGGTTGATCCAGCACGAGACAAACTTAATCATCTCAAGGAATTGGTATTTAATTTGTCTCTTCTATCAATTATCAATAACTCATTTTGTTGAAAATATAACAATCTTAGCAATTGCTACCATAGTAACAGATACCATTACAAAGGTTAATCAATAGTGCAATTTAGTTTTGCTTACATTAGTTAACAAATCAAAATTAGCAGCATAATTTCTTTCTTTATTTGCACATCAAAGGCCATATTCTCAATAATCATTTGATACTTGCTTTATGATTCCTATTCTTTACCACACCTGATCTAAACAAATTCAAGCAACTATTGTTTCTGAGCACCTATTCAATATGGATCTAGCAAAATATTTATTCCTATATATATATATATATATATAGTTGTACATTCATAGTTACATATTAACACTCTTCTATAACCTAAATTCATTTTAAGGAACTGTCTCTCAATCACCAGAATTTAGTTCAGTAAGACACTTCATAGATATTCCTAGCCACCTAAGAATGAGATAATCCCTTCAACCAATTCCTTTCACTTTCCCACAAACATTTCCACAGCATTCAAACGATTCCTGGAAGCTGTCTTTTTCGTTAAGAACATTTAACTACTATTTGAATCTGGATGTCAGAGGGTATAGATCTCAATGTGAGATCCAAGCTCAAAACCTTTAGTTAACTCTAGTAGCAACTTCTCCCATGTCCAGTCAGATCAAGGATCTCTTATTTAACTTCTAGCTCGATACTACGGACACTGATGTAGCACAAATATCCAATATTTTTTGAGTCAACTAAATCCCATCTATAAAACTAACAAGATTGGAGAATTAAATTTTGTGAGCGTGCATATTTAGGAAAAGGCCACATGAGCCACATAATTACTGCGGATCAGCTATCAAGTTCAAGTGGTCTTGAATCTGGAATTACTGAAGTGTAGATCTATGTTTTCTGTAAAGCATACATTCAACTGAGACAACTGAATGGTCCCACTATTGAATAAAATGTTCTTACTAACTTCTTTTCTAGAAAAAAAAAAGAAGAAAAGCACGGAAACAAATAGAACGGTAGTAAGCAGTAATAGTTGCATCTCAGCTCCTTGTAGTATCTTCTGAGTCACCAAATAAAATATAATAGAAGGGAAAACTAATGAATTGATAGGAGAAAACACCTGTTTGGTGGACAAAGTACAGTTTCGGTTAAATTCATCCATGAAGGCGAATGAGTTGCCCTCCTCTAATGCTGGAGCTTCTTGTTCGTCTTCTTCCACCTCCATTCCCACCATTAACTTAACTTTCTCGAACGCCTTGTGCATCTTCTCCATTATTTTCTCACTCTTTCTCGAGAAATTGGAAAACCGGTAAATCCGTAAGAATTACAGTAACCAAAGCTTGCTTCAAATTTCAGGAACAATTTAGATTTGGACGACGTCCCTACTTAACCCAGAAGTCCGAACAAACGGAATAGACTATTTTATGTTTATAATTATTATTTAATAACATTAATTTTTTTCAATTTTTAAAAATAAAAATACGAAGTTATTTTTTTCTTATTTTATTTTATTTTATTACACACCCAATATTACATCTTATCAAGCACAACCTTATTTATTCTCCTTTCCTCTTACCGCCTGGGTCTACTGGAATTGGACGTTGAGTACTCGGGACCAACTCTTTCGCCCCCAACCCCCCCCCCCCCCCCCCCCCCCCCAAAAAAAAAAAGACAAATTGCTTTTATGGGCTAAGATAAACAGTTAAGCACGCAAAAGTATGGCTTCAGTTTAGCTATTATGTGTAGACGAGGCTCGTCTCATCATAACAAATTTACAATTCAGTAATAAAACGAAAATGAAGAGACTTAATCTAGTAATAAAATAGCGTGTTGCTTAGTATAAGAATCAAATTATAAGTTTTTGGCTCTGTCAGTGTCGAGGAAGATGGAAAATAAAATATTACCACCAATATACAATAGCAAGGCTTAAAGTTCTAAGGATTAAAGGTGTGGGTTCCTTTCTCGCTTGTCTCTTGTGACTTGTTGGGGTTCATTTTTCTTTTATATCTAGGGATTTGTACTACTTGTCATAAAGACTTCTTAGAATTAGTGAGATTATCTTAGTAAATTGAGGCACAATGATGCAAGTTAATCTGTTATAGGCCTATATTATGTCTATGAGGCCTTCATAACACTTATCCTTTAATCCATTGGTGAAGTGACAAGCCAAGCAAACTTAAAGGAGTTGAAGAGTTGTCATTTAGGTTTTTGAAGTCAAGGTTGTGTTAAGGGCATGCTTGTGAATGGCTTGTTACACTACCTTGGGAGGACAATTGTTTAATGGCTTGAGGTTGTAACTAATGTAGCAATTTGTGAACAAGTTGAAGGTCGGCTATTTCGCCAAATAGTAGTATCTTTTGGTTTTTCTTACCATTAATCACATACACACATCGTGCCTCTTCAATTGGTCATCATGGAATGTGAATGTTTGCTTTTAGTGCTTTCAATCTTTACTCTTGAATTTGTGGTGGTTCTTCTATTTGTTTCCAATCTCTTATTCCCCTTGTTTTGTTTTGACTACCTTGGCTAGGTTGTTTTTTCTTTTTATTTATCATGGCTGCCTTACATCTAGTAGATCTACAATGTTCCTTGACTAAAAACCTTCTTAGCTAGTCCTTAGACAACTATCGTATTCCTCCCATTTTTATTTTGTCTATCCCTTCTCTTCAATAGTCTATACTTGACCTTAGGGGTGACAAGTTTTTTCAAACTTTGTACAAGGATGTATTTCGCATGGGTGTGCATTTTCCTCTTCGTGGAAGCTATAGTATGTTGGTGATGTTCATTAGGGTAGCTTTCTCTCAGTTTACCTCAAAAGCTTTATAATACATTGTTAGTTTCATGGCTCTTTGCTAGTTCATTGGAGTGGGACTATAATGACCCTAACTACTAACCCATTAATTAAGCTTAATTAGTCTCTTAAATATGAGTACTTAAGGTTAAACGTTATTAATAGTTCGTTAATGGATGAAAACATGAGGAAATTTGAACCCTTTTAATTATTCCTAATCATTGAATAGGTAATTAAGAAGGTTTATAACTAAATGATAATAAAATTCTCATATAAGATCTTCATTCTATTCACATTTAATTATAGGAAGCATAAAACTCTTTTACATTAGTCTACAAGTCAATATATATCATTACCATAGTGAAAACCAAGGGTTCTAAGCTAAAATGAGAGTTTGGAAACTTAGGCCGCAACGTAACTTTGCCATAGCCAAACTAGTTTCTGGAACCCTAGAACACAAATTTTAATCTTGCGCCATGGCCTAAAGTACCCATGTTGTGACTTAACTAGCTACTGGAACTTAGAAATAGAAAATTCTCATCTCTCGCCATGACTCAAGCTTTCTACACCACGACGAGGTTACCCTTTGGACCTTATTGTTCAAAGTTTCTCGATTCCCATTATGGAGAGCTTCCCTCATGTTGAGGTTAGATGAGCTGCTGGATCAACTCTCCCAAAATTTTTCGTGTTGTGCCATGGCCTAAAGACTTGCACCATGATGCAATTAGGTTCTGTTATCTCCCCTAGGCAAAATTTTTTATTTGCTCTGTGGTGGAACACACTGTGCTGCGACGCTCTTTAGTTTTGTAAAAGTCTTGTATGTGACTTAAGTAGTTTTAGTCGCGGCTTAACCCCTCTCTAGTTCTTAACTCCTCATGATTCGTTTCTACTCACTTATATCTTTCTCCAATTGATACCAAGAGTCATTCTAAGATAAAATATAGAGTTTTGGTGTAATAATTTCCCTTAGCACTAAGCAACTTGATGAATTCCAAGACTTAGGAAACTAGGTTTGGATTTGGGCATCTAAGGATTGATTTATATCATTCAATTTCTCTTTATGATAGCAAGAAGAAATGTGGGACCTCAAGTGAGTCCCTCACCTTGTTTTACTCCTTACCAACTGTCCTCAAATCACTTTGCACAAGTTTTAATAAACCAAACTAATATGCTCCTACTCTCAAGTCTGTTAAGTAAGCTCAAATACAAAATTAAACTATGGCACTCCTATATTTCTTATATCAGACCTATATGGAAGTTAAAGTCACATGCATAGAACCTAAAATAAACATTCAAGAGTTATTATTCCAATATCTATTAGTTTAACATAACATCTCCATACATGCATATAAGTTTTAGAAATACTTGATTGAATGCCATTACATTAGAATCTATAGAAATCAGAGTCTAGTCTCTTAAGGGAATAAATCCATAATTACAATTACCAAAACACCTACACTTGGCAAAATGAATGCAATATGATGCTATGTAAGTTTAGTTACAAAAAGAATAGCATCTAACTAAGTCTGAATACATCCAAGTGTAGAAACCCCACACAATGTCTCAAATTAGGGGTGCTCATCCACTTGCTTTCCTTTTTTCCTTAATTGAGGATCCTTTACTTAAAATTTATTAGCCCATAAGAAGAGGTGAGATATGAATCTCAGTAATCAAAGGAAAATTCCATACTTATGAACAATTTAATCAGCATAAATGCATATTAAACATAGTTACTAAAAGCATCATCATGATCAATAAATAAACTAGTTAGACTATCGATAACTACTATCCTATACTAGTAATCACATACATCATGTTAAAGGAAAATAACAAAAGAAAATGCCCATCCACGACGCCAACTCCCTAAAGAGCACATTCTAGGTTTAATACATATATAAGTCTGATTCCAATCAAAATACAATGCACGGATGGCAGTTGCACCACGGCTCTACCAAGGACTTGCTCATGGTCCAAACACAACAATCAAGTAGCCAAGAAATCATTTAGCAAAGCAAAGATACATCATGCAATAAATATCATATTAACAATGAACATATGTAAGGAATTAAAATTTAACCCCAGTTACCTTACCTAATTGCATAAAGTTCTAAAGCCAAGACATATTCTCAATTCTCTAGAGATTCTAATGTGCCAAAACCAATTTCTTAGTTAACATCAAACACAAAAATCAATTACCTATCATTCCTAGCATCTTGAACATTTAAGAGACACTTACCTAGACCCCAATGAAACTTAAATTTAGATGTAAGCCTTCTCACACTAGAAACTTCAATATCTCACTCCAAATCCTGGGTATTTTTGCACAAAATCAAAGCCCATTATGTAAATTAGCCCTTAAGAGCATTATCCAATAGAAAATACATCAATATAAGGAAGAGATACCCACCTAACAGTTCTTCTAACCTCCACCCTTGAAAATCAACAAGAATCCATCAAAATAGCAAAGTTCATATTTGAAAAGAAGATGAAAATCCTCCAAATGACAAACTAGTCAGATCAAAATGTAGAGGAAGAAAAGAGGATTAAGTTTCATATAACTTAACTTAGCTAAATCCTCCTCCAAAAGTAAAAAAGGTAGCAATATGCTAAAGAAACCCTAACACCCTTTGGATATTCGAAATTTCCTCTTAAGCCTTTTATGTTTTTTGTAGAATGGGAAGGAAGTTATAAAGAGTTTAGAGTTTAAGTGAGGTATTGGGCTGACTTAAAGGTCCATGCTCTACTTAGGCCAATAGGTTACACATTGGGCCATAATTATAAGAGTTAAAGTAAGTCTAAATGGATTTGGCTATCATAAGATGAGGATTAGACTTCTACATATGGTTCTTGCCATAATTAAACTAATTATAAGGCCTAGGCATTCAATGTTTACTTTACTAAATTAATTTCTCTAATTAGGCCCATAACTATAATTAAATTCATTTTTATCCACTACTCGCCAAAAGTTATTATTTGCCTCAAAAGCTTAAAAATTTCATTTCCATAAAATTCGTGTTCCCTATAATTTTCTTTAAATTCCTCTTATTGACCCTATGATCTCTGACAATTACAGTTAATAAATTTACGGGTGTTATAAGGACCCTCTTTTCCACTTTTTTATCACTTCTTCAATATGGTAAAACCTATTAAGGTTAGCCTTTCACTTTTTTTTTTTGGGTTTCAAAATGCCAATGTTCCTTTCCTTTTTGTTCATTAGTATGTGGCCATGATCGACTATGATATGGGCAAAGTGATGAGGCAAAGTATGGGTTGAAGACAATGTTGCTCACCAAATGTATTTTGCTAAGTGTTTTCAACTCTGTGCTCTCTCGCTTACATCTATAAGTTACAAATGGGTATTGAGGGTCATCATCATTTGGTATGCTTCCTAGGTGTATGAATCCTTTACAACTCTTTGCTTATGTTTTGGTATTGTTGTTGTAGATCAATGTTTTTTAATATAGACTCAGCCTTTGATAGTGAAGTTCTCCATTATTTGGAAAAGCTAAAAGAAGTGGGATGCCCTTATGTTTTCCTTATGCATAATGCTCCAATGGCCCACTCTTTCCCCCCTTGACGCAACTCTACTATGGAGTTTTCCTCCTCTGAAGATCTCAGCCATTAGAATGATGCTGCTTAAAGGTAAGGAGTTCCTCTCATACCCCTAAGGCTACTGAGGTGGGGGTGTCTTCACTTGTTTTGATCTTCATTAAGACTTCCATTGAACTAGGTGCAAAGGGTGAGTTCAATACATTAAAGAAGTTTTGCAAGCAAAAGGATGGTGTATCTTCTACAAAGCAATCATTATATGTTGATAAGTTTGTTTAAGGGATAGTGACAACTGTGAAGGCATGTATAATGTTAGGTCTATAGTAAGACATTAGAAGTTGGTTATAATATGTAGCCAATTTTGTAAATAGGAAATAATTTAATTAATAAAAACCTTGTTTTAATATTTCATGATGTCTATGCTTTGCCTTTCCTTTGTTTTGGAGAGATTTGCTCATATCCCCTAGATGGCAGGGGGTTGTTATATACTTTAGGAAGTTATGGCTGTTTAGCCCTTTCTTAGCATATATCAAAATTGTCCTTAATATAGGGCCATGTTAGCCATTTTGTACACATAAATAGTTTATCTATTTTTAGGTTGCAGTGTTTTGTGCTATATGTTGGTCAATTATGCTTTCATAGGTATGGTGCTAGATGTTGCTATTTTTTTAATTGAGTTTTTATTGATTTTTTGACCTACTAGTAGATCATCCCATTATAATCATTTGTACTAATATACAAGGGTATCCTTAATGTTGTTGCAAGGTTGGCTTCCTTTTTTTATTAAATCCTAAATGGACCTTTTTGGAGGTTATGTTGCCTTCTATGACAGAATCTGCTTGGATTTTCTTGTTCAAGGCCATATGTGCCTTTTTACAAACTTTGTTTGATTGTTATATGTTGTTGTGTGTTTTTTCATTTTTTAGGGAATCATATAGTTCCCTTGTTCGAGGTTGTGAGAAAGGAGATTGATAGAGAAATCTTTCACAACTGAGCTTCGAGCAAAGCATGAAAAGAAATCTTTATTTTATTCATCAACGTAGGTCCCACTCTAGTATCCACTTTGATTCATGCAGCTACTAGTTCGACATTCTGGTACAGTAGCTGTAATAAATATTATAAGAAGAATAGAATCAGGAATAGAAAATGAAGTAGGAATAGTAGTTCAGACCTAAATCCAAATTTCATTACATTAATTCCCTTCGCATATTGAATCAGGAATAGAAAATGAAGCAAGAACAGACTTGTCCTTTGGTTGAGTTTGCTTCACTTCAGGTCATCAATTAGTAGTTAAATAATCCTTGTAGTTATCCTCTTGCCTAGCAGAATCAGCCTTTAATGGACAATGATAGGCTCTAGCACCTATTAATTTTGCACTTTCTGTGACTACCTTTCCTGGTGATTTGAAAAAGAAGGTTCCAATGAATCTGACGAAAAGAGGACATTAGGGCTCCGTAACCCCCCAAAAGTTTACTAGGAAGAGAAGAAGAATCAAAAGGATCGAACTTTAACAGAGAGTAGAACTTTGTTTTCAAGAGGAGTGAAAAAAGCCCAGCTTCTTAACCTAATGTGGCACCAGGTTTGGATTACAGGGAACTGTAGCTGTTTTCAAGCAAAAAACCAAATTTCATGTCTTAAGATAGACTAGAAGAAGAATTTCTTATTATAAGATGAATAAAGACCAAAAAATGAAGCTTACTTCCATAAGGGTCTTGTGTTAATCCTTCCTTTAACTAAGTCGGGTTTATAGTAGTATACCATCCTCTCTTAGATCATAGATCCAGTTTGATGGATGGCCCAAAGAGAAGCAAGCCACCATTTGTTGCCCTTTTTAGGATAAAAAATTGACATAGAAAGAGGTATTTAAGAAGCTATGATTTATCTTGTCGACTTTTCATGGCATAATAGAAAACATTCCAGTATAGTAGCTATAATAAATAGATTTACTAAACCAGTTGTTGATTTAGATAAAGCAATGTAGGCTATTCTTCTAGTGGCAAAGGGTTTGATATAGGTGTTCTATCTCAAAAGCAGAGCTTTTCTTAATCTTTTTTAGCTTTTATCCCTTTTGTCTTTCTGAGAAATCATATATATATGTTGGCAAAAGGCAGGGTACACCATATGTTTAAGCAAAATTCAAAGCATTGTTTAAAGACATGCATCTTCTTAAGGTTTGCCTTTATCTAATCACTATTTGGGGCTAATAGTTAGCTAACTTTACTGAGCTATTGCTTGGATTACTATCCTATTTATGATAAATCTTAACTTTTTCCTAAGGTTCTCTTTGCCTAGTTGATTCATATCTTCTTCATTAATTGCTTCACCTCTTCTTAAACAATGTTTAGCCTTCTTTATAAGGTTCCATTTCGGATCCTTTGCTATTCTCTAGAGGAGTTTACATGCATGTTGGATTGGCCATTTTGCTATTGTTGTTTGTTGTCTATAAAAGGCAATTAGGATGAGGTTCATGGCAGGACAATATTATTCTCTTCATTTGCTTATTTCATCTTTGAATTTCCTCTCTTGTTGGGAGTTTTTTAGCTTTTGTCTTATTGTATAGGCTTGTTTGGCATTATAAAGTCAAAGGCCTCTTATGGTTGTAAAGAAGGTAGTTAGTTATTCTTTGGTGGAGATGATTCACAATTACTTGTGATGAAGGACGAAGAAGATGAAGGTAGTGGCTGGCACTTATGTCATATCAATCTTGCAACTTTAGTTTCCTCGATTAAATACTAAGGCAACTCTTGTTGCCTTGATTACATTGCTCTGCTACTCTAATGGGTGTTTCATCTTAAATGGTTCTTGGCTAATAGGGTTTTAGGATGGCATCTTTGTTTAGTGCCAACTTTAAGTTTCCCCAATTCCTTTGACTTGAAATGCCTTGTGCACCAAGGGAAGCCTATAGGCTTTAGTTGCCAACTTTGCTTGCTAGGGGATTTTTGGCTCTAGGGTTACTTAGATTTACCTTATAGTGCTAGTGATAGTCAAAAGGATTCATTGGTCACATTGGCAACTAATGTTAATAAGTGGCTCTTAGTGCCAACTGATATTCCTTATCAGTATATTTGACAAAGGCAGATGAAGATTTAGCCTTTTTGTTGTATTTTCTTTTATTCTCTAAGTTTTTCTTGTAGCTCCATGAGTCAGACTTGTAAATTTTGCATATGAATGGAAATTGTTATAGTTTGCTATAATCTGCCTCTACCACTTTTTTCCCCTTTAACTCACAAAGCTTTTGAGCTTCTACCTTGATTATGAATTGATTTTATACCTTCAATAGGACTTAACTTTTTCCTTTCACCTTTGAGTAGTGAGGTATGAGGTGATGACTTGTTGTATATTGTATTCTGTCCTCATTTAACTAGTTAAGATTTGGTCATTCTTTGGTTTACTATAATGGGAACCTATTTTGTGGCTCTTTGTAGGGTATTAGGTCCACTTATTTAGCCTTGAAGACTACCCAACTTCATTGACTTCTAAGGAAAGGTCCTATAAGGTGTGTATTCTTGGGGCCTAGGGGGAGGAAGAACTATAAGAGTGGCCCCATGGGGTAAGCACCCTTCTTAGATGAGGTGGAAAGCTCATTAAGAATGTTATCTCCCCTTATAATGATTAGATTGTATTATACATATAATAGTTTATTATTGCTGCTTCATAAGAAGATAGATATAATATATGTTTGTCAAGGTGGTGTCACCTCTAACCTTTGTATATTGAGTTGTATTGATACTGATTTGTCAAGCACTTCAATGTTTTTTTTCCTACTTTGGTGCTTTTTTTTGGGGCTTTTTTTTTTAAAAAATTAATTTCCTTCCAAGTTAAGGATGTTCCTAAGCCTGATGGTACTTTTATTATTTGCATCTTTTGTCTTCAATGCCTTTCCTTCCTTATTCTTCCCCATATGCACCTCTAGCACCTTGTTAGAGGGATTTCTCCCAATATAGATGATAAGCAATTCTACTGAGTTTGAGTTTATCCTAATTGTTTGCTTCACTTGCTTAGAGCTTTCTGCATTACTTTTTGTCAAGAGTGGGCATCTTACTTGCCCCTGTTTTTTGCATCTTTTCTTTTCTTATGATGTTTATAGTATTTATTATGCAAAATCATGTTCTTTGTTGGTTTCCCTAAATTGTTCCCTTCCATTAGGTATGCTAAATTTTAAGGTAGGCCGTAAGAGTATGTTACAACCTTTAGCTTGTTCAATCTTATCAAGCCAAGGATGATATTGTAGGTGTAACACCATATATTTCTAGCTTGCTTCCTATCATTTCTAAGTCTCACATGATGAATTGCACAAAAGGGAATGGAAAAATGACATTAAAATAATGTCTTATTTTGCGTTGCGTCGCGTATGAAAATTCTATTTAGTGTCACACGAACCATATGAGCTCATACATCACATTCTCATATTTAATTATATAAATAAAACTCATTTGCATCACCAAAATTGGCTCACAACTCATGGAATTCAAAGGAGAGCATCAAACTCACACTATTATTTTCAGCTAGAATTTTAGTTTTTCTGTCACAATTTCAGAAATTCATAACTAAATCTAAAAAAATCAAAACCCAACAAATCTTTACCATTCCAGAAAGCTCTGGATGTCTACCCATGTTAAAAATAATTTCAGCTCATGAATCATTAAGGGGAGAACATTTGACATCCGAAAAGCCACTGGGGTCGGTGCTATCTAGGCTATTGGTTCAGTTTACTAATAGGAATTTTCAAAATTCATAACTAATTATAGAAAAAATTAAATCATGCATTCTTAGCCATTATGAAAAGCTACACATGTATAATTTATGTCAAAAATATTTCCAGGCATGAACCATAACACAAAGCATTTGACGTGTGAAAAGGGGTAAAGGTTCAGACAACTACTGGTACTGATGCAAGTGCCTGCTATGAACTTCAAAAATGTACAATTAATTCCATAAAAATCCAATCCATTCAAATGATACCAATTTGTAAATTTATAAATGTTAAGTTTATGGTAAAAATAGACTCATACCAGAGCAGGTACGTTTAGCCACCGAAATTCAATGGAACAATGACTCAGGTCGTGCTGCGCTACTGTTGCTGTTCCAGAAATTCAAAAATTCATATCTCTCAGCTCAGACCTCCAAATGAGGTGCTTCTAATTGCTACAAGTCAATGTGAATGCCTAGTTTTTGCCTATAAAATTTTGTAGCTATTGGACCACATTTGCCCCTCGGATGACACAATTTCACAATTGACCAAATGAACAGTACTGGTGCAAATCCGAAATTCTGATACCAACTTTGAAAAATCATAGAAAATTCCATAGACCACCAAATGACCTGATCTTTTGCTTCCTAAAATGCTCTAGGTAAGATCTACTTGCATGCAAAATTTTAATTCAAGAAGAGGTCATTTGGTCAGACTTTGCTATAGCTCAAGAATATAATAATTTTTGTCCCAACAAAAGGCAAATTTGGTCCAAATGAGCCATCCATTATTCCACACACATTTGAGCAACTTAGAAAGCATAAACATAGCATAAATAAGTCCCTTATAAGGTCTGAACCCTCATGCAACTCAAATTCACCATGCCACTTCTATAAACATCCATACACAAGTGGGCTCCCAAGTGGTCAAAATACACAATTCTATTTATTAAACTCTATTCTTGGTACATACACTAACTTTACATAGTTTTACACTTGTTCAAAGTGTTATGACTCAAAAATAACATTTACATATCTACTTTAACATTCTAGACATCATAGTACATCAAAAATGGAAAGATTTGCTAAGAGATGGAGATTTAAGCTCTTTGGCTTCCATCCTTTAGATCTTGAACTCCACCTAGATCATATGAGATGAGAGAAAGGAGGGGGTGAGATTCATTGAATTTCAATAGCTCATACACCTATTCAAGCACATTTTCAAGGCATACAACATGTCAAAGGTACAAGTATGCAATCAATCAATCTATGAAGCATTCATTTTTCACATTTTTGTGTCACAAACTCATGTCAAGCACAAGAATGAGCTCTAGGGACTTTTGGTTTGGCCTCACTCCATTTCTAAGACTTTTAGATTGCTTCACTCTTAGTTTTTGAAACTTTTGACTTAGCCTCACCCATCCAAGGGACTTTTGGCCTTGTTTCACCTATGCCATGAGACTTTTGGCACTACCTCACCCTTATGAGCTATTTCCACCATTCAAAGACATTCAAGAAAGCATATTAGTACCAAAATAGCAACATAGCATCAAGTGGCATGTCTTAAACATATAAACATACACACAAGCATACAATGACATATATGCAACAAGAAAAGGTAGAGAGCTACCTTGGTGCAAATTCAAGCTTTACTTTGCTTGTTTCTTCTCCTTTTCGGTTCCACAAACACAAGAAGGTGGGGCTAAATTTCCTTGGCCTATTCATAATAAACAACACTTAATTATACTCTTAGAACAAGTTATGACATCCAACTCACTCTTAAGACTATACTTTGTTTTATTTGTTACAATATGGTTCCATTAAGGACTTAATGAAGCGACTACCATAATTAACATTCTTGGTTCCATTCTCTTGCCATATTTAGACCTCTTGACCTCATTTAAGGTCCTTGAAGTCATCACACACTCACTTTCACAAACTTAGGTCCATATTGCTTCATAAGGTTACATTATGGAAGTCATTGCCTCATCTCCCAACCTAAGGCTTCTAAATTTTTTTCAAGGGTTTATCCTATCTTCTTTTATCATATGAAGTCCTAAATCAAGCTTGGAACCATTTAAAACATCCCCTAGCTATCTCTAAGGGACTTGACCTAGTTATACTTCCATTAAAGACCCATGGAGTTTGGGATTTTTCCTTAATGGATGGGGCACTCGGGAGGCTCCTTAGGAGTCTTAGAAACTCAAACAAATACTCATATATAATGGAGAAGTCTTGAATCAACCCAGATTTTAAACTATGTTTAAGCACCCTACACTTTTTCAACTTGAGTTTTACTAGTTTTTCATACATTTCTTTAGTATAATCCATCTTCCTATGGCTTAGTTTGATGGATTCTTTTGGATTATAAAACAAAAACCCTTCCCCCTTCATGGTTCTGTTTGAGACATCCCACCATGGAAGAGGAGAAGGAGAAAAAGAAGCAACAAAGGGAGAGAAACTACCTTGCAATCAAGCTTTCTTCAAGAGCCCTTCCTTTTCCCTCTTTTTCCTCCTTAAATTTTGAATTTCCCTCCTCTGATCTGGACCCAAATCAGCACCAAAAATTGCATTAAAACCATGGAAAGATGAAGCAAGAAGGGGAGGATGAAGTTTCAAGAGGAAGGAGCATGAAAACCTTACACTTTCTCACCTGTTCTTTAGCTTTTCTTCCTCTAAAATTTGCTCTCTTTTGTGCACCTAAGGAGATGAGAATTTTCTCTAAAAATGAGCAGAAGAAAGTTGGTTTAGAGAGGGAGGGCTGAACGTGGATAAAAAAGGGGATTTGGAAGCTTCCTTTGTGCAATTTGTTTCCATTTTTGCCCTTCCATAATGGCATTTCTAGTTTGGCTTCGTTTTAGCTCCTTTTTGAGAACCGTCTTTTCCATCATAAAATTTAGATTCCCAATTTAATAAAATGCCTTTGGAATCACTCAAATCGGAGCTAAAACCTTCCGAACGAATAGGTTAAAGTTCGGATCAACTGACATCGGAAAGAGTACGTCGAAGGGGTTTTACCAGTCCCGGGGCTTCCATGGTTTTTGGGGCCTCTGAGAACCCTGGACAACTCAAAATTTCTATTTAAAAAGCCCTCTTAGGTGTTTTTCTAAAATTACACTTATTTACGAAAATACCAATGGCATTTCGGTAAATTTTTTGAATTACTCCAACCCTAGTTTCTGGGTAACTCAAGGCTCAAATTCTCATTTTCTATTATTTAAAATTTTATTCAAATTTTATTTGGCCTTGAATCACTTATCTCAAGGGACTTGCTTTTCAAACCGACTCGTTCCAGTGATTGTACAACGTACCGGGCGTTACAGAGGTAGATCGAATTTTGGCAATGTAGAAGTTGGTGAAAGTATTGGCCCTGCAATCGCTATCTTCAAAATTCACAGAAAGTGAAATCATTCCTTTAATCTAAATTGTGGGCAAACTCATGCATTAGTTTGTCTGGCAATTAGAGGTTAAACTCAAGTAGGCCCATATCTTTTAGGGCATTGTATTACAAGATATTTACTATAACTCTTATATTAACCAAGATCATTCAAACCATCCATTTGGCCAATTACTATGACGACTATGCATGGGGCCATTCTCATTGTTTATCACCATATGAGAATCCTCTTTGTAGAACATGATGATTTTGGTTTGGGCCTGGGGATGTGTAACATCATCTTTATAGGGCATACTATATAATTATGATAATTTTAGGTAACATGTACGTTCAAATTTAGTACATGTTATATTATGTGTTATCACCATTTGAAAGAAATTATATACATTTTATGATATGTGATAATATGTTTGAATCAAAATTTTAATAAATATATTTAATTGATTTTATGACTTTTTTATGCTTTAGATAATTATTATTATGCTTAGTGCAAATTTGAGTAAAAATAATTAAGAATATACTAAATAATGATGTAATCAAATACTAATTATTTAGTAAAATTAGAGTTAATTTGATATCTTGATAAGTAATAAATAGGCTTTAATAAAATTTATTTAGGGAAAATTAATTCACTTAGGAATTTTTGGAAAATATGTTGAAAATTACTTCACTTAGGAATTTTTGGAAAATATGTTACATAGATCAAAATTGCTAATGAAAATTTTATAGGAAATAAAAATTCCATGAGAAGAATATCTTGCTTAGGTATTTTGATATTTTAGGAAATATATTACAAATAGGAAATGCTATAAATTTTTTCCACAAACCATTATTTCTAAAAATTGACTTTTAGCCTAATTATCTAGTTAATTGGAATTAAAATGATTAAAAACTCAATTAAGAATCTAGTTACAAATGAACTACATAATTAAAATATAACTAAATAAGCTAGAAGATTACATGTCTAAAATTTTATAATACCCAAGTGTCAAAATCAGAAGTGTTAGGCATGTAAAAAGGAAGAAGCATCACATGACACCTTATGTTATCTTCTACCTAGCTAAATAATGATTTACATTATACCTCACTCCTATGTGTCCAAGAAATTTAATGCAAGGAATGATTAAATTAACACTTAAGCAAGATGACCTAAGCCAAGTGACCTAAGCATCTACATGTTACTTCCACCTTACTCCCCTATAATGCTAGGCATTTAAGGTAAGAAATCATTAAGTTAACATATATGCATGGTGACTAAGCTATGAATGATTAACCTCTACACTTAGCTCCATTTTGGAAGTTGAACCCTCATTATGAATAGCCAAGCCTCCTATAGCAATTTGCATGAAGCACGTATGTAGGAATTCAAAAAGGAAGAGAGAGAAATGAAAAGAAAGTAAAAAGGAAAAAAAGAACAAAAGGAGGAAGAAAAAAAGGAAGGAGCTATACTTGAGGTAGGAATAACAAACCTTTACAGGCCATTTGGTACACAAAATTGTTAGGATGAAAATGGAAAAGAAATGAGGATATGAATGGAAATGATTCTTATATCTTTACTTAAAAATAATAATAATAAGTGATAGATACTGTTAACTAATAATAATAAGAGTATAATAGACATTGTATAAATTAAAGCTTCTTGTTTTTTGTGCATTCTCTCTCTCTCTCTCTTCATTTTCCCTTCCTACACTCAACTAAATGAACCCTTATTCTTTTTGCCTCTTGCATACAAAGTTAGAAAAAAAATATTTACATGCAAATTTGGTCTTCTTGGTAGCATATCATATGTAGGTTGCTTAATTTGAGTTCATATTATTATCCTAAGGATTTTGTAATTTTAGCCTTAAGTTTGTGAAAGCTATATGTAATTATATGTAGCCTATTTAATTTTGTCTAGCCTATGTTACTTCATAAGGATATTATGATATTTGGAGCCTATGAAAACTCTATGTTAATATATGTGATTACATTAAAAATATAATGGTATTTTATATGATTGTAATCCATCATATGTGGACAAATAATTGTTTCATGTATTTAAAATAATAATTTCTTAGCTTATTTGTATTTTTTCCTTTTGGTGAATTCTCATGGAACCTTGTAAAAAAATTAATTATGAATACACACACACACACACACACACAAAGATTCGACATTATGGTCAAAATAAAGATAGAAAATGTTATTAATATAAAAATATAAATTTGGACTATACAAATTCTCATACATGAGGATTGCATTTGTACTATGACCCTATTTGGACCTAGACTATGATCTTATATGGACCATAACCTTTATGTGGAGCTATGGACTTTGGACCAAATTAGGACAATAAATAAGGACTTAATACTTTCTAAAAACAATGATAAAATACTAATTTCGTAAGATTCTTGAAAAGTTGCTAATTTCAAACAATATGCATGTGTAGCTAATTTTCATGTTGTTTATGACGTATGTGACAAAAAAATTATTGTATGGATGATAGAGAAATTACTTCAAGCATGATATCAATTTCATAGCTCTTAAACCAAAAAATAAATTAATATGGTAGAAAAAAGCCTTATTTATGTGGCATGATTTTTATGACGTGTGACAGAGAAAGAAATTATTATCATTGTCATGATTGATGTGGTTTTCATGAAGTAGAAGAAAAGATGACATGAGAAATGATCCTAAAAAAGAAATTAATAAGGAGGAGATCTTAAGAGATAAGATCCTTAAAAGGAGAAGATCTACGCCAGTAGAGAAAGGATTCTCAAAAGGAAGAGATCTTTATGAAATGAGGCACAATTCTTAAAAGAGAAGTAATCTCTGATTGCATGATTTTTCTCATGAATCCATTCTAGGGGATGCCTTAGTTAGAAAGTAATGTCATGAGCAATCTTGTTTCATATTGAGTTTGAATGTAACTAATGTGTTATTTTAAATATGAACAACAAAAAGATAACCACTTTTTAAGTCACTTTTAAGTTGATGGAAAAGTGAAGTATGCATATAATGAAATATTATAGGCCTTAGTGATTCTCTATGTTTATGTATTACTTGCTTTGATTGTCCAAGTATAATCAAGTATTGATACAAGAAGAAGGGTTTGAAAAAAGTCTTTTTGTACTTTATAGAATTGAACCATTATATGAGAATTTGAAATAATTGTTATTTTCCACTAGAAATGTAAATTCTCATCATTTTTCCATAATGTGTTCATAAGTATAGACCATGCCGGTACTACAAATAATCATTGAAATAAGGTGAACCTAGGTAGAGATTCCACTCATGAGACCAATTTAGGTAGATTAGAATGTTAGACTAGCTATGGCAAATGAAGTAGGACAAGACCTTCATTTTTATTTAGAAATTTATCTTAATTATAATCCAAAAAATGAGATTATTTCTTATATCTATATTATGAACAATAGTGTATGTTTTGATTGATTATAGTAATCATATTATAACATTTGGTTATTTATTAATATTTTAATTTGTTTAGTTATGGAATTATAGACCAGGGAAGAAAGGGTAAAAACATTTCATCTAATTATAAGTTCTAAATTTTCATAGTTTAAAATTTTGTATGACTTTCATTAGCTAATTTAGAAATAGTGAAATAAAATAAACTAATTATGAAAAAAATTGGTAAAGTGAAAGGTGTTATATGATAGGCTTATGACCCATGTCAATGCCCCATTGCTTCATTTAGATTGTCATTTATGGCTTTTCAAGTTTGCCGGGTTGAGTTGACTATGTTAATGATTCCCATTGGGGTCGAGCTTAAAGTTCTTGCTTGATTATGTAGTGGTTGTGATATTTCTCTTAAGGTAGCTTCCTTAATTCCCCCATCATGACAATTCCATGTTATTTCCTTTTCTATTTCCAATTTATGCCATATAATTTCATAAGAAGTCTTTTTAAATGAGGTCTTTTATCGCATCCTTGAGGTCTTTGTAATCATCCATCTTATGCTTGATGTCATGATGGTAGTGGCAATATATGCCCCTATCATAATACTTCCTTGGAGTTCATAATGGCTAGGGCCTTTTCTAGAACCTTTCTTTTTTCACATTCATTAAAATGTCAATAAGAGATATAGTTAGTGAAGTATAAAAATCATACCTAGGATTTTAAATGTCTATGGTCCATGGGTTAATCTTTCCCTCAAGCTTATCTTTGACTAGTTAACAAGGTTGCTTGTCTCTCCTCGCATTTGTGGGCTTCTCCTTCTCCTTTCTTCCCTCATCTCAGCCTTAAGGTAGTTCTCAACTTGATGTATTATGTCAACTTTTGCGTGAGCTTTATAACAATTTTTGAGTGCTTTTTTGCTAACAAAAATTTCAATTTTTTGGATTTTAGGCCTATAGTCATGGCTATAATAACTATCATTGAATTTGGATTTCTAATGGTGTACATTTTGTCATTGAAGTGCATAATGTAGTTTGCTAGATTTTCTTCCATGTTTTGTTACATGCTTAAGAGAGTGGATACATCCCATTTTTGTATCCTTCTTGCTATGAAATAAGCTTGGAAGTGCTTAATGAGCTAACCAAAATTGTCAATTGAGTTCCTTCTTCTTTAAGAGTAGTAGAGATAAACTTATATCAGTACTTGGTTGAGACATTAACTAAGTCCATCTGGAGGGTGAAGTTCAATAAGTGATAGGTAGGGTTAGCCTTCCCAGTGTACAACTTGATTTAAATGGGTTTGTATCTCTTAGAAGGGACTGTTTGCCAGATGTCATCTATGAATAGTGAAGTATTGAATCTAATAAGGCTTATATCAACTAAATAGTTAATTTGTAGGGTGTTTCTACTCCCTTGTCTTATGATTGCCTCCATGGCATCTTTCTTTTCCCTTTAAGATTTTTAATCTTCTACCACTATCTATAATGTTTGTAACACTTTTTTATTTCCTTTTATGCATTCTTTGACTTCCCTAGGTATTTGGTTGGTGTTTCCTCTCCTAAGGTTTTAAGTCTTGTTAGCTCCTATGCAAATGTTTTATTCATATAAAGTTTTTGGATCTCGTGTTGACATTTCTCTCATAACTTTTCTTTCTCCTTGTCATTGTAAAAGATGTCTTTTATGTCATCTCTAATTTTGCTCAATTTTTAGTTTATCTTGTCTTCCTCTAAGAGTACTTCTTTTCATCAAGGCTATTTCATGCAGTTGTCTTCTTTCTTAGCTGCACTTTGAGCTTGGCTTGTTTAAGAGTGTGCTTTAGTTACTTTGGCCATGTCTGATGCATGAACTACTTTTCCTTTTCACATTCTAGTGAGCTTACTTTCTTGTGGATCTCTTCTTGTAGCTATCAACTCTTATTGCATTATTATCATGTATTGTTATTGTTGGTATAACGCATGAGGATTCAATGTTATTCAGTTATAGCTATGTTAAAGTGCCTGCTATTGTTGGATTGAGGTTGTAATTGAAAGGGATGGAGGACATTTTTTGGCTTATGTGAATAAGGTAATGTTGTTGTCCATTTACACTAAGATGTTGAATAAGTGTTTATTAGTCTAACTTTAGTTGGAACCAAAGGATTATCATGGTTTAGATATTAGGAGGCCTTTATGTGCCGTGGATGGTGTCCTCTTTAGATGACGGAGAGGAAATGGCTTGACGATATGCTTCTAGATTTATCTCACTCCTTACTTTAAAGTTGCATTCGTTGTGCTAGTTATTGGAGTAGTTTCTTATTATTTATGTCATAGACTACAAAAGATTGATAAGTTTGAAATTTTGAGTTGGAGTTGCTATTTTTGAAACAAAGAGTTAGAAAAGCTAACTTAGCACACTAAATGTTAGTGCTTGGGTTATAGTTTAAGTGCTTAGTCTAGTAAAAGAATAGTGTATTGCTTAGTACAAGAATCATATTATATGTTCTTGCCTCTATCAGTTTAAAGGAAGAAGGAAGATGGACTATCACCACCAGTATGTCAAGACAAACATTATATAGCACATTTCATATCACCCATGCTTACGGCAATAAAATTTTTAGTCGTTGTAACATCTTAGACATTAAATTTTGGCCCGTTCACACATCGTCTGTAACTATAGGGTCAAATTTTGGATTCCTCTTCTTTTTCACTTATAGCTACTATAGACAAGTTTATTTGAACCCATAAAACCAAGATGCAAATCCCATTTGCATGAGAGAGTTTATAGCCCATTTTATACTTTTTGACATATTAGAACCTTTAATTTTAAAAATTCATAACTCAGGTTACATAACTCCAATTTACATATATTAGATGTCTACAGAAAGCTTATCATGTGAACTTTTTACTGTAAAAATTTCAAATAGAATTGAATTCATTTACCCCTAAAAAACCATGAATATAGAACTTGCATTAGCTGCCATAGTACCAGGCCAATTCTACATAATTTTGCCAATATTAAAAATTCATAAAATAATTTGTATAGCTCTGAAAATTTATATTCTTAGGTTGTTAGAAAATTTTATAAATTCTCAATTGCATGCCAAATTTTAGCCCTAAACTAAGTTATTTAGGTTGTCAAGGGTAGGGGAGCAATTTATGACTCATTTGGACCAATTTTTTATTCTAAAGTAGTCTAATTGGTCTTTAATTTGCACTCCCCTACTTTGAATAAATTTTAGTCATCTTAAACATCATTTCCATAAGGTCTAATGCATAAAATAAGACTTGCATTAAATTATGACTACTCCACACCCAAGTATGCATTTGGTCCACAATGCTTCACATATATGAAATTATGAACTTATGACTATATTATGTAGCAAAATGTTTTATATTCATGCTTTTTGACTCATATGCATGTTTCCACCATAGAACCTTGTCATATACATCATAATTACATTATGCATACTAGCCATAAGGTTCCATTACATACATCAAGTTTAGGTACATTCAAAATCCCTATTACATCATTTTCTAATGTCTTACTCTTCTCTACTTCCTTTCCTTTCCTTTACTTGGAGAACCTGAAATGCTTAGTGGGAATACATGGGCAAAATTTTGAGGAGAATTTTAATGGCAAATCTAAACCAAATCAATGTGTACAAGAATGCTATGAAAAAATGCAATGCATGTGGTGAAAACATGTCATTCATATACATCATAAAACTCAAATGCAACTTTTAGCATAAAAAATCCTTTCTTATCAAGCCATGGCATCTAAACATATTGGCTAGGCCTAACTAAACTCATTTATAGACCAAGGAAGAACTATTGCACTCAATTCTCCCACCATAGGAAGGTAGGAGCCAAAAAACATATCAAACTGATGCATAAAACTCATAATGGAAAGCATATCAAAACACAGCTCATGAATATGTCAAACAACTACACATGCAAACATCTTAATTCTAACATTCAAATGCATACAAGATAGGGAGATAATACAACCTTATAACTTTGGAGACTCAAAGCTACCACTAATCCCCTTGGGTGTTCTTTTTTTTTTTTTACTTTTCTTAGCTTGACACTTACAAATATATGAGTTTGGGCAAGCTTGACCTACATATAGCAATTGTAAGACAAAATAGGGCATTAAAATTCACTCTAACTTATATTACCATCATCAATTCCTATTAGGACTCAAAGTGCCATTTTAGGTCATTCTTGGGTCCTTAAGAGGCAACTCTTGGATTTCACTTTCTAAGTTCTAGACTCTCACTTGCTATGAGATACATAACTCTAATAGAACTCATTTGGACTATCATTTGCATGATTATACAAGCCAAGGGCCAACTTGCTTGCTTTTTCAGGCTCTTTAAGTGCCATAAAAATTCACCTTTTAAAATAAGATTTCTAAATTCAATCTAATAATTCCATTAGTGTTTATTTATTACATTTAGGCCTCTTAAAACATTAGAATCCATCAAAACACTCCCTAGCTATCCATTTTACCCATTGGCTGAACCTATGCCATATGGAGGGACTATAGGAGTTTTGTGATTTCTCTTGGGAATTTGTCACATGTGGTGGTTCCTTGGCGCCTTTCTAGTTTAGATATGATCTTACATGGCTTGAAATGTCTTTCTAGGGTTCCAAAACTTTTAAGGTGAGAAAAAAACCCTTGTTATTCTATCTTGCATTCTATAGTTTTTTTAATTGATTCTCTTTGTTCCATCTTAATCTTCACGCTCTTAAACCTCTTTTCCTATTAAGTTTCAACTAAAAACTAATTCCCTTTAGGATCTCTATAGGTTGGTTGAATTGAAGAAGGAGGAGAACTCAAATGACTTGCAAGTTTTCCAATTTAAGCTATACCTTATTTTAATCCTCATTCAATGGAGAATTTTATGCCATAAATGGTTGCTTCAAGTTCTCTTCTTTCACCAAGAGTTCAACCACTAAAATGATCATTTTAAGAAACTGAAACCATCAACGAAGAGAGTTTAAAGGGGAGAAGAAGTTTTGTAATTGGTATGTCATGAAAAGGTGCATAAATCCTTACCTAAATGGCTTCTTCTTCCTTTTCTTTCTCCCTTCTCTTGGACATGATGTAGCTCCTACTTAGAGGGTTTCTAAGTCAGTTATGGGGTTGTGGGTGGTGTGGTTGAACATATATAAGGAAAAAAAAAGATTTTAAAACAATTCCAAAAGTATTGATTATGTCCCGAAACTTTGACTACTTTGTTTAGACTCGTTCTATATCCTTTTTGAGAATTGTTAATTCCATATGAAATTTAAGATTCTCTAGTTTATTGTTTTGAAAATTTTGAGGTTTAAATCATATGAAAGAGTTCGATCAGAGTTTTAGTCAACCGACATCCTATATCGTATAGTAAGAGAGTTTTAGCCATTCTAATGGTTCATATAGCTTCAGGGGTCTTGAAAACCCTAGTGAGCTTAAATTTTCCTTTTAAAAGTTTTCAAAATTTTGCCTAAACTTACAATTTCTGCCACTATACATGCATTTTAATTTGTTTAGCTATTTTGACTCCAATTTTAGGTCACTCATGGTTTCTTATTCTCATTTTTGGATATTTTAATTAATATTTTATCCTTACTTAGCCTTAATTCATTTTACTTTAGAGTCCTCATTCATTATCTTACTAAATTCTAATTTAGTTTAAAGAACCAAGTGTTACATTTACCCCTTAAATAAAATTTCGTCCTCAAAATTTAGATACATACTTTATTAGAACAATCTGGATATTTCTTTCTTATCTCTCCTTCTAGTTCCCAAGTGTCCTCCTTAGGTGATAGTCCTTTCTAAACCACTTTCACTAATAGTATCCTTTTGTTCCTTAACCACTTAAGTTTAACATCCACAATCCAATCTAGTGATACATTATGGGATAAATTGTCTTGTAAATACACATTATCATACTTTATGACAAGTGAGGAGTCTGGCTAGTACTTTTTAAGGTGGGATACATGGAATATATCATGAATTTGAGCTAGGTCAAGAGGAAGAATGTAATACCATATTTATAGAACTCATCTCATAAAAATTTTAGGCTTCCTTCCATGAACAACATAAGAGGAAGAAGGAAAACCATTAAAAAGAATCAATTTAATTTCATTGCATCATGGATAAATCTTTCATTTGGTGTTTCATGGGCCATATGGACTTATCCATTTCATTCTCACATTTAAATACACAAATACAACTCATAAAAAACTCAAGAAGTGGCCTAGAACTCATGCAAATGAATGGTACACTCGAAAATATAGTGTGCAGCCTTGAACTGATTTTCTAGGTTACTGTTACAAACTTTGAAAAATCATAAGTAATTCTAAAAAAATTGAAATCATGCATACTTTACCATTCTAGAAAGCTATGGTAAAAATATATCCAGATTATAACAGGGGCTGATAGCCATATGAAATTGATGGAATAGTACCAGAGGTCAACTGTCATTACTGGTACTATCCTCCAAATTCAAAAATTTATATCTCTCTGCTCAGAGGTCCAATTAAAGTGATCTTGGTGGCCATGTAAATCTTATAATGTCTAATTTATGTCTATAAAATTTCATGAGCATTGGACATCATTTGGCTCTCAGATGACACAGTCCAAATTTTTGACCATATGAACAGTGTCTGCATCAGTTTAGCAAAAAAATGCCAAATTTGAAAATTCATAATTAATTCCATAGAGTTCCAAATAATCTGGTCTTTGGCTTACCAAAAAGATCTAGATAAGACCTAAATTTTTGTCAAATTTCATGGACAAATTCGTTCATTTGGTCAGATCTTGAAATTAGGTTGCAAAATAACTCATTTTGTGTTATATAAGGGGTCCAAATAATTCATTTTGAGTTCTAAGGCAACCACAACCACTTGAATGCGTGGGAGTGCACCAAAATGACTTTATAAACTTGTTTTAAAGGTGCATAAACCCAAAATTTAAAAACTCACTCTCTCATCCTATGCCATACATAATAACATACAAGTCTAGTCTTGCTCTCAAATGTCCAAAATGCACTATATCATACATATAACATTAAATTTCATTTATACATAATACATTTTCATATTTACATATTTTCATAAGGTTATATGACATTTACAATAATATATTACATCATGGATCACTCATATGGCTACAAATTGAGCAAAACTATACATATTGTTGTCAATATTTCATCTCCTAATTTAGTGGCTTCCATTACCTTACTCATTTGGTCTACCTAACATGTTAAGACATTGGAGAGGAGGGAATAAGATTCAAAAAATCCTAATAACTCATCTCCCTTTCATTCACACATAAAGAATGCAATACAAGTCTTAGAAATGCATACATGAGCATCATGGAGTGTACAATCATTCAAGAGGCATTCTTGGCATTTGAACAAGTCATATAAAGTATACATAGGCTTGCCAAGTAAGTAGATTAGCCTCACCCATTCTCTTATGGATTTTGGATTTGCCTTACCCACATTCTCTAAGAGATTTTGACTCAACCTCACTCTTTAGAGACTCTTTACTTTGTCTTAACTATTTTTTAAGGTTCTTGGCTCATCCTCACCATGATTAAGGATTCTTGGCTTCACCATACTCAAGTAAATCCAAGCAAACATACTAGGCATCATTTGAAAACATATTATAACATCATGGTACCATGGAATAAAGGCATATACTAGAACATTTTTCATGACTTAAAACACATATACACATATTCAAAGACAAGGTAAGCATATATTTATGCATGAGAGAAAGAAGAGAGAGCTACCTTTGTCACACTTGCACACTTTCTTCCTTAAACTTAGTTCCTCTCCCACGGCCGCACTCTCACAAGGAGGTAGGGTGTGTTTCCTTTGGCTTAGACACATAATATGGAAGCTAATTATACTCTTGAACTAAATTCTAAAGCTACATATTCACTAGAAAAGCTAGGTGATTCATATGACTCTTTTATGGTTTTATAATACACTTAATGAAGCAACCTTATGAGAACATAATCTTTGCTCCATTCTCTTCATTCATTTATGATTTTTGACTCCTTTTAGGCCTCTTAGAGTCATCACACAATCAAATCAAAGAGTTTAGCTAGGTATTGTTTCTTTAAGCCATAATATGGAACCTATGATACCATCTAACTTTTTATAGCTTTTAAAATTTTTCCAAGGCTTCCTCTCATCCTTTTCCATCATATATGACTAAAAAATAAGCTTGGAACAAATTAAAACTATCCCTAGGTGCTCCATCTAGCTTAGGCCAAGGCTAGGCTTCAAGGAAGCATCGATTGGATTTGCTTTGTTTTCTTGATGGAAGATGCATATGAGGAGCCTTCTAGGGATCTCAAGAGCTCATCTAAACACTCATTTAAGCCTAGGAATTATTGTATCAAATTAGATTTTTTATGGAGCGGTTGAAACCCTAACTTTGCTATCTTGAATTTCCATAGTTGTTTATTAATTCTCTTTGCATATTCTTATTCTCCACACTTAATTTCCTGGGATTCACCCTTGGTTTTATCCAAAATCTAAGCCCTCGTGGACTTCCCTAAGGTGGCCAAACCTACAAGAGAGAGGGGGAGGAAGAAGCTATCATAAAAGTGAGATTTTACCTTGTTTCCTTGGCTTTTCTTGCTTGTTTCTCACTTTGCTTGGTCTCCTCTCCTCAAACATGAAATTTTCCTCTCTATTCTGCCCCTAAAACAGCACAAAAAATGTCAAGAAAACCATAGGAAGAAAGGGGGGGAGAAGGAGGAGAAACATTTTGCTAAAGAAAGAGCTTGAAATTCCATAAAAGTTTCATACCTTTTTCCTTGCCTTTTCTCCCTTCAAAACCTCTTCCCTTGGTGTGCCTAAGAGCTAGCTTTCTTCTCTAGTTTTGGGGCAGAATTAGGTCGATCTAGAAGAGGGGAGAAGGAGGGCGAAATATAAGGAGGGTTCAAGAAGCTTCCATTTTCCAAAAATTTTAATTTTACCCTTTGTTCTTGGCATTTTCTTTTCTAATTCGTTTTAGCTCTTTTTTTAGAACTGTCTTTTCCATCATAAATTTAGGTTCTCAATCTTGTAAAATACCTTTGGAATCACTCAATTTGAAGCTAAAACCTTTTCGAACAAATCAATTAAATGTTGGGCTCATCACTATTAGAAAACGTCTATTAGAGGGGCTTTGATTGTCTCAGGGTTTTTCTTGGTTTTCAGAGTCTCTGAGAATTCTGGAGAACTCAAATTTACCATTTAAAAAGCCCTCCAATGAGAATTCTAAAAATTACCTGAAATTATGAAAATGCCATTATGTTTCGTTGCCTTTTCGTAAAAATCTGTTTGGCTATTCTGGCTTCGATTTCAAGGTACCTTTGACCTTGAATCACCATTATTTGAGATCTATAATATTATTCTAATTTTATTGGACCTCAAATCACTCTATCTGGGGGCTTCCCTTTTGTATCCGATGAATTTCGCACATTTATAAAGAAATCGTACATTACGTTTCTCGCATTTTTTTCTCGTTTTCAAAGAACTAGATATTACAAAGAGCTATTCTGTAGGCAAATGGTTTGACTTGATTTAAAATTTGAAATGACCTTATATACTTTGGATTGAGCTTTGTAGTTTTTATGGACCTACCTATTCCTATGACTAAAGACACTCTAATGAATGCATAATCTCTAATCTCAAACTCTAATGACCTTTTTCTTTAATTTGCATAGCTCCTTTGTCTACTCTGTGCCTTTAGAAGTATCTTTCTGATCAATTCTATTTGTCTAGATGTTTGGTCCACTATTTCTGAGCCTATAAGGCTCCTCTTTCCAAGCTCAACCCAACACATTAGAGACTTATATTTCCTCCTATATAATGTCTCATAGTGCCATTTGAATACTAGATTGATAATTGTTATTATAGGTAAATTCTTGTAATGGCAAATAGGTATCCTAGTTCCCTTTCATTTCTAGGACATAAGCTTTTAACATGTCCTCTAAGGTTTGGATAGTTCTCTCTATTTGGGCATTTGTTTGGGGGGTGATAGGCTATGCTGAATCTTAATCTAGTTCATAGGGCATCCTATAATAATCTCTAAAAATTTGAAGTAAATATGGGATCTTTATTTGAAACTATACTATAAGTACACTATGAGGTCTTACTATTTCCTTTATGTATAGCTGGGTTTACTTCTCTATGGTGTATGTGGCTTTATTGCTAAGAAGTGAGCAAATTTAGTTAATTTATCCACTATTACCCATATAGCATTATGACCCAATGATGTTCTAGATAAACTTATGCTAAAATTCATGACTATGCTATCCCATTTCTACTTAGGGACATCTAAGGGCTAAAATAACCTAACTAGCCTTTTATGCTCAATCTTAACTCTTTAACATACTAGGTATCTTATTACTCTATTATGTTAGTTTTCATCCTAGGCTATTAGAAAATTTTCTTTAAATCGTGAAACATCTTGTTACTACCTAGATGAATGATGTATCTACTTTTATGTGCTTGCTTTAATATTCTTTCCCTCAACTCTAGGCTTTTAGCCATACATAGCCTATCCTTGTACCTTATTATCCCATCATCAGATAGGTTAAATTCTGAGGTCCTCTTCTAGGATATTTGGTCTTTAACTTTTCTTAAGAATTCATCTTCTTAATGAGCTTCTCTTATTTGGTGTTTTAGCTCATTTTCTATTTAGTTTTCACTTATTAACAACTTGCTAGAATGCACCTGATAGGAGAGACTCACATCTTTAAATCTCTGAATAAGTTCCTACTCTCTCACAGTCATCATGGCCATATGTATAGACTTTCTGCTCAATGCATCTACAACTACATTAGTCTTACTTAGATGGTATTTCAAGGTATAATCATAGTCTTTCAAGAATTCTAACCATATTCTCTACTTCATATTTAACTCTTTTTGCTCAAATAAGTACTTAAAGCTCTTGTGGTCATTATAAATCTCTATGGTTGTAACATACAAGTAGTACCTCTATATTTTAAAAGTAAAAACTACTATTACTAGTTCTAAATCATGGGTGGGATAGTTCTCTTCATGTGATTTCAACTACTGGAAGTATAGGCTAACACTCTACCTTTCTACATAAGCACACATCCTAACCTTTTTTTAGAAGCATTACTATAAACTACAAAAGTCTCTCTAGAGTCAGGGATAACTACAACTAGGGTTGTGGTTGTAACAACCTTAATTTCTAATTACAGTTATTAGACTTAATTAAGTGGTTAAGAATCATAAATCAATGCCTAAAATCATTACAATTAATTACATTAGGAAAAAGTGAAAAAATTTGAACCTTAATATCATTAAGGTTATTAGCTAAACAACGATAACTAATCAAGTCCTTAAGTGATCCTAAATATCAATTAAAACCATTGATTCATCTCATTATTGATTTCAACTCGCAAAAAACCTCTTATGAATATTCCTAAGTCATTACATAACATTATCATAGTAAGTCTCAGGGTTTCTAAGTCAAAAATATGAGTTTGGGAACCTTCGCCATGACTTAGACCTTTCTCACTACCGCTAAGTTAATTACTGAAACCTAAAAACCAAATTTAGAGACTTCCACCATGACTTGGTATATCAGGCTACAACATAAGTGCTTTCGAGAACTACTATTTACACCTTCATGAATCTCGCCACGGCAGGCCTAGGTGGTGCTGCAGCGAGAGAGCATCTTGGAACCTATTGTAAAAAATTTCACGATCTGCGCCACGGCTAAACTAGCTATTGGAACCCCAAATTTTCATCCCTTGATTATTGCCATGACTTGATCCTTTTGTGCTGTAATGAATATGCTCTTTGGAGCACTCCCTACCTGACTTCCTTGACTTGTGTCACGACTAAACATCATGAGCTACGGTGAGGTTGCTCTCTGTCACTCTCCTTAGGCAAATTTTTAGCCTTATGCCACAGCAAGACAACCCACATCATGGCGCTCCTTGTTTCTGACTGACTCTTGGTCGTGACTCAACTATTCTTGGCCATGGCGTAACCCTCTTTTGTACCTCTAACCACACTCTAGGGCCACTTTATCTTAATTTATAGGGCTCTAATGGTATTCATCTATCTAATATATTCAGCATGTCTCTCATTGCCAAATCAAATCCTAGGTATTGATTCCTACTCATCTATTATCATGCATCAACAATTTATATATATCAATGACAGCAAGAAGGATTCATAACTACCAACATTATCATCCAAATATAAATTCCAATATAAGCTCTATGCATTACTAGTCTAAGTCAACAATTAAGGCATCACATTATTACATTCTCAAATAATAGAGTGTATCTTAAGATCAATAAGATTTTATATCAGATATATAAGTGCATACATCAAATTCCAAGTTGTAAAGAGTCTAACTCCCTATTAATTACATCATTGTTTACTAAAACACAAAATACCTACACTTGGCAACATGATTACATGATGATGATGTTATACAAAAGAATAACAAAAATGAGCATCTATCCTAGATTAGATCCATTTAAGTGCAGAATTTTTCACACATGGTCTTAGCTCATGGATATTCATCCACTTGCTTCCCTTTATCCTTACCCGAAGGATCTTCACCTGAAATAATTAGCCTATAAAATAGAGTGAGATGCAAATCTCAGTAACTAAAGGAAAATTCCATTCATATATTATTATTTAATTAACATATATGCAATTAATCAGATAAGCACAAGAAATAACTGCCATATTAGCAAATGAAACAATTAGGCTATTATTGACTACTATCTCATATTGGTAATCACATTTTACATGTTAAAGGACAATAACACTAGGAGAGGCCTATCCATGGCACCAACTCTCCAATGAGCACAACTTGGGTTTAGTGCATATAAGGGTTCGATTACAATCTAGTGCCCAATCAAAGCACGATGCATGGGTGGTAGCTGCACTATAGCTTTACTATGGACTCACAAGGTCCAATCACAACATATCAGATAGCCAATCATTTATTATGCATTCAAAATTATAATTGTGTAGCAGATATAAAATTCAAGTAGACATATGTATGAAATTTAAGATTAACTTTAGTTACCTCACTTGTAGACAATTCTTTGAGAGCCAACTACAATGCTACTTCAGCCAATGGATACAAAACTAGACCATTACTATTTCTAATCATCATTTATAGTAGCAAACCCAATACTCAAAGAATTAAACCACAAAGGATTACCTAGAGAACATTTATCCAGCCACTACAAGAACCAAATTCGGATTTGGTTGTGCCTACACCAGTAACCTCATAACAACACTCCAATTTTTGGGCAAATTTAGCACAAATCACCACTCATATCATAAATCATCTATAGGGGTCCTAAACCAGTAGGAAATGCATCAAAATGAGAAATTTATACTTATCTAATATCTTTTTTAATCTCAACTTCTGAAAATCCTCCAAGAAAATACTAAATAATCCATATCAGATTTGAGGTGTATGTAAAAATGTTCTAAATGAAAAATCAATCAGGTCAAATTGAAGAGGAAAAGGAGAGGATCAAGTTATATAACAATTACCTTAGCTGATTTTAGCTTTAGAAATGGGAAATGGGGCCAAGAAGATGAGGAAAAACCTAGCCTCCAAGGGACCTTCGAATTTGCTTCTTACTCTCTAAATGTTTCTATAGAATGGTGTAAAGGAAGAGGGTTTTCTCTTAAGATTTTAATGAGAAATGGGCTGACCCATTAGCCTAAGGCTTAATTAGGCTCTCTCTTAGTTGTTGGGCTATGGTTTAATAAATTGGGGTGTAGAACTTCTAGGATTTTTAATGGGGTTTTAGGTTTCTAACTCAATAAATTAGATTGGGCATTCATTAGTGTTTATCCATGATATACTAAAATTAATTACGGGTCTAGATTAAGTTTCTAACCCAATTGAATCTTAAACCTACATTAATAATTTATTCCTTTATAAGTTCCACCTCCCCTTTCCACTTAATTATTTTCCTTAATTAACCACACTAATTCCCCAACTCATCATAATTACTCTGAATTAATTTCAAGGTGTTATAATGATTAACCTATACTTCAATTCTTGGACGCTCTATTCATATTTCTCATCCTAAAGACACATTCTTTCTAGTGAGCCTGGTTAGTGGCATGGCTATTTGAGAAAAGTCTTAGATGAACCTCCTGTAATAACTTGTCAAACCTATAAAACTCTTAATCTCTGTGATTGTCCTGGGTCTCTCATACCGAATAACTACCTCTACCTTATATGAATCTATACATGGCCAAATAATCTCACTTTTGTGAGCCAAAACTCATATTTAGTCAGTTAGCTTGGTAGGAGGCATCTTATATAGAGCCTTAGACATTAAACTTGCCCTAAACATAATGTCTATAACAAACTTTATTTCTCTATCAGGAGGTAATCCACTAATTTTCTTAAGGAAGACTTTTGGGAATTTTCTCACTACAAGTATTTATTTAATACCCTTTTTAGTTTTGCTTCTATAAAAAGGAAAACTAGGAAATCTTAATAACCATAATCTAGAGATTACTTAGTCTGGGTAGTGGTCAAAAATGCTAGCTCAATACTCATACTAGGAATAGTTTCTTATTCAGGTAATGTAATACATTTGTTATGACAATCAAGCATGACATTATTAGTAGACATCTAATTTATACCAATGATCAGGTCAATGTCAATGAAGGGCATGTAAATCAAATCAAGTGTGGTATGATAATGGTTAAATTGGACTATGTAATTTAGACAAGCATAGGAGGTCATGCCTTTATTTCCTATGGAGGTAGAAACATGCAGGTCATATCGTAATGCAAAAATACTCAGACCTAGTCTCCTAACACAGTTATAGGATATGAATGAGTGGCTTGCACTTGAATCAAATAAAGAATTTATAGTACAATCATTAATCTTAATAATATACTAGATCAAACTCGGGGATCTATTAGCCTCCTGTTGTGTTAAGGTAAAAATTATACCCTATGTCTGTAGTTTGGGTGTAGGAGCTACCTCCATTTGTTGGGGATAATCTTTAGCCATTTGTCTTAGCCTGCCATATTTGTAACAAACATTCTACCCTATATAACATGGTCTACCACTATGGTTCCCACTATACTGGTTGCATATTGCTAGGGTAGAACTGCCTTTGCTTGATTGATGTGCTTCCTTCTATTTTTGCCCTTTCTATTCCATAACCTTTTGCCACCTTTTTTGCTACTACTAGTGGTTATCTTTTCTTCTCTTAGCCTTTTATTCTTAAGAGGAAGGGGTTTTGAAATTAGAGCTACTTGCATTTTCCTCAAGTTGCCTTTTGTCACCTTGCATATCTTAACTAGGGTGTTAAAGTCTTTGATTCTTTGGGCGTCACTCTGTCTGTAATTTCAGGCAACAACCCCTTCTCTGACTTATCTGCTCTCATCTCTTATCATCTTGCTTTTGGAAGTAGGAAGAGTATTTAGAGAGCTCATGAAATTTGGCAACATATTAGTTTATAGACATATTCTCTGTCTACCTTAGTTCAATAAATTCTAATTCCTTTTCATCCTATATGGAATCGGGGAAGTACTTATTATATAACTCTTATAGGAATGTCTTTTGGTTGATTAGGATGTTCTTTGACTTCAATATTAGGTCTGTACTTTTCCACTAGTAATTAGCTTCCTTTTCCAGCTAAAATATGGCCAACACAACTTTCTATTTAGATATGCAATCCATCACTTTAAAGATTTTCTCCAAGTGCATAATTCAAGCCTTTGCCTTCCCTATATTTAGTTTACCATAAAAAACTAGAGGTCCATACTTTTTGAACTATGTTATCACTTGTTGGGTGGTGAGTTGAGGTTGGAAAGGATATGTCTAAGTTATTGATGTCTAGTATTTTATAGGTTTTACAGGGTCTGGCTTGAGGGATTTGCCTCAGAGTTCTCAAGATAATCCGGGTGTGGTGGTTGGGGAGGATTAAGCCTCTCATTCTCTCTTTAGGCTAACCTTTCTTGTAGCTACATAATAACTTCTTGTTACTATTGTTGCATCATCACTATTGTTGATCTAGGCAAGCCATAATAGCCTATAGAACTCTTGTAGTAGGATCCGTAGGCTCTGATCTAGCTAGCCTTCCTAGCCTTCTTCTCTTGGTATTTACCATCTAATCTAAAATAGTTCAAATATACTTTAGCATATAACAAACACATATGCCACACTTATGCACCCAGAACTTCCATACAAGCCATTACATAACATATAATCCTCATTCCCAAGCCATACCTAGGGCTAAAATGTTTGAACCATTGCTTTGATACAAACAAGGGTCCAGACATACATCATGTAGCACATTTCATATCATCAATGCTTATAATAATAAAATTTTTAGTTCTTGCAACATCTTAGGAAGAAAATTTTGGCTCATTCACACATCATCTGTAACTGTAGGGCTCAAATTCTAGATTCTTTTTCTTTTTCACTCATAGCTACCATAGACAAGTTTGTTTAAACCTATAAAACCAAGATACAAATCCCATTTGCATGAGGGAGTTATATAAGTCATTTTAGACTTTTTAATATATTAGAACCTTTAACTTTAAAAATTTATAACTTAGGATGTATAATTCCAATTTATGCGAATTAAATGTATATGAAAAGTTTATAATGTAAACTTTATATTATAAAAATTTCAAGTAGAATTGACTTTGTTTGACGCCTTAAAAACTATAAAAACAGAACTTGCACCAACTGCTACAGTACCAGGCTAATTATGCATAATTTGCCAATTTTGAAAATTTATAAAATATTTTGTATAGCTACAACAATTTCCATTCTTAGCTTATTAGAAATTTTTATAAATTCTCTAATTGCATGCCAAAATTTCAGCCCCAAAATAAGTCATTGGGGCTGTCAAAGGTAGAGGTCCAATTTATGACTCATTTGGACCAAATTTTAATTTTAAAGTGGTCTAATTGGTCTCTAATTTACATTCCCCCATTTTTAGTAAATTTTAATCATCTTAAACATTATTTCGATAAAGTCTAATGCATAAAATAAGGCTTGCATCAAATTATGACTATTCTACACCTAAGTATGCATTTGGTCCATGTTGCTTCACATACATGAGATTATGAACTTATGACTATATTATGTATCAAAATGTCTTATATTCATGCTCTCTAACTCATATGCATGTTTTCATCATAAAACCTTGTCATATACATCATACTTACATTATCATATTAGTCATAAGGAATACATACATCAAGTTTAGGTACATTCAAAATCCTTATTGCATCATTTTCTAATGTCTAACTTTTCTCTACTTCCTTTACTTTACTTGGAGAACCTAAAATACTTAGTGGGAATACATGGGTGAGATTCTGAGAAAAATTTCAATAGTAAATCTCAACCAAATCAATGCATATAAGAATGCAATGAGGAAATGTAATGCATATGGTGCAAACATGTCATTCGTATGCATCATAAAACTCAAATGCAACTTTTAGCATAAAACTCCTTTCTCATCAAGCCATGGCATCTGAACATATTGGTTAGACTCAACTAAACTCATTTATAGACCAAGGAAGAGGTATTGCACTCAATTCCCTACCATAGGGAGCTAGGACCCGAAAAACATATCAAACTCATACATAAAACTTATAATGGAAAGCATATCAAAACATAGCTCATAAATACATCAAAAAACTACACATACAAGTATATCAAGTCTAACATTCAAATGAATGCAAGATAGGATGATAATGCTACCTTATGACTTTGGAGACTTGAAGCTACCACTAACCTACTTGGGTGTTCTCTTTTTCTTGACTTTTTTTAGCTTGACACTTACAAATATGTGAGCTTAGGCTAGTTTGACCTACATATAGCAATTGTAAGACAAAATAAGGCATTAGGATTCACTCTAACTTATATTACCATCGTCAATTTCTATTAGGACTCAATGTGCCATTTTAGGTCATTCTTAGTTCCTTAAGGGGCAACTCTTCGATTTCACTTTCTAGGTTTTAAAGTCTCACTTACTATGAGATATATAACTCTAATAGAACTCATTTGAACTATCATTTGCATGAGTATACAAACTAAGGGCTAACTTTTTCTTTAGGCTCTTTAGGTGCCATAAAAATTCACCTTTCAAAAGATTAGAATCCATTAAAACACTTTCTAACTATCCATTCAACCCCTTAGCCAAACTTATGCCATAAGGAAAGATTATGGGAGTTTTGTGATTTCTCTTGAGAATTTGGCATCTGTGGAGGCTTCTTGTCTCCTTTCTAGTTTAGATATGATCATGTATTTCTTAAAATGTCTTTTAGGGTTTCAAAACTCTTAAGATGCAAACAAAGCCTTAATTACTCTATCTTGCATTCTATAGCTTTTTAATTGATTCTCTTTGATTCATCTTAATCTTCATACTCCTAAACCTCTTTTCCCATTAGGTTTCGACCATAAACCAATTCCCTTTGGGTTCCCTATAGGTTGGCTGACTTGAAGAAGGAGGAGAACTCAAATGAATTGCAAGGTTTCTAATTCAAGCCATACCTTATTTTAATCCTTGCTCAATGG
Source organism: Erythrophleum ivorense (assembly GCA_026724425.1). Taxonomy (NCBI): domain Eukaryota; kingdom Viridiplantae; phylum Streptophyta; class Magnoliopsida; order Fabales; family Fabaceae; genus Erythrophleum; species Erythrophleum ivorense. The sequence continues at coordinate 420,115 of JAIUCV010000313.1, read as the reverse complement.
AGAATTCTATGCCACAAATAGTTGCTTCAAATTGTTCTCTTTCTCTAAGAGTTCAGCCACCAAAATGATTCTTTTAAGAAACTAAAACCATTAATGAAAAGAGTTTAGAGAGGAGAAGTTTTATAATTTGTATGTCATGAAAAAGTGCGTAAATCTTTACCTAAATAGCTTCTTCGTCCTCCTCTTTCTCCTTTCTCTTAGGCATGATTCAGCTACTATTCAGAGGGCTTTTAAGTCAGTTATAGGGCTGTGGGTGGCATGGCTGAACATAGATAACAAAAAAGTAGGATTTTAAAACAATTCTAAAAGTACTGATTACGTCTTAAAACTTTTACTATTTCGTTTGGGCTTGTTTTGTATCATTTTTTAAGACTGTTAGCTTCATATGAAAATTTAGATTTACTAATTTATTAAAAGCTTTTACTTTGAAATTTTTAAGATTTAAAACTATAGAATAGGTCAGTCAAAGTTTCAGTCAACTAACACCTTAAATCATATACCGGGAGGGTTTTAGCCATTCTGACAATTCCTATGATTTTTAAGGGTTTTGAAAATCCTAATGAGCTTAACTTTAAGATTTAAAACTTCTTTCTTCAAGTTTCTAAAATTTTTGTGAAATTACAATTTTGCCACTATATATGCACTTTAATCCGTTTAGTCATTTTGGCTCTAATTTTGAGCCATATATAATTTCTTATTTTCATTTCTAAATGTTGTGATTAATATTCTATCCATACTTGACCTTAATTCATTTTACTTTAGGGTCATCTTTCATTATCTTACTGAATTCTAGTTCAGTTTAAGGAAGCGGGTGTTACATAGTACACGGCAGTAAGCCTTAAAGTTCTAAGAGTTATGTGTCTAAGACTAAAGGGTTGGGTTCCTTGCTTGCTTACCTCTTACAACTTATTGGGATTAATTTTTCTTTTATACCTAGGGATTTGTACTAGCTGTTATGAGGTTCCTTAGGGTTAACCGAGATTACTTTAATGAATTAGGGCCCAATGATGTAAGCTAATTTGTCTTGAGCCTATAAGTATGTTATGTCTTTAAGACCCTCATAACAATTCATTATTAAAAACATACCACATAAAAAAAATTTCTTAAAAAGAAAAAAGTTCAATCATATGATGTTGAACTATATAAATAACCACTTGCAATGTATTTTTCCAAAAACCCTAACAACACATTTTTAAAATTTACATTTCTGTTTTTATAAATTGCACGCCTAAGGTGTATTATATTACTTTTTATATTTAAGAATATAGTAATTTCAAAAATAGGAAAAATAACTTATAAAAAATTGTATTATGTTGTGATTTAATTCTTTGAGATCATATATTTAGTGTTAAAAAGCACTTGTTATTAAAATAATAATGATAACTAATTATTAAACATTTCCTATTAGTCTTTTTCTTATGGAAAAAACTTATAATTATATGTAATATTTTATATTTTTGTTATAAAATTTTTAATTAAAATATGACAAGTGTATAATTTTTTAATAATAAATTAATATATATATAATTTTTCTAGACAAGTGTATAATTTTTTAATTAAACTATACATTTATTATGTTTTAATTAAAAAAATATAATAATAAAAATGTAAAAAACTGTGTTTAAATTTAATCCTTTTCTTATTTACTACTAAATTCACACATTTTACTTGTTTTAAAAAAATTCAATTATTATCTTTTAATTTCGTAAATCTTAAGGAAGTCATATCAAAGGATGGTTTTACAAATTATTTGATTTATTTCAATTTCTTATTGTTACAAAAGATATGGTCTAATATAACAATGTTAAGAAAAAAATTGCTATATTACAATATCTTCTTAAATTATTTTAATTCCGATTTACGGGACATTCCTGAAGGGGCCTTTAACTCTTACTTACATTGAAATGCGTACTTTTCTAAATATGTACAGATATTAGACTGCTGGTTTAGGATTCTCGTGGCTTTTTTTTATGGTGCTTTTTCACAGCAAAAGTTATACACTGGTGTTTAGTTAAAATTTTTTTTATGGTGTTATTTTTTTTTTAAAAGTCACGTCTACTTAATTTTTTTTAGAAGCACCTTAGGTAATGTTTTTCAAAATAACTGTGATTGGTATAAAGTTAAAATATCTAACAAGACATTCATATTTTAATTACATTCTATACTCCTAATCATACATTTATTATGATTTTTTATAATTAGCAAACTTATTACTATTACGGTTTATATATATTTTTATATATTTTATAAGATTTTTAACAAATAATTTTTACCATCTAAACAAGAAGTTTTTCACGACAGTTTGCTACATAAAAATCTTTGAAAAGCCATGACGTTTCCAAAACTATCCCTAAAAAATTACTAATTTATAGATAGATAAGTTGATCTTCTTAAAATTCATAATATTACACCAAAAGAAAGAACTTAGGGCAGACCATAAAATTAAAGCATAAATTATATGTGTGTGTATATATATATGCATATATGCATACATACATACATACATACATACATACATACATACATATATATATATATATATATCATCATCATGTAACTAATAAGTAACGAAAAAGTTTTGATGTTTCACAAGGACAATTGAAACTCTCCCAAACCATAGAAATCTAGAAATGATCAGTTGATTTTCGACAGTTCTCGCGTACTTCGCCCTTGGAGTCATCTTTAACATCAAGCAAACTCATTTTGACCATAGCCTGCTGGAAGTCAAAAAGGAACATAGCCTGGTTCAGTGCATAACCATTCACAATGTTCTTGGTTGTGGGGCTAGAGTACAGTGTTTGGTCGGACGTAAGAAGCCCATTTTTCCTTAATAAAGCATTGTAGTACAAGTTGTCGAAGTTGTTTCTCGTGGCGTCAAAGGGCTGGTCAGAATTGTCTCCGGCACTGCATATTTTAGACAGTGTGTTTGCGAATTCAGAATCCAATGTTGGATCAGCCTGAGTTAGTCGGTTTTTGAAAGATGAACACCTTGCCACTCCAAGTGTATGTGCCCCTGCATGCACAATCATAGACCCAAAGATTTAAATTTTGCATGCTTTTAGTTTTGCCAACTTTGAGTCTCAGTTAATTATACTCAACTCTATTTTTCATTTTTTGTTATATAGGATTGCGATGCACTGAGATTTTGTTATATATATGTATGTATTAATTTTAGAGTTTTTGTTTAAATACTCAAAAGACAATTTTGTAGACGCAACTAAATACGAAAAAGGGAAAACCTTTAAGAGGTCGAGAAATTTTTAAGTAGATTTAGTCTATAAAAAGAATAAAAATACTAACTCATTAATTATAAATAAACATATAAATATGTTAAATTCGGATCTTAAAAGAAATTTTTTAATTGGGTTGTTAGAAATTCTTTAAAAAAACTAGTTTATAAAATATTAGTAACTAAACCAATGTAAGATCTACTTCTAACAATTATATGGCTATTTATGATTACAGTGTGGTCTACACAAGAATTCTGATATCCTATTCAAAAATATATTTGACATATTTACATATATCTCTTTATATTTGGTAAGTTTTTCTTATAAACATAAAGAAATCTTTTCAATAGGAATTTTTTTGAGAACATAAATCACTTGCTGCATAGCATGACATGCTGTACAAAATGTGGACTTTTAAAAACAAGTAAATTTGTGTCCTCTGTGCCATAGAGGATGCATACGCTACTTTTGACTTATAATTTAATTACCAGAGAGAGCAACCATCTCTCGGGCAGAAAAGCCATGTTGGGCAAACATGCTGATGAGCTGAGAGGCATTTAAAGTGGGGGAAGGCAGGTTGATTGTGTCCTCAATTTTAGACGTTTTTCCATCCTTTCTTCCCTTGGGTATGTCATACACTGGACCCCCAGCCTGCTCACACACACACATATATATATATATACATGGTAATAATATTAATAAACCAACTAATGGCTCAAAAAAAATTAAAAAAGAAAAGGAAAAAAAATAAATACAGAGAAGAGCAGCTTCATGATCTTACAAAGAAAACTGCATCTCTAGCAGCCATTGCAAGAATGTCAGCACATGAAACGACGCGGGGGCATTGTCTTTCAAGCTTTTCTTTGATATCATCTATGATTTCATAGCCTCTCAAGCTCAAATTTGCTGGTGAATCCTTCTCTGCCGTGTTGTCCTTGGTTGAATCGATCAAAACTGATCCATCACATCCCTATGGCACAAATAATAATTAAGGTTGATATTATACATTAAAACAACAACAACAACAAAGCCTTTTCCTACTAAGTGGGGTCGGCTACATGGATCAATCGACGCCATAAGCACCTATCGTAAATCATATTTTTAGACAAACCATTTAAATCTAAATCTCTCTTAATAATTTCTCTTATAGTTTGTCTTAGTCTTCCTCTACCTCTAGTTATTGGACTATTCTCCATCTCATCTACTCTCCTAACTGGGGCTTCTATAGGTCTTCTCCCAACATGACCAAACCATCTAAGTCTTGATTCTACAATCTTTTCCACAATAGGGGCGACTTCTACTTTCTCTCTAATATATTCATTTCTAATCCAATCTCGTCTAGTGTGTCCACTCATCCAACGCAACATTCTCATCTCTGCAACATTGAACTTATTCTCTTGTTGACTTTTTATTGCCCAACACTCAGTTCCATACAACATTGCAGGTCTTATAACTGTACGATAGAATTTACCCTTAAGTTTGAGTGGAACTCTTCTATCACAAATAACACTTGAAGCACTCCTCCACTTCATCCACCCCGCTTGAATCCTATGTTTTACGTCTTCTTCTATTTCCCCATTATGTTGTATGATGGATCCAAGATATTTAAATCGTGTGACTTGTGGTATAATATGTTCTCCAACTTTCACTTCTACGCTAGAAGTGATGTATCTTTTACTAAACTTACACTCCATATATTCGGTTTTATTTCTACTTAAACGAAATCCATGAGTTTCCAAAGCTAATCTCCACCTCTCTAACTTTTCATTCATTTCTACTCTCGATTCTCCAACTAAGACAATATCGTCTGCAAATAACATACACCGTGGTACCGGCTCTTGGATATGTTCAGTAAGCACATTTAATACTAAAGTAAATAGATAAGGACTCAGAGTTGACCCTTGATGTAAACCAATAGTTATCGAAAAATCTTCTGTACGTCCACCTTTTGTTGCTACACTAGTTGTAGCCTCACTATACATATCTTGTATTGCTCGAATATAAGCTATACGAACTCCTTTTTTCTCCAAAGCCTTCCATAGAACCTTTCTTGGTACTCTATCATATGCTTTTTCCAAATCGATAAACACCAGGTGTAAATCTCTTCGATTCTCTCGATATCGCTCCATTAATCTTCGCAACAAATATATTGCTTCCATAGTTGACCTTCCCAACATAAAACCAAATTAATTCTTCGTAACTTGGCTCGTTGCTCAATTACTTTTTCCCATAATTTCATTGTGTGACTCATGAGCTTAATTCCTCTATAATTTGCACAATCTTGAATGTCCCTCTTATTCTTATAAATAGGAATTAAAGAACTTCTCCTCCACTCATCTGGCATTCTCTTAGATCTCATAATTTCATTAAATAACTTTGTGAGCTAACTTATACCTTTCCCTCCTAAACCCTTCCATACCTGAATAGGTATATTATCCGGTCCAACTGCTCTGTCACTCTCCATTCTCTTTAATGCTTCTTTTATCTCTGCCTCATAAATCCTACGATAAAAAGTATAATTTAGATCCTCTTCTCTAGTATCTAATCTATCCGATTGCAATGCAATCTCATGGCCTTCATTAAAAAGCCTATAAAAATAATTCTTCCACCGTTCTCTGATATCTTGTTCCGTGACCAAGACTTTAAATATTTAATTAATATTATAGCTGCAAGTTAATATTTGTTTTCCTGCACGTAGAAGCTTTATGCAACAATACAAAATGTATAGTTTGTTGTCAAAACACAAGCACCCACATCTTCATCGGTGAACGTTTTAACGACCAACCATTGGGTAATAAGTATTTACACCATATTAGTGATACTAATATAAGGAATGAAAACAAGTCAACTAACATCTTCAAGGCGCCATACTCATAACACAAAACAAAGGATAATAAAGGGATGAACATAAAAGTGGAAACGCAATAAATCATTGGACAACCACCAAATTCCAAACAAGTAGCTATATTTATTATTAAAAAATCGTAATACCACCATTTTACTAATATAGCTATATTGCAGTAACTATAAATATATTCATGATATGTGATGTTGAAATAATATTTTCCAAGACTCACGCAGTTAATTAATTTGAACAGAAAATAGCAAGATGATGAAGTGCAAGAAAAAGAGAGAACCTGTATGAAGCAGTCATGGAAGTGCATTCTAAGAAGACCAGCAGCAAGGGTGGGATCATCCTGCAAAGCTCTGTTGACTATGTTCTTAACGATAGGTTCAACGAAGGGGCAGCTCACCAAGTAGTAATTCATACTCAAACCATCTGGTCCAATAAATCTCAAACCACTCATTACTACTATCACCTCCATTATCACTAACACTCTCGCCAAATTCGCCATCACTCCCATCTTCCGGAACATCACAGAAGCTTTGTGCAGAATCCGCAAGCCAAAGCCACAGTTATATATAGTAGTGGGAATGAATGAATGAACTTAATTTGTTATATGAGGTGAGATCCAGGAGTAAAGGACTTAAATATAGTGGAGGAAAGTTGACAGAGCAACATCTATAATATATATATAAATGCTAATGATTATTGAAAGTGGGTCGGCTCTGCTATTGGATAAGAAATAGAAAAAGTTCAAGATAGTGGTTTTTATCATTTTCCTCCCGCTACCTACTGTCGTTCTTGGATCCATCCAAATTATTACATATTGGTCAATGTCGATGCTATTATATAGATTATAATAAACCCAAGTAAATGCCCGTTGGTTGTACGTAAGTTGACAAGTAAGGAATTTCACCTTTAGTCACTCTAATCTGCAGATCGATGAAGACACACATATTTTAATTAAAACGATGCGAATTACTTTTGATATATAGCTAGATGTTGAAATTCACAAATAAAATAAAATTATGTGGGAAAAATGACGAGCTGAAAGGATAAGAGTGGGATACAAATCTACTCTCCTCTCATAGTATCGAATTTTCTTATCTATGATCTAAAGGGTTGCTGAGTAATTTCCGGAGGAAAATGAGATTCAAAATATCTTCATATGGTTTTCTGGCTGGGGCCCCTGAGAAAAGTGGCGAATTGCACTTATTCTTTAATTCTTTCTGTTGCAACAGTTTTGAGAAAATTAACTTGGCAACTCTTGCTTTGCGTAAGCTTTTCAAACTCCAGGGAGGCAAAGCATGTTAAAATTCCGTTACTCTTGCATGGTTGAATTCTTTTTTCATATGATATAAAGAGGGAGGCTTGAATTTGCGACTCTTGACCCAAATCCCACTCACCCAATCACCTGAACTGGCCTCTGACCTGCATGGTTGAATTCTTCGTTACTTAAAGTGAATTTCTTAAAACCAAACTACATTTGGCTTAAATACCTAAAATCAAATCATATTTGTATTAAGTATCATATTAGGTCTCACATGATTGGTTATTTGGGCTGGCTTTTATGTTAATTCAAATAGTCCTTCTTAATTAAGTTGCATCTTCCTCTTTAGAAGGATCTCAATGAAAGAATAAATTGTTACGACTCGTGTTATGAAGGCCAACCGTAAAAAACTAGCTTGTTAAGTAGAAGAGATTTAAAACTTAAGTACTACCTTAGATCACCTTGATTGCAATGAAAAATAAAAAAACTGGAGTTTGACATTCTAACCTTATAAATTTGGGATATATAATGAGAGAGTATTTGAAATCACAAAGCCAATAGAGAAGTCTAGAAATTGAAATTCCATGAATACAAACTCAAACTCTTAGCTCAGAAAGTTCAGCTTCAACCCTTGCGTTATCCTGGTCATTGAAACTCTATGATGTAAACATCAGACTTTGCAAGAATTGAAACTAATGGAAGTCAAACGCAAGTGGAGTGGTTGTGTGGAATAAGCGCATGGAGCTAGCTGGCTGGCATATTGGAGAGAGAGAATAAATAAAGCACCAATTTTATGAGTGCTACATATCTTTATGTGGATGAAACATAAAAGGAGAAAAAGGTACAAGTCCCACGTGAAGCATGAACTAATTTCAACTCCCCAGTTTTGTAAGTGCTGTGAACGCGTCTAGCATGTGGGTAGTGGTCTCATACTACAAATGTGAATGCAAAAAGCACGTAATTTGCTTACCTCTGCAAATAAAACTGAAAGTGCGGGGCGGCAAAAATGGTGATACCATGTTTCTTAGCTTATTACATTTGTGTGTTGTTATCTCTGTATACAGTCACTACTCACTACTAGATATGGAACATATGGCCCAAAAAAATATTGGCTTATGGTATATATTTAATGCCATTCCCGACGCGAGAGAGCAAAAGATCAGACAATGCTTGCTTGCTTACTTTACAAATATTGGCTTATTGTATGTTGGTTGTGCTTATAGGGAACTTTGAGAATATGCCAGTAGTTGGAGTTTAGCTCTAAGCTGGTTGCGATAAAGATGACCATCATCTTCGCATTGTCTATCAATAGATAATACCAACACAATGTATTTTTATCATTTTCTAATTATTATTCTTAAATTTCACTAATTATTCATTTTGTAAATATTCCAAGTTTTTACTAATTATCTCTTTACATCAAACTATCTAATTTCGAACTAATTACCTCCACAAGACAAGCTTTGATAAGTGCTCTTCATGAGAAATTATGGTATCAAGTATTGAACTTGGTTTTAACTTATTGCATTAAAAAGGCTTGTACTTGAGATTGAACTGTAATTTGTGTAATGTTGAATAATTCATATGATTTAAGTAAAATATGTTTAGTGTCTACATAATTAGCATTGATATAGTATTCACATGATAGACTTTGATGGAAATTTTATTGGTACTATGACATGAATTGCCATTGTTTTGAGTTATACTTATTACACAATTGGAAGAAAATTCTGAAGGAAGATTGTGTGGCCTAGAGGGCTATTGACTATGTCTTGCACTACTATAATGATATAATTATAGAAGTACCTAATTACTTTGTATTAAGACAATCTTTGTTTCAAAACACTATAGCTAATAGCATTAACTATTAACTCTTAGTGCACCTTGGCCTGAAACCTAGCTAGTAGGGTAAAGGTGATGTTAGCTCCATGTGGAGGCCAACACATGTGGATTAATTGGATTGTACTACAAGGAATTAAATTGAGTGGGATACCCATAATGGTTAGTAACCCCATAAGTTGTGTGCTCGTGTCTAAATATTAATCTCTTGAGTAGCTACATGCTTACTTCTGGTTGGTTGCCCTCATGAAATGTGTGCTCATATTTGTCATTGGTTTTATTTGAGGGTCTCCCCTTAAATATATTTAGCTTGAGTCTAAAGTTTATATTACTCTCCTTTAACCTTTCTTTTTATTTATGTTTTCAATTTGTTAGTATGATAAGTTGACTTTAGGCTTATATTAATCTCTTTGATTCTCTTTTATATATTAAATGGTTTTATTTTTTTGCTAGCACTATAATTTTAAACATGATTTTCTTGTTAGTAAAATTACTTTTACTCTTTTTAATGATGTAATATTTCATTTAATTTGTTCTCTTTAAAATACTTGTGCTTCCACTTATCTCAATTTCTTATAATGATGTATGTTATTTATTCACTTAGTTTCCAAAACTCACCCTTTCATTTTACATGTTATAGAGTGAAGTGTAGAGCTCGGCCCATTGTTTATAGTTTAGCTCATGATATGTTGGTGTGATGAGTCCAACATTTTGTTTGTATGGGCTTCATATGTTCTTATGGTTTTTTCTTTTATTTTTTTTTCTTGAATTGGACATGCTATTTTAATTTAGATATTAACTCCCTTAAACCACCATCGGATCCCTACTTCATGTATAGACTATTTTGAATGTTAAAAATTGAAAGTAGAGATCTTGTAGACTACTATAGTAAACTAACTGGATTGGGTTGTTTGTATAAGCAAGGATTTATCTACAAGGAAGACTGATAAGTCTTACTTACACTTGTATTTTTGTAATTATTTTGGGGACATTGATTTTCACTAGGTTTTCTAGAATTTTTAGTATATTTTCTATTATTTTTACATTTTGTGTAAATATTAAATAAAATAGGTTTCCAATTAATTTTTAATAAATTTTAGTAATTAGAAACAGGTATGATGGAACTGAGCTTATCGATGCAAGTTTAAAGTTGAGGTTGGATTAAATTAAAAGTCAAAGCTTTCATCATGGGATTTTCATAGTTGATAGGTTCGTATCATGGTTGCAAATCAAAAGACTTTAAAGCCTCAGGAATGTGATTTATGCAATTGTAATAAATTGTATTGCAAACTACAATGCAAGTTTTTACAGAAACAACATAGCTTTGCCTTTTACTTAGTATTTTGCTTGTTTATGGTCTAATTAACATAAAAGTAAGAGAGAGAGAGAGAGAGAGAGAGAGAGAGAGAGAGAGAGAGAGAGAAACACGTTAGTAGAGTACTAGGGTGCTATCTGGGTGTTGATTTAGAGATTCGAGGTGTTGTTGGTGTAGAAGGACTACTAGGAATGAAGCAAGGTTGAAGATTTATAGTCTTCTACATTCAATTGCTTAGGACTATGATTTCAAGCCATGTCTCCTCACTCTCTTTAATTGTTATTTTTATATTTGTCTTTTGAATTTATTACATGAATTTAGGATTAGATAGATTGCACAAAGTAATTGTTGTGATGATATACTGTTATAATTTATTTACTAATAGAGTATACATTTATACTTAATGCCTTTTTTATTATTATTCATGATTTGGATTGATTATTATTGTTTGATTGCATCTAATTAGGAATGGTTAGGTAATGATGTTAATTTAAGTATTATGAATGATGATGCAATTGAGTTCTTATGTGGTTGCATCTAGTTTGGGGTGGCTCCTTATGAATGGTTAATAATGAATGTATGTCATTTCATTGTCACTCACAAGGTGTTCAATGAAATGTAGCTTAGGATAATTGTAATTGAATTCATCTAGTTAAAAGTCTAACCAACTACAATTAATCCTTAATGCATCTTACAACTAATTGAATCTAGAACCTTAGGTGAGATTAGAAGTAAGATAGTTTGAATGGGTATGTGTTGTTAGCTATCTAATAATTTAGGAATTGATGTGCATTAATGCATCTTGTAACTAATTGAACTTAGGAAGGATCATTTTTTGACTCCTTAAGGAAGGTTAGGAATTAAGATAGTACAATGGATTTGCATTGTTAACTATTGTTACATTATGATATAATTATCCATAGTACTGAGGCATAGTGTTTTAAGGACGGCACTATTAAAGGAACTAGGTATAATTAGTTTATTCTTCTTTTTAAATCTCTTCCTTTTAGGCTAGAGTCTTTGAGTCTTGAGTCTTTTTATTTTGTTTATTTTCATGCTAACTTTTCTTTATAGGTATTTGGTCATTAGTAACTAAGGAAACTTGGGCTACTAGTATATGTTAGATACTTAGAGTTGTGAATACAAAAACCAATCTCTAAGTAATTCATTCATGAAATCCTCCTAAAAGTACACATTCCTTGTGGGACCAATATCCAAACATTTCATCTATTTTATTACTTGTACAACCAATGCACTTGCAAGCTTTATCAATTAAAGATAGTCATATCAGAGTCTATACTAATTTTTTTTAGAAAAATATGTTTAACTAGTAAAAAAATTATTTTGAATATTCTACATGTGTATGTAAAAGTATGTTTCAATTTGCAGGCTTATAGGAGATTAATCTTGTATTCTAAGCCAATAACTCCTCCTTTTGAGGTTGTGACACTGCTAGTAATCATTTCTTTTGAAAAGAACATATGTCAGTTACCTTTTAAATTTTAAACAAAAAAAAACCAACCAATCTATATAATTAAAAGAAACTAGGTTTATCTATTTTATAGGTAAGCCTTACCTTCAAATCCAAGTCTATACAAAAATTAGATAAAAACTAGTATGTCTCACATATTAAATATAATGTAAATATTAAATTATTTAGACTTATTACATAGGATCCTCTTTATATGCCTTTAAACACCCTCTTCTGTTTCTCCATATCCCACACTATGTTACAAACTACTTAACAAATCCCAACTAGTTAGTAATATTACTCCATAATACCACATACATACCAAAGGGTATCTTATATTAATTTGAACTTTTTATTAATGTAAATGCTTTGAAGTTTTAAGGAAATGATTGGTATCCTAGAGTTTGAATCATAACTCCTTATGTCAAAACTGAAGAGTATTAAACATATGTTATATTAAGTTTCTAAAAAGTTTTTGTCTCTTACTTTAACACTTTTATAGCTATGAGTAATCTTGATTTCATAAATATATACAAGATTGACCCTTTAAACCCTTGTTTCAAGTGATACCACTTCAATATTCATATTGGTTGAGTTTGTCAATATGTTCTTATTACTCTAAACATTTTACAACTCCATTAAGAACCTTTTCAACCTCCTCCCATAACAATATACATCATGGAATTTGTCACTATGTCCCTTTATTACTCCAGATCAACATTTAATAACTCCTTAACTTGTCTTGTAAAAGTATGCACTACACACTCTAGAATGAGGGTTTAAACGTGGATTTCAATACTTAAGACAACACATAGTAACTTGTTGCACATTGAAACTTTATTGATAAAGTATATACTTATTCAAAGTTAGGTTTTCATCACTAGTGTTTTAGTTTAAGGGTTTAGTCCCATTCCCTTAGACATATGTTGTATTGCATCTTTGACAATGCTTTAGTAAGTGGATCAACCAAATTCTTACTTGATGTCACATAAATTATTGCCATCCCATTCACAACCAATTCTGTAGACATAATTAGCTCCACAGTGCAAAGATATGACTAACTTTAATTGTAGCGTTAACACTTTATCATGTAACAAATTTCTTTGTCATTTTCTTTTTTCTATTGTCTTGCAAGATACAAACTTGTTCCAAACACAAAATGAGTTCCACATGTCCTTATATTTTAAGGTTCATAAACTCTCCTTTATTGTGGACAAACACAATAACATATATGCAAACTTACTTTAATATGTACTAGTCATCCAACTAGCATTAGTTTATCCATTAATTGTACGTGCAAAAATTTGTAAATCTAAATCCTAGATTTATTTTCTTTCAAAATATACTAGGACACTTAAAAACAACTTTCAATAACTAGTATATGTATATCTTAAACATGTATATATTACAAGATTTTTAATGGTGCCAACAAATTAATTAAAGTAATTGATCCACTACAATTTCAACTCATACTAAGTGTGAGACATCACAAGGGTTATTAATCTCTTTCCCATTAACTTTTTAAACTTGATAACCTTTAAACAATTCTTTGCAATCAAGTATTAAATTTGATAACAACAAAACAACACTACAAAAAATAAATACCTTAACATCAGTTATTTGGTGTTGATTATAACATATTTAAAAGATTTTATGTTGCTTCCTTAACATTAGCTAAAGGGCTTTCTAAAAAAAATCGCAAATTAAGCTAGGTCTTTTTGTTAGGCAAGGAAGTATTAGCCCAAAATTGAAATAGGCCTCTCTTCTACATTGCGTGTCACATCATTGTCATCTAGGTCTCTATTATTGGTTTTTCTTTCATTGTTAACTCTTTAGCATTATCATTGTAACATCTGGTTCTCTGAAAATGAGAGAAAACATGAGAAATGTAACGTACGATTTTTTCGTAAACGAATGAAATTCATTAGATACAAAAGCAAGTCCCCCGAAATGACTTAGTTAAGGTCTCAACAAATTTGGGAAGCATTCTAGACTCCTAAAAATGAGAATCCCGAGCTCAGACAGAAAGAAAAATGGAGCTAGAATGAAGAAATAATTTCTTACAAAAAACTTACAAAATGTAATAGCATTTTTGTAATTTTGAGCAATTTTTGGAATTCACATGGAAGGGCTTTTTAAATGAAATTTTTGAGTTTTTCGGGGTTCTCAAAGGCTTGAAAACCATGGGAAGCCCCAAGACAGTTAAATCCCCTCCGGTGGACGTTTTCTAAAGTTGGTGTATCCAAACTTTGATAAAATCGTTCGGGAAGGTTTTAGCTCAGATTTGAGTTATTCCACAGGCATTTTACTAAATTGGGAACCTAAATTTTATAATAAAAAAGACGGTTTTCAAAAAGAAGCTAAAACGAAGGAGAAATGAAAATGCCAAGAACAAAGGGCAAAATGGAAATTTTTGAAAAGCGTTTCTTCCTCCCCCTATAAATAGGTGGCACTTCACTCTCACACTCATATAGCTTCAGATTGTTCTGCCCAAAATCAAAAGAAAAACCCTAGGAGAGTGGCGCACCAAGGGAAGAAGAAGAGAAGAAGAAATTCAAGCTTTAAGGTATGGTTTCTTGGTAGTTTTTCACGCTTTCTTCCATCCAAACCTCCTCTCCTCCATTCTCCTTTATTTCCTTTGATTAAAATGAAGTTTACAAATCTATTTTAAGAGATAAACTTAGGGGAAAATTCGGATTTGAAGAGAGGAGCTTGGAGAAAGCAAGATTCAAGTGAGAAAAAGCAAGAAAATAAGGTAATTTCTCTTTCCATGGTTGCTACCTTTGGTTCCCTTCCTTCTCCATTTTGCCTTATCTAAGAAACCCTAGGAGAATTTGATTTTTAGGTAGAACTAAGGGTGAATCTAAGGAAAAAGGGTGTGGAGATTAAGAATATGCAAAGGGAATTAACAAAAAGCCATTGGATTTCAAGATGCAATTTCTAGGGTTTCAATTGCACCTTGTAAAATCTGATTTTGTATAATGATTCATAGGCCTAAATAAGAGTTTAAATGAGTTCCTAAGATCCCTAAAAGTTCCCCCATATGCATCTTCCCCTGAGAAAACAAAGAAAACTCCATGGAACCCATTATGCTCCATTGTCTCAACCTAAGGGAGATAGCATAGCTAGGGAGAGTTTTAAATTTTTGTAAACCCATTCTTGAGTTATATATGATGAATGAAAATGAGGGGAGGCCTTGGAAAAAATTTAGAACCCATAGAAAGTAAGTTGGTGCTTTAGGTTCCATATTATGACTTAAAGAAGCAACATGTAGCTAGACTCTTGGTTTTAATTGTATGATGACTCCAAGAGGCTTCAAAGGAGTCAAGAATCATATTTGAAGGGAAAGAATTTAGCTTAGAATTTATTTGAGGGGTGTTTCTTTATTAGGTGCAATTATGGAACCATAATGAGGTTTATAGATCAAGTTAGAGTTCAAGCAAGTTGTGTGGCCTTAAAAATTAATTTCATAAACCTAATTGGCTTCCATAAATTGTGTTTAGGTTAAAAGAAACCATCCCCACACTTTTGTATGTGTGTGGCCGAAAGAGGGAGCCTTGATTCAAGAAGAAAAGTTTGTAATTGTATATAAGATAGCTCTCTCCACCTTCTCTCATGCATGGATGTGTGCTTAGCTTGTTTTTGAATGCATGTATATATATTTTTAAGCCATGAAAAGTGTTTTAGCATGACTTTGATTCTATGATATCATGATGTTATAATATGCTTTCATATGATGCTTATGATGTATGCTTGGGTTTGCTTTAGAGTGGTAAGGCCAAGAACCCTTAGCCATGGTGAGGATGAGCTAAGAACCCTTAAGATTGGTTGAGACAATATAAAAAGTCTCCCAAAAGTGAGATGGACTCCCAAGAGTATAGTTGAGTCCAAGAAGCTCTTAAAGAATGGGTGAGGCAAGTCCAATATTCACAAGAAATTGGATGAGGCCAATCCACTTGTTTGGCAAGCCTTTGTATGTTATATATGACTTTCTCAAATAATGAAAATGCCCCTTGAATGTTTGCATATGTCAACATGACCATACATATATTTATGAGGCTTATTTGCATCCATTATGTATGATTGAATGGGAAATTAGCTATTGGGATTCTTTGAATCTCATCCCCTCCTCTCCAATGATCTAATATGCTAAGTGGACTAAGTTGACAAGGTAATGGAAGCCAACCACCTTGAAGATGAGAGTATAACATCCAAGAACATGAATTTTGCTACGTTAAGGCCATACAATTGGCAAATGATGTAATTAATGAATGTATGTGTATTATGATGTTATAAACATATGTAATTATGATAATATGTCATGTATGAATGAGAAAATATATTATGTGACTATTAGAATGTGATTTGAGTATAGGATGGAAAATTAGCTTCCTTAATGGTATTATGGAATTGTGTATAAGTATGGATGAGATAGCCGAAATGAGATGCATGAGGGTTGGGACCATTTGGGCAGCTTACACAAGCCCTAATTATGCTTTTAGACTTGTCCAAGAGGTGCCAAACTTTAAGGAAAGCCATTTGGATATTTTGGTATCTTATATGGAACCAAAATTGACCATAATAGAATCCTATATTACTTTTTATCCAAATGAGCTCTTCTTGATATGAGATTTGGCATACAATTAGAGCTTGTTGAGAGCTTTTTGGAAAGCTAAAGAACAGAATTTTTGGAATTCTACAGAATATTTGATAAATTTTCAAAGTTGAAAAATATTCTGATTTTGGTTATGTCACTGTTCATACTGGTCTAAAAATGAAATATGTCACACAGGGCTCAAATGATGTCCAATTGCTACGAAATTTTATGCAGAGAAACTAGACATTTTCAATGAATTGTGCCAACTAGAAGTTCCTCATTTGATGTCTAGAGAGGGAGATATGAATTTTCAAAGAATCTGTTTAGTACCAGATGCACCACCTGACCTTAGTTATTGTTTGATTGAGTTTTGAGGTCTGAGCATACCTGAACCAGTCTAGAGTTATTTTTTTCCTCTAGCTAATGTCCACATCTTTCCATATTGGTATCATTTACATGTATTGGATATTTGTGAAATTAATTGAACATTTTTGAAATTTATTGTAGAATTCTGTGATAGCACCAGTGGATAGCCTAACCTCTAGACCATTTCAAATGTCAAACATCTTTTGTGTTGGATGTTATGGTCTGAACATATTTGTATCATAAAGTAGACATGCGTAGCTTTCCAGAATGGCCAAGAATGTATAATTTTTATTTTTTTAGAATTAGTTATAATTTTTCAAAGTTTGTGACAGAGAAAGGGAAATTCTGGCCAAAATAATATCTATGGATTATATGTACTCCCTTGCTTTGCACGACCTCTAGGCCAATTTTGATGATGGATTTGAGTTATATCTATATAATTAAATATGAGAATATGATACATTAGTCTATATGGCCCATGAGACTCCGAATGAAAAATTTATGCATAGTGCAACACTAAGAAATTCATTCTTTTACTACCTTTTTCCTTACTCCTTCATGAAATGCATGATGTGAAGCATGAGAATAGCATGAGATAAGCTAGGATTTCATGCTCCTTCTTCTTCGAATCTTGATCTCCTCCTTCTATGCTTTCTTTCTATAGTTTTCTTGAGTGGAATGGTTCTATTTTTAGTCCAGAAGAGAGGGAGGACAGTTCAAAAACTTAGGGAGAAGCATACCAAGGAGAAAAGCTCTTGAAAACAAGTTGAAATCTAAGGTAATCCTTTGCTTTTGTTGCTTCTTCCTTGTTGTTCTTCCTAGTGGGTGTCATGCCTCAAAACAAAACCATGAGAGGGGAGGGAGTTTTGCCCAAAAACAAGACAGTAACTAAGGCTTTAGATCATGGAGAAGAGGAATATGGCAAGAAATTCTAAGGAAAACTAATAGAAATCAATGTAGGAAAGTATTGAGTCCTTAGAAGCTTTGCAAAATCTGATTTTGTATGAGTATTTCCTTGGCTATTTAAGTGTTCCCTTGTGTAACACCTTACTTTCTAGCTCATATCCATCATGCCTTACATACTCATATAGCCATGCTAAGCATACAAGGGAGGTCATTTGCTCTACCTTATGCTTCTTTTCTATGGCATTATGTATGGGTAGATTTCCACTGAAAGTCACATGGACCGGGTGAGCTCTTTCTCTACATCCTCATGCTTAATTATACTACTAGGACTTATTTCAATCCCAACAACATGCTTTAAACTCATGGAAAGCAAAAAGGGATTTGAGACATGCATTTTCGTTCTTGGCAGATTTTGCTTCATTTTTGGGCTAAGTTTGGGAATGCATAACTAAATGCAGAAAAATCGTATCTGCATGATCTTGGTCATTCTAGAAAGCTTAAGACGTCTGATTCATGCTAAAAATATGTAGAAGTCTCAATATCTCACATATCCTGAGTTTGACATCAAAATCGTTCACTGGTCAGAGGGGGCTCCTTTGCTGTCACAGTTTACTGATATGGACTTTGAAAATGTCTAAATAATTCCACAAAAATACAATGCTTGCAAACGATATCTATATAGAAAGATGTGGATGTTAGCTAGAGGATAAAAATATCTTCAGATCAGTTCACCAAGCTAAACTCCCGAAAACCAATGAAACAGTACTTCGGGTCTGGTTGGGTGTCTGATTCTGGGCAGGAACTTCGAAATTGCATAACTTCCTCTCTAGACCTCTAAATGAGGTGATTCTAGTTCTTACAAGTCACTATGACTATCTAGTTTCTGTGTATAAAATTTCGTAGCCATTGGACTACTTTTGCCCCTCGGATGACCCAATTCTCAAACTGATCAAATGAACAGTATTTTCTGAAATCCTAATTTCTGATGTCAACTTTGAAAAATCATAGAAAATGCTATAGACCTCTAAATGACATGAACTCTAGCTTCCCAAAAAGCTCTAAACATGATCTAGTTACATGTCAAATTTCATAGCAAGAAGAGGTCATATGGTTACCTCTTGACATCATGTGCAAAAAGCCACTTTCTTGGCTAAAAATAGGGCTCATGGGATCCAATCTTGGTTCTTCTACCTCTATGACCCTTTGAGCACATGAGAAAGCATCTCTAGGGACCATCAATCATGACTCAAGTGTCTGACAACTTAGATTGGATAAACTCACTATCCCATGCCCACTTATGCATCCATATAGCCTATACTAACATTGAGCATTTCACATCAAAATTGCCTCTTCATTCATAATAGGCCTCATTCTCATACATTCGTCATACATGCATTAGCTTACAATCATTCATAAAGGTTACATCATTACTTTACATCACTTGTCTCATGTACAATGTTTTTACAAGAAATTTCTTTACACTTTTCTGTAGTCTCCCTAGCCTCATGCTTGATGATGGTTCCCATCTCTTACCTCACTTGGTCCACCTGGCATGTTGGGATGGTGAAGAGGGAGGGTGGGATTCGGAGAATCTCAGTAGTTCAAATCTCATTCAGTCATACATATATAGCATGTAAACAAGGCTCACCATGCATGTATGGCATGTTAGCATATAAAAATCATGATGAAAGCATTTAAAACATGTGAATTGGCCATACATAAAGGAAAAACATTCTCAACATGTGAGTAGGCCATACATAACATTTAGAAGCTTGCCAAGTACATGGATTAGCCTCACCCACTCACTTGTGGCTTTTGGACTTGCCTCACCCATTCTTAAGAGGTCCTTAGACTCAACCCTTACTCTTTGGGAGTCAACCTCACTTTTGGGAGACTCTTTACTATTGTCTCAACCAACTTAAGGGCTTGGCTCATCCTCACATTGGCTATAGGGTTATTAGCTATTCCATTCCTCAAGCAAACCAAAACAATCATACAAATCATCATTTCAATTCATAATATCTCATCATGCTAACACACTTCTCATAACTCATATCATACATACATACAAGTAAGACAATGTAAACACACAATTATGCATGAAAGAAGGTGGAGAGAACTACCTGGTTAGCTATTCACTACTTCCTCTTTCACTTGTCTCCTCCCTTGTGGGTTTCACAACCACTTCTAGATGGGAGAACTTCTCTTGAGCCTAACCACACAAGAAGCATGGAATTAGTTCCTTGATACTTGATTCTTAAGCTAGGGAATCTCTTCTCATCAACTCTATTGAACTCCTTAACCTAGGTCTCTTGCTCTCACTAGAATCCATTAGCTATCCTCTCTCTTTTCTCAACTCTCAAGTTCTTACAAGAGGGAAAACAAGAAGGAGAAGACTCCATACTTCTAACCTCTCTCAAGAGTGGTTTCCCACTCTCTCTCTTCTGAACCAAACTCAAAACCTAACTATCTTTGCTATCAAAACCGTGGAAAGAGAGGGAAAGGGGAGAAGGGTGACATGTGAAGAGAAAAGCTATGAGAATCCTTACCTTTCTTGTCCTTTCTTCTTCTCCTAAGCTTCTCTCTCTCTCCTCCGCCCTTTTCTCTCTCCTAAAGTGAGCTTGAGTTGGTTAGAAGAAGAAAGAAGAGATTTGGAAGCTTTTAAAAAGTCAAATTCTCTTTTTCTTGCTTTTCTGGATCGCTCTCGCTATAGCGAGCCATTGCCTTCACTACAGCGAGCTCGTGTCTGTTCTAGACCTTTGCCTTTGCTATGGCGTCGCTACGGCGAGCAACTCCCTGGTTTTTGTATGGAATGCCGCTCTCGCTATAGCTAGGAGCATTTTCGCTATGGCGAGAGGGCATTCTCGCTATGGCGATGCCATTTCGCGCTATGACGAACTCGAAAATTCGCTATAGCCGGGCTGTGGCGAGAAAACTTAGAATTTTTCAGCCCTTGGAGATTTCCAGCTCTTTTCTTTTCCCTTTCTTTTCTCATTTATTTTTCCTGGCTGTTACACCTTGAGCTCCTAAGACTCCTAGAAACCTCACCAAGTGGCTCTCCTATCAAGAAAAAATTTGTAACTCCAAGAACCCCTTCCATGGTGCTTGTCTAGGTCTAACTAGGTTCAATGGGCTAGGGAGTGTTTTAATTTGTTCTAGCCTTGGTTTGGGACTTTATATGATATTAGAAGATGGGAGGAACCATTGGAAAAAATTTAGGAGCCATGGATTGGGAGATGGAACAATGGTGTCCATAATGGTGCCTTGTGAAGCAACTTGGTCTTTAGCTTGTGTAAAAGATTGTGTGAGAGCTCCAAGGACTTTGAATGAGGCCAAGAGGCCTAGAAATGGAAAGAAATAGGAGTCTAGAGCTTGAATTGTGAAGTTTGCTTCAATAGGCCATTTATGGAACCATTAGGCCACTTATGGAATCAAGTGTGTATTTGAGAATATAATTAGTATCTTGACTTGCTTCAAGTGCATAATTGTGTGTTAATTATGATGTTTAGGTCAAGAGAATCCTACTGCACCTAGGTGTTCTTGTGTAACCAAGAAAGGGAAGGAACAAACCAAGTAAAGCTTGCATCAAGTTAAAGGTAGCTCTCCACCTCATTCTCCTTGCATTCTTGTGCATGTGTATGTCTTTGTGTGCATGTGTGTGTTTATGTGACTTGAGAACATGCCATTTGATGTTTTGAGTTTGCGTTGGTACCAATGTGTGTTCTTGAATGGCTTTGCTTGTGAAAATTGCTTCAAAAGGTGAGGTGATGCTAAAAGTCCCTTAATATAGGTGAGGAGGTGCCAAAAGTCTCAAGTCATAGGTGAAACTAGGCCAAAAGTCTCTTGAATTGGTGAGGCCAAGTCAGAAGTCCCTAGGCCAAAGGGTAAGAGATATCCAGAAGTCCTAAAAAAAATGGGATGAGACAAAACTAAAAGTCTCTAGAGCTTTTTAATGACATGATTGTGAAAGTGTGGCATGAAAATCTTGAAAATGTGCCTTCATAATCCAAGTAGCTTGTTTACTTGTACACTTGATGTATGTATATCTTGAATATGTGTGTGAGCTATTGAGATTCTAGGAATCTTAGTCCCCTTCCTTCCTTTATCCTTATGACTCTAGGTGGCTCTCAAGAACTGAGGAATGCAAGCCAAGCATCTTAAAGAGACTATAACTTGACTTTTATGTAGTTTCTTTTGTACTTAATGGACAAAGTGGCTATGTAAATATTATTTTTGAGTTATGGATCATTGAACAATTGTAATATCATATGTAAATGATGTATGAATCTTAGATGGTGTTAAAGTAATGAAAATGTGAAATTTGACCATGGAATGGCTTGTGATAATTGTGTATCCATGGGTATAGAATGGTTAAATTGAGATGCATGGCGTTTAGGACCACTTGGTCAGTTGATACAAGTCATATTCATACTTTTAAATTTGCCCAAAAGGTGCCAAACTGTTAGGAATTCTGGGATAGGCAGCGAAAAATTAAAACCCCGAATCCTTTCCCATAGATCCATCAATATTGTTTAAATCAAGTACATTTAGAAATACTTACTTTTGTTATGCAATATTTCTTTCTCCATCGGATCTCAGGAACTAATCTTTAGATCTGCTCCCTCTATTGATATCCACACGAATGATTGCTCAACTCGAACGGCGTGCTAGTGCCTCTGACCAACTTCCATGCACGTTCTTGGTAGAGAAGACACTCTGCTTTTCTCTCTCTAGGCGTTCGTACAGTGTCCGTACACCGTTAGTACGCTTTCTCTCTCTAAGGTTTTTTTCTTTTTGTTCTATCATTCTAGAAAGCCCAAGCCTTCTCCTTTTTTTTATTATAGAGGTATCTCATTAGGGTTTCAGATATATTTGATTGATTTAAAATACATTATTTTAAATCAAATAAATCAAATTTAAATTAAATAGATTAGCTTAAATTTAAATCTATCTAATAGATTAAATTTAACTAATTATTTAATCTAAATTTAGAATGAAATTTAAATTTAATTTATCTCATAAATTAAATTTAAATTATCATATTAGTTTAAATTTAAATCTATCATATAGACTTGAATTTAAAACTAATTGATTTAAATTAATTAAAAGATGTCAAACATATAAATATATATATGTTTTGAATTTTATAAATTATATATATATCAAATATATTTATTTATTTATTTATAAAATTCTCCCACCCTAAATTAAACATGACATTTATTGAATCTAGACACAATTTCAGAATTTAATGAATTTGAACATTTTAGCTCGAGTTGACTCATTTTTGTGTGTGGCCCTGTAGGCTCATATGACGTTGGCAATGGGCTAATAACACTATTTGACCCACAAGTTACAAACGGCCTCGAGCAAGACATTGTGACTACCTAAATCATATAGGGATCGGTGATCCGATACAACCTGTCATATAACAATATCACATCCTTTTTATCACACGATATCTAGATCAAGTGTAAGGCATGGAAATGTCATCCTCATCTTACTCAATTGTCACTTTCTTGATCTACGTGCAGACTGACAATATAAATGAAAACCCTTCCATTTAAGCACGGCCATGCATTTCTCAGTCTCTCTCATTGAGGGGCTCAAAGATATCTCTTTATTAATCAGAGGGGCAAATTTCATCTTGACTATTCATTTTCTTCTACATAAATTTCACTATACCCAATCATAGCCTTTATGATTGTAACAGCCAAGAAAAAGAAAAGAAAAAGAAAATAGAAAAGAAATGAGAAAAGAAAAAGGAAGGAAAAGAAAAGCTGAAAATTTTTGGAAGCTGAAAATTTTCTAAGTCTGCTAGCTACAGCCTGGCTATAGCGAATGTACCTGCTCGCTATAGCGAGAAATGGTCTAGCTATAGCGAGACTGCCTTCTAGCTATAGTGAGTTCGGGCACCCCCATACAAAATCCAGGGAGTTGCTCGCCGTAGCGAACGCCATAGCGAAGGCAGAGTTCTGGGACTTATTCGAGCTCGTCGTAGCGAGGGTTATGGCTCGCTATAGCGAGGGTTAGTCCGGAAAAGCGTAAAAATAGAGAATTTGACTTTTTAAACCATCCCAACTCATTCTTTCACTCTGTAACCGACTTAAGCTCACTTTAAGAGAGAGAAAAGGGCAGAGGAGAGAGAGAGAAGCTTAGGAGAGGAAGGAAGAACAAGAAAGGTAAGGAATTCCATGGCTTTTCTCTTAGGATGTTACTCTTCTCCCCTTATCCTCTCTTCCCACGGTTTTAATAGTTAAAGTAGCTATGTTTTGAGCTTGGTTCAGAGGAGGGAGAGTGGAAAACCATTCTTGAGAGAGATTAGAAGTAAATAGTCTTCTTTTTCTTGTTTTTCCCCTTTCTTAAGAGTTGAGAAAAGAGAAGGATAGCTCATGGACCCTAGTGAGAAGAAAAGACCTAGAGTGAGAAGCTCAGTAGAGCTGATTAGAAGTAATCCCTAGCTTAAGAATTAAGTATTGAGATATTAATTCCATGCTTTTGTGTGGTTAGGCTCAAGAGAAGTTCCTCCATCTAGAAGTGGTTTTGAAACCCACAAGGGAGGAGACAATTGAAAGAGCAAGTAGTAAATAGCCAACAAAGGTAGTTCTCTCCACTTTCTCTCATGCATAATTATGTGTTTACATTGTCTTGCTTGTGTGTATGAATGATATGAGCTATGAGAAGTGTGTTAGCATGATGATGTGTTATGAATTGAAATGATGATTTATATGATTGTTTTGGTTTGCTTGAGGAAATGGAAAAGCCAATAACCCTATAGCCAAGGTGAGGATGAGCCGAAGCCCTAAGTTGGTTGAGTCAGGTCTCCCAAAAGTGAGGTTGACTCCCAAAGAGTAAGGGTGAGTCTAAGTACCTCTAAAGTATGGGAAGGCAAATCCAAAAGCCATAAGGGAAGGGGTGAGGCCGATCCAAGTACTCAGCGAGCTTTTGAATGTTATCCATGGCCATTTCACATGTTTTAAATGTTTTCATCATGTTTTATATGCTAACATGCCATACATACATAATGAGACTTGTTGCATGCAATATATGTATGTTTGAATGAGAGTTGAACTACTGAGATTCCATGAATCTCACCCTCCCTCTCCACCATCCAACCATGTTAGGTGGCCCAAGTGAGATTAGGGATGGGAGCAACCACCAACAAGCATGAAGCTAGGGATAGAGATGAAGAAAAGTGTAAAGTTTTGTAATACATTGTACATGAGATGTAAGATGTAAATGTTGTATATGATGTAGCAATGATAAATATTGTAAGACAATGTATGTATTAACGATGAATGTATGAGAATGAGGTTTATGATGAATGAAAGAGCATGGTTGAATGAGAAAGAATCCATGATAGCCTAGAATAGATGGGTGCATAAGTGGGCATGGGATAGTGAGTTTCCCCGATCTAAGTTATTAGACACTTGAGGCATGATTGATAGCTCCTAAAGATGCTTTCTCATGTACTCAAGGAGTCATAGAAGTAGAAAACTTAAGATTGGACCCCATTAGCCACACTTTTGGCCAAGAAAGGGCCTTTTGCACATGATGTCATAGAATAGCCATATGACCTCTTCTAGCTATGAGATTTGACATGTAGCTAGATTATGTTTAGAACTTTCTGGGAAGCTAGAGGTCATGTTATTTAGAGGTCTATAGCATTTTCTATGATTTATCAAAGTTGACATCAGAAATTCGGATTTCAGAAAATCACTGTTCATTTGGTCAGTTTAGAAATCATGTCATCCGAGGGGCAAACGTAGTCCAATGGCTACGAAATTTTATACACAGAAACTAGATGGTCACAGTGACTTGTAGGAACTAGAAGCACCTCATTTAGAGGTCCAGAGAGGAAGTTATGCAATTTCGAAGTTCCTGCCCAGAATCAGACACCCAACCAGACCCGAGGTACTGTTTCATCGGTTTTCGGGAAATTGGATAGGTGAACTGATCTGGAGATATTTTTATCCTCTAGCTAACATCCACATCTTTCCATAGAGATAGAGTTTATGAGCATTGGATTTTTGTGGAATTAGTTAGACATTTTCAAAGTTCATATCAGTAAACTGTGACAGCAAAGAAGCCCCCTCTGACCAGTGAACTATTTCGATGTCAAACGCAGAATGAGTGAGATATTGAGACTTCTACGTATTTTTAGCATGAATTAGACATCTCAAAATTTCTAGAATGACCCAGATCATGTAGATAAGATTTTTTTGCATTTAGTTATGAATTTCCAAAGTTAGCCCAGAAAAGAAGCAAAATCTGCCACTAGCGAAAATGCATGTCTCCAATCCCTTTTTGCTTTCCATGAGTTCTAAGCATATAGTAGGGATTGAAATAAGTCTCAAAAGAGTAATTGAGCAAGAGGAATCAGAGAGAGGGCTCAACCGGTCCATGTTACTTCTAAGTGGAGCTCTACCCACACATAGTGCCATAAAGAAAGTAAGCATAAGGTAGAGAAAGTATCTCCCTTATGAGTTCCGCATTGCCATATGGGCTAGAGGGCACGTTGGGTATGAGCTAGAGGTCAAGGTGTCACATTTGGTGGTATCAGAGCAAAAGTTTCAGGCTTTCATTATGAGATATAGTATGAGAGCAGTAAGGTTCAAGCTTTCATTGTGAGTTGTAGCATATGTTGAGAGTTGCCAAGATGTTTATGAGTTTTGCTATGGATGATTGAGTGTATGAAAGTGGCATGTGTCCCTTTTATGTATGCTAAACCATGCTATATGTTTCAGAAAGATGGTAGACACTCGCCAAAGCAGAGGCAGAGGTAGAGGTAGAGGAAGAGGTAGGCCTTCCAGAGCGGCTCAGGCAGATGAGGCCCGGCCTAGCGATCCAGTTGCTGGAGCCTTACAGAGTATAGTGGCTTGCTTGGATCAGCAGCAAGCTGTTATTATGCAGCTACAAGAACGGCTTGCTGAGAGAGATAGCCAAGGCCCTACACCTCCCCCTCCTCAGCCAGTTCCATACTCTGATCGTCCTGAGCATTCAGGGGCGACTCCTACAGATGCACAGCCACACATGCAGGCTGTAGCCCCAGTTCCACCAGCTCAGATGCCTCCTGCTGAGCAGCAGCCCTCGACCAGAAAAGTAGTTACTCAGTTCAGAAAGTTCGGGCCTCCCACCTTCGATGGTGAGATGAGTGCAGATAGAGCCGAGGCCTGGATTATTGAACTAGAGCAGATCTTTGAGGTTATGGAGTGTACCTCTGAGCAGAGAGCCAAGATGGCGGCTTTCCAGTTAAGAAAAGAAGCAATATATTGGTGGAAGGGTACTGAACCGATACTGAGAGCGAGGAATGTCCCGATCACGTGGGAGGCATTCCTCGAGGCATTCCACGAGAAGTATTTCCCCGACTCCATAAGAGATGAGAAGGAGTCAGAGTTTATTCTGCTAAGACAGATACCGGGGATGTCCGTGGACCAATACGTAGCAAAGTTCATCGAGCTCTCTAGATATTCCTCATACCTCCAGAGACATGATGATGAGAAATAGAGGGCAGATAGGCTAGAGAAGGGTTTGCTCCCTGAGATCAGAGACAGGGTAGTGCCCCAGAGAATCAGGCACTTCCATACCCTAGTAGAAGTATGCAGAGTAACAGAGACGAATCTCAAGATGATGCAACCTACCTCCAGCGCCAGACCATTACTTCCCCTCCCTGAGCCTAAGAGATCTAGAGATGGTTCCCAGCCGGCAGTGACAAGCCGTAGAGGTGGAAAGAGTCAGTGGAACCAAAGAGGGAAGAAGAAGAAGACTCAGTCTAGTAGAGGCAGCGCTCCACCTCTCATATGTCCCCAGTGTGGCAGGAATCACGGTACCAGGCCGTGTTATGCGGGGCAGAACGTATGCTATCGATGTGGCAGGCCGGGGCACATAGCCAGAGACTGCATGCAAGCTCCCCCACAGGCCCCTCTACCGATCGCACAGCAGAGAGAGATGGCTCCTCCTCCCAGACCACAGACTCAGGGTAGAGTTTTTGCCCTATCACAGCAAGAGGCTAGTCAATTCCCGAGTCTGATTCAAGGTACTATTAAGATAAATGATTTTTCAGTAACTGCCTTATTTGATTCGGGCGCTAGCCATTCTTTCATATCATATGACTGTGTTAAGAGGTCGGGTCTGAGTATGCATACATTGCCATATGAGTTGCATGTATCTACCCCTACTGGAAACCGAGCCATCACTTCCCATGCTTGCTTGAATTGTGTGATCCAGTTTAATCATTGCTTGATCACCCTTGATTTGATATGCATGCCCTTTATTGAAATAGATGTGATCATTGGTATGAATTGGATGTCTACTAATAATGCCACACTAGATTGTTGCCACATATGTGTTACTTTACCTGAATGTGGGACTGTGCCTAGTAATAGGGCTGAGTTGTCTGTCATGACTACTTCCCAAGCAGAGAGATCTCTAGGACATGGTTGTCAGGGATATTTAGTCTTTTTCTCAGTACAGGCTGAGGTAGAATGATGCAATATGGGTAATAGTGGATAGGTTAACAAAGTCAGCGCACTTCTTACCTATGAAAGCCACTTATACCCTAGACAAGTTAGCCCAGCTGTACATCAGGGAGATAGTTAGACTGCATGGTGTGCCCAAGAGCATAGTATCAGATAGAGATCCCAGATTCACATCGAATTTCTGGAGATCATTACAAGATGCTCTAGGTACCAGACTTAGATTTAGCACAGCCTACCACCCTCAGACGGATGGACAGATAGAAAGAACCATCCAAACCCTAGAAGACATGTTGAGGGCATGTGTGCTAGAAATGAAAGGGAACTGGGATACATACTTGCCTCTAGCAGAGTTTGCCTACAATAATAGTTATCATGCTAGTATACAGATGGCACCGTATGAGGCATTGTATGGGAGGAAGTGTAGATCCCCAATGTGTTGGGTTGAGCTAGGAGAGCGAAGCCTTATAGGCCCAGAATTGGTGGATCAGACCTCTAGACAGATAGAAACCATCAGAAGGAAACTTTTGACGGCCCAGAGTAGACAGAAAAGCTATGCAGATAAGCGTAGGCGGCCGTTAGAGTTTGAGGTTCGAGACCATGTTTTCATTAAGATATCTCCATCCACAAGAATAGGTCGATCCATTAAAAGTAAGAAGCTCAGTCCCAAGTACATAGGTCCTTTCCAGATTCTAGATAAAGTAGGACCTGTGGCATACAGACTAGCTCTTCCTCCAAATATAAGCCAAGTTCATAATGTTTTCCATGTTTCCCAACTGAAAAAGTACCTGCCCGACCCCTCACATGTCATAGAATATGAGAATGTGCAGTTACAGGAGAATCTATCTTATATAGTATCGCCAGAGCGGGTCGTAGATGCTAGACTCAAGCAGTTACGACATAAGACGATACCGTTGGTGAAAGTGGTTTGGAAGGGTTTGTCACCCGAAGAAGCCACATGGGAATTGGAGGAGGATATGAGGAAGAAACATCCAGAACTCTTCCCATGAGATATGTTGTTTAAATTTCGGGGACGAAATTTTTATAAGGAGGGTAGAATGTAACAGCCAAGAAAAAGAAAAGAAAAAGAAAATAGAAAAGAAATGAGAAAAGAAAAAGGAAGGAAAAGAAAAGCTGAAAATTTTTGGAAGCTGAAAATTTTCTAAGTCTGCTAGCTACAGCCTGGCTATAGCGAATGTACCTGCTCGCTATAGCGAGAAATGGTCTAGCTATAGCGAGACTGCCTTCTAGCTATAGCGAGAAAGCTTCTAGCTATAGCGAGTTCGGGCACCCCCATACAAAATCCAGGGAGTTGCTCGCCGTAGCAAACGCCATAGCGAAGGCAGAGTTCTGGGACTTATTCGAGCTCGCCGTAGCGAGGGTTATGGCTCGCTATAGCGAGGGTTAGTCCGGAAAAGCGTGAAAATAGAGAATTTGACTTTTTAAACCATCCCAACTCATTCTTTCACTCTGTAACCGACTTAAGCTCACTTTAAGAGAGAGAAAAGGGCAGAGGAGAGAGAGAGAAGCTTAGGAGAGGAAGGAAGAACAAGAAAGGTAAGGAATTCCATGGCTTTTCTCTTAGGATGTTACTCTTCTCCCCTTATCCTCTCTTCCCACGGTTTTAATAGTTAAAGTAGCTATGTTTTGAGCTTGGTTCAGAGGAGGGAGAGTGGGAAACCATTCTTGAGAGAGATTAGAAGTAAATAGTCTTCTTTTTCTTGTTTTTCCCCTTTCTTAAGAGTTGAGAAAAGAGAGGGATAGCTCATGGACCCTAGTGAGAAGAAAAGACCTAGAGTGAGAAGCTCAGTAGAGCTGTTTAGAAGTAATCCCTAGCTTAAGAATTAAGTATTGAGATATTAATTCCATGCTTTTGTGTGGTTAGGCTTAAGAGAAGTTCCCCCATCTAGAAGTGGTTTTGAAACCCACAAGGGAGGAGACAATTGAAAGAGCAAGTAGTAAATAGCCAACAAAGGTAGTTCTCTCCACTTTCTCTCATGCATAATTATGTGTTTACATTGTCTTGCTTGTGTGTATGAATGATATGAGCTATGAGAAGTGTGTTAACATGATGATGTGTTATGAATTGAAATGATGATTTATATGATTGTTTTGGTTTGCTTGAGGAAATGGAAAAGCCAATAACCCTATAGCCAAGGTGAGGATGAGCCGAAGCCCTAAGTTGGTTGAGTCAGGTCTCCCAAAAGTGAGGTTGACTCCCAAAGAGTAAGGGTGAGTCTAAGTACCTCTAAAGTATGGGAAGGCAAATCCAAAAGCCATAAGGGAAGGGGTGAGGCCGATCCAAGTACTCAGCGAGCTCTTGAATGTTATCCATGGCCATTTCACATGTTTTAAATGTTTTCATCATGTTTTATATGCTAACATGCCATACATACATAATGAGACTTGTTGTATGCAATATATGTATGTTTGAATGAGAGTTGAACTACTGAGATTCCATGAATCTCACCCTCCCTCTCCACCATCCAACCATGTCAGGTGGCCCAAGTGAGATTAGGGATGGGAGCAACCACCAACAAGCATGAAGCTAGGGATAGAGATGAAGAAAAGTGTAAAGTTTTGTAATACATTGTACATGAGATGTAAGATGTAAATGTTGTATATGATGTAGCAATGATAAATATTGTAAGACAATGTATGTATTAACGATGAATGTATGAGAATGAGGTTTATGATGAATGAAAGAGCATGGTTGAATGAGAAAGAATCCATGATAGCCTAGAATAGATGGGTGCATAAGTGGGCATGGGATAGTGAGTTTCCCCGATCTAAGTTATTAGACACTTGAGGCATGATTGATAGCTCCTAAAGATGCTTTCTCATGTGCTCAAGGAGTCATAGAAGTAGAAAACTTAAGATTGGACCCCATTAGCCACACTTTTGGCCAAGAAAGGGCCTTTTGCACATGATGTCATAGAATAGCCATATGACCTCTTCTAGCTATGAGATTTGACATGTAGCTAGATTATGTTTAGAGCTTTTTGGGAAGCTAGAGTTCATGTTATTTAGAGGTCTATAGCATTTTCTATGATTTATCAAAGTTGACATCAGAAATTCGGATTTCAGAAAATCACTGTTCATTTGGTCAGTTTAGAAATCATGTCATCCGAGGGGCAAACGTAGTCCAATGGCTACGAAATTTTATACACAGAAACTATATGGTCACAGTGACTTGTAGGAACTGGAAGCACTTCATTTAGAGGTCCAGAGAGGAAGTTATGCAATTTTGAAGTTCCTGCCCAGAATCAGACACCCAACCAGACCCGAGGTACTGTTTCATCGGTTTCCGGGAAATTGGATAGGTGAACTGATCTGGAGATATTTTTATCCTCTAGCTAACATCCACATCTTTCCATAGAGATAGAGTTTATGAGCATTGGATTTTTGTGGAATTAGTTAGACATTTTCAAAGTTCATATCAGTAAACTGTGACAGCAAAGAAGCCCCCTCTGACCAGTGAACTATTTCGATGTCAAACGCAGAATGAGTGAGATATTGAGACTTCTACGTATTTTTAGCATGAAGTAGACGTCTCAAAATTTCTAGAAGGACCCAGATCATGTAGATACGATTTTTCTGTATTTAGTTATGAATTTCCAAAGTTAGCCCAGAAAAGAAGCAAAATCTGCCACTAGCGAAAATGCATGTCTCCAATCCCTTTTTGCTTTCCATGAGTTCTAAGCATATAGTAGGGATTGAAATAAGTCTCAAAAGAGTAATTGAGAAAGAGGAATTAGAGAGAGGGCTCAACCGGTCCATGTTACTTCTAAGTGGAGCTCTACCCACACATAGTGCCATAAAGAAAGTAAGCATAAGGTAGAGAAAGTGTCTCCCTTATGAATTCCGCATTGCCATATGGGCTAGAGGGCACGTTGGGTATGGATCACCCAGTTAAAGATGACTTTTGACTATACCAAAACATAGTGTTCCTCATGTTGGAAACTATGATGATCTCAAGTCTAAGGGCTCGGTGATATGATTATATATGAAATACGCTTATGACTTAATCCATGTAGCTATCTCATAATGGGTCTATCCAGCATCTTGTTCTCTAACAAGTGCCTATAATTTTGATTCGTATCTATATACATGATTAACACATAATCATTAATCAAAATCATACTAGTCTTAGTTCATCATCGTTCCCAAAATGATGATCAACTAGGGATATTTAGGATAATCAACATGATTTATCTAAGGATATTATTATATAGAACATGTAAACAATATAATAATGTAATAAAAGAAAACTCTTATTTCTTAATAAAGTATAATATTTATAATACAATAATTAGCCTATGACACAATCACCAGCACAAACACTAAAAGGAGCCATTTGGACCAAATAGTTGTATTATGAGAAGCAAAAATGATCATATTGGTAGGTTGTGTCGCTTTTTATCCAAATGAGCTCTCATTGATCTAAAATTTGGCATACATCTAGAGTTTGTTAAGAGCTTCCTAGGAAGCTACTGTGTAGAATATTTGGAGGTCTATGAAATTTTTGTCAAATTTTTGACGTTGGGAAATTTTTTAGTTTTTGGTCAGTGTACTATACAATTGGTCCAAAAATAAATCTGTGTCATTCATGGGTAGATGATGTCCAATTGCTATAAAATTTTAGAGGAAGAAACTAGACCTTCTGTAATATTTGATTTTCATTAAATGATAGAAACGGGTGAGTTTTCAAAGCAAGTCCCTCGAAATAAATTAGATAAGGTCCCAAAAAAATTGAGTGACATTCTAGACTCCTAAAAATGAGAATTTTAGGCTCAGACAGAAAGAAAAATGGAGCTAAAATGAAGAAACAAGTTTTGACGAAAATCTTATGAAACGTAATGATATTGTCATAATTTTGAGCAAATTTTGGAATTCACACAGGAGGGCTTTTTAAATGAAATTTTTGAGTTCTCCAGGGTTCTCAGAGGCCCTAAAAATCATGGGAAGCCCCGGGACAGTTAAATCCCTCCGATGGACGTTTTTCAATGTTAGTGTACCCGAACTTTGATAGATTCGTTTGAAAAAGTTTTAGCTCCGATTTGAGTGATTCCAAAGGTATTTTACTAAATTGGGAATCTAAATTTCATAATGGAAAAGACGGTTCTCAAAAAAGAGCTAAAACGAATTAGAAATAAAAATGTCAAAAATAAGGGATGAAATGGAAATTTTTGGAATTCTTTTGCTTTTAATACTCTCTCTTTCTCACGCCCTCCCTTGCCCTCATTTTCCACCATCTTTCTTCTGCCCAGAACAGAGAGGAGAATTAGTTCTCTTAGGCGCACAAGAAGGAGCACTCTTGGAGGGAGAAAAAAGCTAAGAAAAGGTAGGAAATTCCATGAAAAATCTAGCTTTCTCCTTAGCAAGTCAATTCTCCTCCTTCTCTTCCTTATTTCTATAGGTTTAATGATGTTTTTAAATCTGTTTTGAGGGCAGAACAGAGGTAGAATTTTTAGATTTGGTGAGGGGAGGCTAGCCAAGTGAAGAACAAACCAAGAAAACCATGAATCCAAGGTATTTTGCTACTTCCTAAGCTTAGGTCTCCTTGCTCCTCTTCTCTTCAATTCCCCCTATGTAAGACCAGCCATGAGGGATTAAATTTCTAGCCAAACCAAGAATGAATCACATGAATTAGGGTGTGGGAATTTAGAATATGCAAAGGAAACCAAGTAAAAGCCATTGAATTTCAAGTTAGCAAAGTGTAGGATTCTTGAAGAGTTTATTAAATCTGTTTTGATTCATGAATTTCCTAGGCTTTGTAAGTGTTTAATTGAGCTTCTAAGACCTCTAAGAAGCCTCCCAAGTGTGTCTCCTATCAAGAAAAAAATTGGAAACCCCTTGAACCTTAAATGCTTCCATAATGTCAGCTTAGGCTAGAACGAGTACCAAGGGAAAGTTTTAATTTGTTTCAAGCTTATTTTTGAGTCATGTAGCATGGAAGAGGATGAGAGGAAGCCTTAGAAAAATTTTAGAAGCCATAGATAGTAAGATAGAAGTGTAGACTCCATAATGTAGCATAATAAAGCAACTCCTAACTAGGTTCTTTAAAATAATTGTGTGATAACTCCAAGGAGTCTAAATGGAGTCAAGAATCATAGATTAAAGGAGAGAAAGGAGCCAAGATCATGAATTTTTGTAGTTGTTTCATTAAGTGCCTTATGGAAGTATAATGGAGCCATAAACCAAAGTAGCATCATGTAAAGTGTGTATAATGCCGAGGCTTATTCCTATGAGTAATTCATGTTTCTTTTAGTGTGTATAGGCCAAGAGAAATGATCTCCACCTTCTTGGGTGTGTGAGGTCAAGGGAGAGGACTCAAGGCTTAAGGAAAAAGTATGTAATTGCTTCCAAGGTAGCTCTCTCCACCTTCATTCATGCATGGATGTGTGTTTAGCTTGCGTTAGAATGTGTATATGTGTATTTTCAAGCTATGAAAAGTATGCTAACTTGCATTTATATGCCATGATTCTTGATGCCATGTTATGTTTTCCAATGATTACATGATATTTGTATGAGTTTACTTGAGTGTGGAGAGGCCAAGAACTTTTCCCTTTAGTGAGGATGAGCCAAGAACCCTTGAGTTTGGTTGAGACAAAGTAAAGAGTCTCTCAAAAGCAAAGTGGACTCCCAAGAGTATGGTTGAGTCTAAAGCTCTTAAAGAATGGGTGAGGCAAGTCCAAAATCTATGAGGAGAAGTGTGAGGCCAATCCAAACATTTGGTGAGCTCTTAAATGTTTTGTATGATTTTTTCATATGCCAAGCTTGCTTTTTAAATGTCCATGACTTCCATTTTCCCTATGCATGCATTTGTAAAACTTGCTTGCATATATTATGTATGATTGAATGGGAGATAAGCTATTGGGATTCTTTGAATCTCATCTCCTCCTCTCCAATGCTCTAAAATGCTAGGTGGACTAAGTAGCTATGGCAATGGGAGCCAACAACAATGAAGAAGGAAGATTGACAACCATATATTTAGCCTTTGCCATTTTGGAACTATAATGAAGTTTCATGATGTATATTGTGTTGTAAATGGTCTATGACCCTTGCGACATGTGTAAATATGACGTTATGTGATGTTTAAATGTATGGATATGATGTATGACCTCTATCATATATTTTGAGTATGTAATGCCAAAGTATGCAACTTGAGGTTTGATGGAAATATGCATAAGTATGGGTTGAATGGCCAAAATGAGATGCATGAGGTTTGAGACCATTTAGGCAGCTCACACAAGTCTTAAATATACTTTTAGACTTGTCCAAAAGGCACCAAGACCAAGGGAAATCTATTTGGTAACTTTGGTATCCTATATGGAGCCAAAATTGACCATTATGGAACCTTATATCACTTTTTAGTCAAATGAGTTAGTCTTGATCCAAGATTTGGCATGTAATTAGGTCTCATTAAAAGATTTTTGGGAAGATAAAATCATAATTTTTGGAGGTCTACAGAATATTTGATAATTTTTCAAAGTTGTCAATTTTTATGGTTTTGGTCTGTTGCACTATTCATTTGGTCCGAATTTAAATTCTGTCACACAAGGCTCAAATGATGTCCAATTATCATGAAATTTTATACATAGAAACTAGACAATCACAGAGACTAGTGCTAATTAGAAGCACCTTATTTGGAGGTCTAGAGAGGGAGAAATAAATTTTTGAAGTTTCTGTCTAGTATTAGTAAATTTGCCCGACCAGAAGTACTATTTTATTGAATTCCGAGGATTGGGCTTGATGAACTGATCTGGAGATATTTTTTCTCTCTATTTAACATCCACAGATTTCCATATTGGTATCATTTGCATGGATTGGATTTTTTTGGAATTAATTGGAAATTTTCAAAGTTTTTTGCAGAATTCTGTGACAGTTCCAGATTTCAGTCAGACCTTTGGACCATTTTGGATGTCAAGCGTCCTATATGATACTTGTTATGGTCTGGGCATATTTTTAGTGTGAAGTAGACATCCTAATATTTCCAAAATGACCAATAACACATGATTTCAATTTTTTTATATTTAATTATGATTTTTCTGAAGCTTGTCCAGAAAAGAGGCCAATTCTGGCCGACAAGAAACTTCCATTTTCCATGCTCCATTTTGGTTTCCATAAGTTGTGGGCATGATTTTATGATGCAAATGAGTTGTAATGATGTAATTAAACATGAGGATGCATAGTATGAACTCCCACGGTCTGCGTGACACCGATTCAAATTTTTAAATATAGCGCAATGCGAAAATACTCCCATTTCCCTTGCTTTTTCTATGAGAATCCTATATGTTTCATGATATTATGTCATTTAAAAGCATAAGATGAGCTAAGATTTATGGTGTTACATATATTGTTCTACCTAAATTCAGAGAAGAAGGCTAGGGTTTAGGCGCACCAAAAGGAGAGAAGAAGAAGGAGAAATCAAGACAAAAATGTATGGATTCTTGGTGGTTTTCTATGCTTTCTTCCTTCCAAACCTCTCCTCCTCCATTCTCCTTTGTTTCCTAATCTTATAATGAAGTTTATAAATCTGATTTGAAGGAGAAATTGAGGGAAAAATTCGGATTTGAAGAGAGGAGTCCAAAAAAGACAAATTTCAAGTGAGAAAAAGCAAGAAAACAATGCAATTTCTTCTTCTATGGTTACTATCCTTTGCTCCTCTTCCTCCACCATTTCACCCCACTTAAGAAACCCTAGGAGGACTTGGTTTTTAGATAGAACCAAGAGTGATTCTTAGGAAAAAGGGTGTGGAGATTAAGAATATGCAAAGAGAATTGACAAATAACCATGGAAATTCAAGATATAAAGTATAGGGTTTCAAGTGTTCCTTTCAAAATCTGATTTGATCTCTTAATTCCTATGCCTAAATAAGTGTTTGAATGAGTTCTTAAGATCCCTAAGAGACTCCCCACATGCATCTTCCCTTGGGAAAACAAAGCAAAGTCCATAAAGGCAAAAAATGCTCTTAGTCTTGGCCTAAGGGGGTTTACATAGCTAGGGAGAGTTTTAAATTTTTTTTTAATCCCATTCTTGAGTCATATGTGATGAATGAAAATGAGTAAAGGCCTTGGAAAAAATTTAGAACCTATAGAAAGTGAGTTGGTGTTTTATGTTCCATAATATGACCTAAAGAAGCAAGATTTAGCTAGGCTCTTGGTTTTACTTGTGTGATGACTCCAAGAGGTTTAAAAGGAGTCAAGAATCATATTTGAAGGGAAAGAATGGGGCCTAGAATCTAATTGATGGGTGTTGCTTCATCAAGTATATCTTTGGAACCATAATGGAGTCTATAGGTCAAGCTAGTGTCTAAGCAAGTTGTATGGCCTCAAAATTATCCATGAACCTAATTAGCTTCCATAAATTGTATTTAGGCCAAGAGAAAGCATTCCTACACATTTGTGTGTGTGTGGCTAAAGGAGAGAGCATTGATTCAAGAGAAAAAAGGTGTAATTGCTTCCAAGGTAGCTCTCTCTACCTTCTCTCATGAATGGATGTATGCTTAGCTTGTCTTTGAATGTGTGTATGTGTGTTTTCAAGCCATGAAAAGTATGCTAGCATGATTTTATATACCATGGTTTCATGATGATATGTTATGTATTTAAATAATGTTATAATGTTTACTTGGGTTTACTTGAGTGTGGAGGGGCCAAGAACTCTTAGCCATGATGAAGATGAGCTAAGAACTCTTAGAATTAGTTGAGACAAAGTGAAGAGTCTCCCAAAATAAGATGGACTCCCAAGAGAAAGGTTGAGTCCAAGGATCTCTTAAAAAGTGGGTGAGACAAGTCCAAAATCCATGAGAAAAAGGGTGAGGCCGATGCATTCACTTAGCAAGCCTATGGATGCTTTGTATGACTTACTCACATGCCAAGCTTGCTTCTTGAATATTCATGTCACCTATTATGTTCATGCATGCATTTTCAAGACTTGCTTTGCATATGTTATGTGTGATTGAAAGGAAGAAGAGCTATTGAGATTCTTTGAATCTCATCCCCTCTTCTCCAATGTTCTAACATGCTAGATGGACCAAGAGACCAAGGGAATGGAAGCCAACTACATGAGAAGTGAGAGATTGACATTAAAGTGCATAGTTTTTCATTCTTTAAGGCTATATTGATGTCTAATGATGTAATCCATTGTTGTATATAGTCTATGACCTTTGGAACATAAGTAATTATGTTAATATGTGATGTATAAATGAGAAATTATGTTATGTTATCATTAGAATGTAAATTGAGTATGTTATGGCAATTTAGCTTTTTGAATGGTTTTATGCAAATGTGTATAAGTGTATGTGAAATGGCCAAAATGAAATGCATGAGATTTGAGACCATTTGGGCGGCTCGCACAAGTCATAATCATGTTTTTAGACTTGCCCAAGAGGTGCCAAACATTAAGAGAGAGCAATTAGACACTTTGGTATCCTATATGGAGCTAAAATTGACCATATTGGAACCCTATATCACTTTTTGTCCAAATGAGCTCTTCATGATTTGAGATTTGGTATGCAATTAGAGCTTGTTGAGAGATTTTTGAAAAGCTAAAGAACAAAATTTTTAGAGGTCTAGGGAATATTTGATAAATTTTTAAAGTTGGCAAAAATTCTGGTTTTGGTTTGATGCACTGTTCACTTGGTCCGAAAATGAAATTTGCCACATAAGGGTCAAATGATGTCCAATTGCCATGAAATTTTATGGGAAGAAAGTAGAAACTCCCAGTGACTTGTGCCAACTAGAAGAACTACATTTGGATCTTTAGAGAGGGAGATAAGAAATTTTAAAGATTTTATCCAGTATTAGGCACTCAAGCTGACCACAGGTATTGTTTGATTGGGTTTCGAGGTTTGGGTGTGCCTGAATTAGTCTGGAGTTATTTTTCTCCTTTAGCTAACATCTACTGATTTCTATATTGGTATCATTTTTATAGATTAAATTTTTTTGGAATTAATTGAATATTTTTAAAATTTGCTACAGAATACCAGTGGACAGCCAGACCTCTAGACATTTTTGGATGTCAAACATCTTCTGTGTAGTAAAGTGACACTTAAAAGCATTTCCATTTCTAATGTTAATTTGTTAAAAATTCAAAGGCATATGGGTTAGTGCATACTTCATTAATTATGGTTCATGAATAAGGAGAAATAAAGCAAATTTTGATTTTCACATATTGTCACAGGACTAGGTAGAGGTGCGATTAACTTTAATGGTTCATTTTCTTTTTCTTACTTCTATCACTTTAGTATATTAAGGATGGAGTGTAAGTAGTGAAAATGAAGGTCCATTTCAGATTGCATTTTTCTTCTTGTTGTGAAAAGAATATTGAATTCTTATACTATATATGGCCTGGAGAGAGACTAAGAGTCCTCCTTTTCTTCATCAACATAAATCAAGTTATTAAAAAGTTTGAGTAAATCATCCTAAGTTTTATGCTAGAATGATAACTATCCTCTTTGAGATACACATCCACAAAATCTTGAATGACAATCTCATCACTATAAGTATCCATACCTAAAGTGTACTATAAAAATAGTTATACTAATTTAAATGTCATTCAAGATCATGGTTGTATGGCCTAGATGACATAGTCATCATTCTAGCTCAAAAATTGGAAAGAGTAACCTAAAATTTTTAGTAACAAGCTTTATATGGATGAAGAATAAGAGGATTATGAGTTTCCTCTTAACCAATGTATAGATTGAGAATTCACTTTCCTTTGCTCAATGAGAAGAATATTGCATTCCAAAAAATTTCCTCATTTCCACAAGAGAATTAATGTAAAACTTGACACGAGAATCAAAGTATAGAGCTTTATGCCAAAGAAAATTATGCAAGCAATAAATCCATATAACCAATAGCAAAGAGATACCATTAAGCAATAACATAATTGACCATAATGCCAGTTTTTGCTAATAGTATGCCAATTATGAAGACTTCAAACAATTTGTAATATCATATCATACATTATATTTTCTAGAAAGTAGCACCATTAATTGGAATTTACAAGGTAGTTTGGTGTTATTGAATAAAAACAGTTGAAATCATAGCTGTTAAAATATATGCATAGGTTGTTCAAAGTAAATTAGTGCAATTCATAAAGTTAGTGACCCATTAAGAGCCTATAAAGGTAAAAATATTGGTTATTGCATTAAGATGTGACATAATTCCTAAGACTATCCATATCTCCATATTCCTTTATCACTTAACTACTCTCATTTGGAATTTAATATTATTTCTATTATTAATATTCATCTTTCTACTAAACTTAATGATTGGGTTGATCCATAAAATAGGTTGTTATTCAATTTTAAAGAATTAAAACTATCAACCCCTTAATAATGACAATTAAAAAATAAAACATAAAGCCCTACAATTGCATTATCATGCCCAACATGTTGGAAAATGCTTGATTGGGATGTAACTAAAGTTATTTCCTTCAACAACTCAACTTACTTTTAACTCAATAAGCATGAACAACACAATCATGTCACTAAAATAACTTAACAAATATAATAAAATGACATCCAATTCCAAATAGTAATTTATATAATTAAACAACCATTAGTTGAGGA
Source organism: Erythrophleum ivorense (assembly GCA_026724425.1). Classification (NCBI taxonomy): domain Eukaryota; kingdom Viridiplantae; phylum Streptophyta; class Magnoliopsida; order Fabales; family Fabaceae; genus Erythrophleum; species Erythrophleum ivorense. Next base: position 379,224 of record JAIUCV010000313.1, on the reverse strand, counting down.
AAATTCTTTTCTACCTTAACTCCAACTCTAATTAACGTTTCCAAAGTTGCTAACTTCAATGTAGATATGGCTTAAAGAAGGAACCTAGAATACTTGCTTCGATGTGACAGTGCACTTTTTAACATGATAATGCTTTCATTGCAACAAAGAAGGATTGCACCTTACAACCACCACATACATAGATTAGTATCAATTATAAAATATGATCTTGGAAAGAAATAATTTCAAATCAGATTCAATCATGTCTAAATTCACAATAAGAATCACTAGAACAATAGGCATTATATACCAAACCTAATTTGTATCATGAATCAATGAGATGGTCGACATTGCCTATGTTGAGTTTAATCCAATTTCATGCTTAACACCATCAGATGTAATCAACCAATAATAAGAAGAAAACACCCCTCAACCCTTTTGATTTTAACTTGGTTAAAATAGAAGACACATGGGGAAAAATGGACTAAGTAAAGAAAAATCTAGTAACACCTTATATTTTGGTCAGCATAAAAAAGGAACATGAAATAAATATTAATCATCTTTTAAATCAATAGCAAATGGTCCTACAAATGGCTCCTTAAAATAAAATAAAAAAACTAGCATCATTATTATTCCAAAACAACACAAAATGACCCATAAAGAGCTCTATAAAAATCATGGTAACAAGGGGAATCATGGGAAAATAGGCTATAAAATGCATGTAAGCTAAAACACAGTAAGAACCGCATCACTTCTTCCACATGAACACCAAATAAAACTCAAGGCATTTTTCTATTTCTTAGTTAAGTAGAGCATGAACAAAACATAAGAGAAAGAGAACCATCGTAGCTCAAAATCCTCAAAATCACAAATCAAAACAAAGATGTTAAAAATGCATAGCAAAAGCCAAGTCAAGCACAACTAGTTCAATTTACACCAATTCAACTAAATTTGTACTAGAGACATGGCTTCATAACAAGCAACTCAATTTGAAACATGTTAACCCACATTCCAAACATCATAACCAATAACACATCTAGCCAACATTTCTTAGTAACATCATCAGTAGGATTTGAAGGAAAATTTCATATTGTTAATGGAACATAAGATAAGATAGTAAAATAATAAAAACAATGAGTAGTGATTTTTGTAATACCTTAACCTCTTAGCTATTATACCATGGTCTCATTGTCCATCTCAATGCATCTTATATGTATTGGAGCAAAAGGGTAAGAAACCATACATGTCACATGAGAAAATAATGAATATTTAAAGGTATTTATTTGTATTATGTAAGATCTCATTGCTTCATTTTATGCTTCATGGACCATGTGAATTGAGCCATATCATTTTCTAGTCATAACACATTCATACAAGTCATACACCTCACATTTGGTCTCATTCATTTCGGGTTTAGAACTACATCTTACAAAATCTATGGTTTGCCCTCGGGTTCAGTTTCCAGCTTTCTAATACAAAATTTGAAAATGTATAACTAATTCTAGAAAAATTAAAATCAATCAAGCCATACCATTCTAGAAAGATGTGGATGTCTAATCTTGATAAAAATAATTCTAGACCAATTCCATGGCTTAAACTCATGGAAATTGATGGAATAATAACTTAGGTCAAGCTACATTATTAGTACTATCATGCAACTTCAAAAATTAATCTCTCCCTCTATAGAGCTCCAAATGAGGTGATCTTAGTGGCTATGAAAAGCTTATGATGTCTAGTTTATGCCTGAAAAATTTGATAAGCATTGGAGTTCATTTGTACCACGTGTAACACAGAGGAGAAAACTAACTAAATGAATAGTAACCATGCAATTTTTGCATAATTTAGCCAATTTTGAAAAATCATAATAAATTTTCTAGAGCTCCAAATTGAGTATTCTTTAGCTCTATGGAAGGCTCTAGATGAGACCTACATGATGGCCAAATTTCATGAAAAAAATCACTCATTTGGTTAGACTTTGGTTCAACACACAAAATGGTCAAATTTGAAGTCTCAAAAGGGATTTTAAGGCACCAAAAGCTCTTCTTGAATTTCCATAACCACTTGGGTAAGTCTAAAAGCATAAATTCCATATATAAAAGCATGAATGATCTAAATACTCATAGAGCTCAATCTCACCTTGCCACATGTAACACCATATATTTCTAGCTTGCTTCCTATCATTTCTAAATCTCACATGATGAATTGTACAAAAGGGAATGGAAAATGGCATTAAAATAATGCCTTATTTCGCGTTGCGTTGCATATGAAAATTTCATTTGGTGTCACGCAGACCATATGAGCTCATATATCACATTTTCATATTTAATTACATAAATACAACTCATTTGCATCACCAAAATTGGCCTATAACTCGTGGAATTCAAAGGGGAGCATCAAACTCACACTATTATTTTTGGCCAGAATTTCAGTTTTTCTGTCACAATTTTAAAAATTCATAATTAAATCCAAAAAAATTGAAACCCAACAAACTTTATCATTCCAGAAAGCTCTGGATGTCTATCCCATGGTAAAAATAATTCCAGCTCACGAATCATTAAGAGGAGAACATTTGACATCCGAAAAGCCACTGGGGTCGCTACTGTCTGGGCCACTATTTTAGTTTATTGATAGGAAGTTTCAAAATTCATAACTAATTCTAGAAAAATTAAAATTATGCATTCTTGGCCATTTTGGAAAGCTACACATGTCTAATATATGTAAAAAATATTTTCAGGCCATGAAACATAACAAAAAAAGTTTTTGACATGCGAAAAGTGGCAAAGGTTCGGACAGCTACTAGTACTGATGCAAGTGTCTGCTATAAACTTCGAAAATGTCCAATTAATTCCAAAAAAATACAATCCATACAAATGATACCAATTTGGAAAGATATGAATGTTAAATTTATGTTAAAAATAGACTCATACCAGAGAAAGCACGTTTAGCAACTGAAATTCAATGGAATAGTAACTCAGGTCGTGCTGCTCTACTATTGTTGTTCTAGAAATTCAAAAATTCATATCTCTTAGCTCAGACCTCCAAATGAGGTGCTTCTAGTTGCTACAAGTCACTGTGAATGCCTAGTTTCTATATAAAATTTCATAGCCATTGGACCACGTTTTCCCCTTAGATAACACAATTTTACAACTGACCAAATGAATAGTATTGGTGCAAATTCGAAATTCTGATACCAACTTTGAAAAATTATAGAAAATTCTATAGACCTCCAAATGACCTGATCTTTGGCTCCCAAAAAGCTCTAGGCAAGATCTACTTGCATGCAAAATTTCAATTCAAGAAGAGGTCATTTGGTCAGACTTTGCTATAGCTTAAGAATATGGCAATTTAGGTCCCAACAAGAGGTAAATTTGGTTCAAATGAGCCATCCATTGTTCCACACACATTTAAGCAACTTAGAAAGCATAAATAAGTCCTTCATAAGGTCTGAACCCTCATGCAACTCAAATTCACCATGCAACTTTCATAAACATACATACACAAGTAGGCTCCCAAGTGGTCAAAATACACAATTCTATTCATTAAACTCTATTCTTGATACATACACTAATTTTACATAGTTTTACACTTGTTCAAAGTGTCATGGCTCAAAAATAACATTTACATATCTACTTTGACATTCTAGACATCATAGTACATAAAAAATGAAAAGATTTGCTAAGAGATGGAGATTTAAACTCCTTGACTTCCATCCTTTGGGTCTTGCATTCCACCTAGATCATATGAGATGAGAGAAAGGAGGGGATAAGATTCATTAAATCTCAATAGCTCATACACCTATTCAAGCACATTTTCAAGGCATACAACATGTCAAAGGTACAAGTATGCAACTACTCAATCGATGAAGCATTCAATTTTCACATTTTTATGTCACAAACATATGTCAAGAATAAGAATGAGCTCTAGGGGTTTTTGGTTTGGCCTCACCCCATGTTTAAGACTTTTAGATTGCCTCACTCTTGGTTCTTGGGACTTTTGACTTAGCCTCATCCATCCAAGGGACTTTTAGCTTTATCTCACCCATGCCATCAGACTTTTGGTATCTCTTCACCCACATTAAGGGACTTTTGGCACTACCTCACCCTTATGAGCTATTTCCATAATTCAAAGACATTCAAGAAAGCATATTGGTACCAAAATAGCAACATAGCATCAAGTGGCATGTCTCAAACATATAAACATATACACAAGTACACAATGACACATATGCAATAAGAAAATGCAATAACAAAAGGTGGAGAGCTATCTTGGTGCAAATTCAAGCTTTACTTTGCTTATTTCTTCTCCTTTTTGGTTCCACAAACACAAGGAGGTAGGGTTAGATTTCTTTGGCCTATTCACAATAAACAACACTTAATTATACTCTTGGAATAAGTTATGACATCCAACTCACTCTTAAGACTACACTTTGTTCTATTTGTCACAATATGGTTCCATTAAGGACTTAATGAAGCAACTACCATAATTAACATTCTTGGTTCCATTCTCTTGCCATATTTAGACCTCTTGACCTCATTTAAGGTCCTTAAAGCCATTACACACTCACTTTCACAAATCTAGGTCCATGTTGCTTCATAAAGTTACATTATAGAAGCCATTGCCTCATCTCTCAACCTAAGGCTTCTAAAATTTTTTCAAGGGTTTCTCCTATCTTCTTTTATCATATAAAGTCTCAAATCAAGCTTGAAACTATTTAAAACATTCCCTAACTATTTCTATGAGTCTTGGCCTATTTATGCTTCCATTAAAGACCCATGGAGTTTAGGATTTTTTCTTAATGGATGGGGCACTTGGGAGGCTCCCTAGGAGTTTAAAAACTCAAACAAACACTCACATATGATGGGGAAGTCTTGAATCAACCCAGATTTTAAACTATGTTCAAGCACCCTACACTTTTTCAACTTGAGTTTTACTAGTTTTCCATGCATTTCTTTGGTATAATCCATCTTCCCATAGCTTAGTTTGATGGATTCTTTTAGATTATAAAATAAAAACTCTTTCCTCTTCATGGTTCTATTTGAGGCATCCCACCATGGAAGAGGAGAAGGAGAAAAAGAAGCAACAAAGGGAGAGAAATTACTTTACAATTAAGCTTCCTTCAAGAGCCCTTCCTCTTCCCTCTTTCTCCTCCTTTAATTTTAAATTTCCCTCCTCTGATCTGGACCCAAATCAGCACCAAAAATTGCATTAAAACCATGGAAAGATGAAGTAAGAAGGGGAGGATGAAGTTTCAAGAAGAAGGAGCATGAAAACCTTATACTTTCTCACCCTTTCTTTGGCTTTTCTTCCCCCAAAATTCCCTCTCTTTTATACGCCTAAGGAGCTGAGAATTTTCTTTGAGTATAAGAGAGTCAGTTTAGAAAGGGAGGGCTGAACGTGGATTAAAAAGGGGATTTGGAAGCTTCCTTTGTGTAATTTGTTTCCATTTTTGCCTTTCCATAATGGCATTTTCGGTTTGGCTTTGTTTTAGCTCCTTTTTGAGAATCATCTTTTCCATCATAAAATTTAGATTCCCAATTTAATAAAATTCCTTTGGAATCACTCAAATCGGAGCTAAAACCTTCCTGAACGAATCAATCAAAGTTCGGGTCAACTAACGTCGGAAAGATTACACCGGAGGGGCTTTACTGGTCTCGGAGCTTCCCATGGTTTTTAAGGCCTCTGAGAACCCTGGGCAAGTCAAAATTTCTATTTAAAAAGCCCTCCTAGGTGTTTTTCTAAAATTATACTTATTTACAAAAATGTCACTGGCCTTTCGGCAAATTTTTTGAATCACTCCAACCTCGGTTTATGGGCAACTCAAAGCTCAAATCCTTGTTTTCTATTATTTAAAATTTTATCTAAATTTTATTTGGCCTTGAATCATTCATCTCAGGGGACTTGCTTTTCAAATTGGGCCGTTCCAGTGATTGTACAACGTACCGAGTGTTACACCACATGCATACATACATAAGTATATCATATCACATAAGGGCAAATGAGTGGTAAAATCTCATATTCTCATTCATCTAGGTCCCACATTGATACACACACAATTTATATATACATTAGAACATGCTCAAGGGTTGGCATCATATATACACCTCATGGTTACAATTCTTAACATCAAAATACAAACAAAAAGGTTGTTTCTCTATCTCTTTGTCAAAGTCTTACTTCTCAAGGTTGTTGGCCTCCATTTCTTTATCCACTTGGCTCACCTAGACATGGTTAGACATGTGTGGGGGAAGAGTGAGATTCAAAGAATTCCAATAGCTTTTAACCCTTTCAAACATACATGATGGACGCATATATAAGTTAAAGAATATATATATATATGATATTTAAGCAACTAGTGAACATGTATAAGGCATTTTCCTTGTCAAATAAACTCATACATAACAAGTATAAGCTCTCAAGGGCATTGGTCTAGCCTTACCCATATTTCTTGGGACTTTTGGATTTGCCTCACCCACTTTGAAGAGACTTTTGACTAAGCCTCACTCTTCTTGTGACTTTTGGCTTTTCTCACCTATTTCTAGGGACTTTTGGCTTATCCTCACCTTGCTAAGGGACTTTTGATACAATCAAACTCATGTAAGCTATAATGCAATCATAAACTCATTTTAAAACACATCATGGTACCATAACATGTAAGCATTGGCTAATAATATTTCTCATGGCTTAAATATATACACAAGCACTCAATGACAAGAAAACAACTAAGCTATGCATATGAGAAAAGTTAGAGAGCTACCTTGACGCAAGAACTCAACACTTTTTCCTTAGCTATTCCTATTCCTTTTTGGCCACACACTTGTAATTAGGTTGACTTTGATTCCTTTGGCCTAAACACATTAAATAGGTTACAATTATATCATAAAAGCAAACTTTAGCATCGCATACTCTCTATGGAAGCTCAATTTGTTCTATGGTTCAATTATGCTTCCATATAAGACCTAATGAAGCAACTACTAGAATTCAAGATCTTGGTTCCATCTTCTTCTTCCATCTAAGTCTCTTGACTCCATTTAAGCCTCTTGAAGTCATCACAAATTCATTCCCAAGAGCTTAGACACAAGTTGCTTCTTTAAGTCTTAAATTAGAACTTATACACCCATCTCATTTCTTATGCTTTCTAAAATTTTTCCAAGGCTTTCCTTGATGTTCTTCCATCATATTTAGTCCTTTTCTACCCTTAGAAAAATTTAAAACTCCCCCTAGGTACAAGTCCATGCTTGGTTGAGACTGTGCACACCTTTTGGACCTATGAAGCTAACTTTGTTTTCTTGAAGGAAATGGCACATGTGAGGCTGTCTAGGTGTCTCAAGAACCCATATGCACTCTTAGACAATTAGAAATACTACTAGAAAGCTTCATACATACCATGGTGCAATAAAAATCCCAAGTTTTGGAAACCTACTTTCTAATGCTTCTTTTTGGAATTTCTTTGCATATACTTGTTTCTCACCCTTAAAAACCTAGGTTTCATGGTTGGTTTAGGTCAGATTTTGCTCCCTCTTGGTTGTTCTCTAGGTGGCCAAAAATCCCCTCTTAAGGAACAAGATGAAGAAAGCATGGAAAGCTATGATACCTACCTTGATTCAAGCCTTTTCCAAGAGTCTTCTCTTTTACTTTGGCTCTTCCTTGGAATTTCAAACTTCTCTCCTCTGAACATGGCTCAAAATAGATCCAAATCACACCCTAAAACCATGGAAAAAAAGAAGAAAAGGAAGAGAACAAGTTTGCTAAAGGAAGGAGCTTGAAATTTCAAGGATTTTCTTACCTTTTCTTAGGGATTTTTTCTCCCTTAAAGCTCCCTCTTGTGAGCCCCTCTTAGCATAACTTCTCCCCTGGTTTTAGGCAAAAATTAGGTTTTCTAAATGTGAGGGAGAAGTAGGGCGCCACCTATATATAGCAAAGGTTCCATAAGAAGCTTTTCAAAATGTCAATTTTGCCCTTCATTCTTGTCTTTTTCATTTTAGGCTCATGTTAACTCTTTTTTTAAAAAAATGTCTTTTCCATCATAAAATTTAGGTTCTATAACCTATAAATGGCCTTTAGAATCACTCAAATTGGGTTTAAAATCTTTTCAAATGAAAAGGTCAAAGTTTGGATCCATTGGCATTCTAAAACGTAAACCAGAGGTGTTTTAACTGTTTAAAGGGTTCCTATAGTTTTTAGGGCCTTTGAAAACCCTGAGAAACTTTTTTTTATTGAAAGATCCCTCCTTTGAGTTTTTTAAGAGTTGCCAAAAATTATGAAAATGCCATTGCATTTCGTCAAATTTTCTTTAGTCACTTCGGCTTCGATTTTTGGGCATCCCAAGCCTTGGATCCTTATTTTCTAATATTTAAAATCTTATCCTAATTTTATTTGGCCTTAACTGATTCATTTTAGAGGACTCTCTTATATATCTGGCCCATTTTTGTTGTTTTTATGCAAACTGGGTGTTACAATTTTCCCCTAAGTTCATATAAGGGACAAAGTAAGATTAACTCAATTTTAAACCAATGTCTCAAGAAATTACATTCTAGTACATATCCATAAAATGTGTAGAGTTAAACTTTGCACCTAGAGATTGATTGAACAATGCAAGAAATGTATAAACTAATTTAATGAATGAAACCAAATCCAGTTTAACTTTTCCACCCATGTGTTCTTCCTTTTCTACAATCAACCTTATCATTTTGGTCATCATTGCTTGTACTTAATCAAAATTTAAGCACCTTTGTAATCTGATAAGTAATAATTAGTAACCTTATAAGATAGAAACAATAATTAATAATTAGTAATCTAATAAGATAGAAACAAGAAATAGCTACCAAGTAGATAGAGCATCATACCAGCTGCCTGAAATCCATTGTACTGTCATTGATGTCAAAAGAAAAGGCATTCATAGACGTAATTAGGAACTACCCAATAATGATAACTAAACAAATTAAACATAAGATGAATGACATATTTTAATGCTTAAAATTGCAAGAGACTAAACTAATTTTAAGGTAAACCATAAACATGTAAATTGTAATTCACATTCTTCACATCTTTCTTTTTATCATAGAACTTGTTTTGCACTGCATAGTATCTTCTTCCTATTTTGACCTTAATTAATCTTGCTTTATGCTTAATAAAGTCCCATGACACCAAGTTTAATATGTGTATAATACATGGCTATATAACACTCAACGTCATGGGAAGCTATTCTGGAGAAGTGATGATCAAAGTTAATGCTCCACTATAGCCTTCTAACGGTCTTCACATTATGTAAAACAAGCTCCTTTGTTGTTTATGTCTTTATAGAAATACTATATTGCATAGTACTATGTAACGAATGGTAAATTCTATAAAATGATGAAATGAGTTGTATAAAAGGAAGTCCTTTAAAATGAGCTAGATAATATCCCAAAATATTTGGATAGTATCCTAGGCTCCTAAAAATAATAATCCTATGCTCAAATGGCAGAAAAAACAGAGCTAGGATGGTGAAATGAAATTGTTATGAAAATTGATGAAATGTAGTGGAATTTTTGTAACTACAAGCAAATTTTTAGAAAAATTCACAGGAAGGCTTTTTAAATGGAGTTTCCTAGGGTTCTCAGAGGTCTTGAAAATCATGGGAAGCCCTGGGACAGTTAAAGTTCCTTTGGTGTACATTTTCCAACGACGGTGAGCTCGAATTTTGACGAATTTATTCGATATGGTTTTAGCTCCAAATTGAGTGATTCTAAAGGCATTTTATTAAATTGGGAACCTAAATTTTATAATGGAAAAGATAGTTCTAAAAAAAGAGCTAAAACAAAATTTAAACAAAAATGCCATAACGAAATGGCAAAATTAAAATTTTTGTAAATGGATTATTCTTGAAAGTTCCACATCTTTCATGCCCTTTCTCCCATCTTCTTTGGGCCAAACTTCCTTTGCCCAAAAATAGAAAAGAGAAATAGCATCTTGGGTGCACAAGAGAAGGAGAGAAAGGAGGAAGAAAACAAAGAAAAAGGTAGGCAAATTCAAGGATTTTCATGCTTCTTCCTCTTGCAACTTTGTTCCTCTCCTTCCAAGCTTTCTTTCCATGGTTTTATTAAGTTGTTTGGTTTTGTTTTGAGTCTAGAACAGAGGGGGATAGTTTGAATTTCTTGAAGAGAAGCAAACCAAGAAAAGTACTTGAAAGCAAGCTTGAATCCAAGGTAATTCTTGCTCTTTTTTGCTTCTTCTCTTTACTCTTCCTTTGTGTAATTTTTGGCCAAGAATAGAACCAAGGGAGGAGAATATTTTCTGTCCAAAAACAAGAGAGGAACTTGGAACTTGGGTTTCAGACCATGGGAAAGTAGAATATGTCAAGAAATTGCAAGGAAAACTAATGGAAATTGATTTAGGAAAGTGTAGAACTCTTGAAGGGTTTGTAAAATCTATTTTGATTTTTAAATTCCCTTGCATAGGTAAGTATTCAATTGAACTCCTAAGACCTCTAGGAAGCCTCCTAAGTGACTCTCCTATCAAGGAAAAATCAAAAGTTCCATAAACTCTTCCTAGGGTGCATGGTTCGGCCAAGACTAAATGGCTAGGTTAGAGAGTGTTTTAATTTATTCTAGCCTTAGTTTGGAACTTCATATAATGGTAGAAGGTTAGAGAAATCCTTGGAAAAAATTTAAGAGCCATGGTTTGGGAGATGAGACAGTGGTTTCTATAATGGAGCCTTATGAAGCAATATGTATCTAGACTTGTGTAAGTGAGTGTGTGATGGCTTCAAAGACCTTAAATGTAGTTAAAAGGCCTAGAAATGAGAAAAGAATGGAGTTTAAAACTTGAATTGTGAGAGTATCTTCAATAGGCCACTAATGGAACCATTATGTAAACTATGGAACCAATTGTGCTTTTAAGAGTAAATATAGTGTCTTGACTTGCTTCAATAGTATAATTATGTGTTATTTATGATGTTTAGGCCAAGAGAATCCCAACCCACCTAGGTGTACTTGTGAAATTGAGAAAGGGAAGGAAAAAGACCAAGAGAAGCTTGCATAAATACTAAGGTAGCTCTTCACCTCATTCTTCTTGCATTCTTGGGTGTATGTATATCATTGTGTGCATATATGTACTTTTGTGATTTGATATTATGCCACTTGATGTTTTGAGATTGCATTGGTACCAATGTGTTGCCTTGAATGATATTGATTGTGAAAAATGGCTCATTAGGGTAAGGTGATGCCAAAAGTCCCTTAATATAGGTGAGGAGATGCCAAAAATCTCATGGCATAAGTGAGACAAGGCCAAAAGTCTCTTAGATAGATAGGGCCAAGTCAAAAGTCCCTAGGGCAAGGGTGAGGTAAAACTAAAAGTCCCTAAAGCATATTCTTGAATTTGATATAAGATGGTGACATAAAAGTGTGGTTTTAGATGCTTTATGCTTGTGTCACTTTTTACACTTGTGCTCTTGATGTATTTATACCATGAATGTATGTTGAATGGGTGTGTGAGCTATTGAGATTCTGTGAATCTCACTCTCCTTTCCTCCTTCATCTTAATATGTCTGGGTGGTACTCAAGAAGCAAGAAATGCAAGCCAAGGGACTTAAGAAGCTACACTTTGACAATTAAGTTGCTTTGTTTGTAATTGAATGGCAAAGTGGAAATATACATATTATTTTTGAGTTGTGAACACTTGAGCAAATCTAAAATCATGTATGAATGTTGTAAGAACTATAATTAGAACCAAAGTAATCCAAGTGTGAGATTTGTACATTGTATGGATTATGATTATTAGTGTATTATTGGATGTGAAATGGTCAAAATAAGATGCATGAGGTTTGGAACCACTTAGGCAATTCATACAAGTTGTATTTATGCTTTCAAACTTGCCTAAGAGTTGCTAAACACAAGGGAAAGCCATTTGGACCAAGTTGGTGCCTTATAAAAGACAAAAATGACCATAATGGTGAGCTATGGAAAACTTTGTCCAACTGAACTCTTCTTGGTCTAAAATTTGGATTTATGTAGATCTTGTTGAGAGCTTTTTGAAAAGCTAAAGTACATCATATTTGGAGGTCTATAAAATTTTTAGCAAATTTTTGAAGTTGGCAAATTTTTTGATTTTGGCATTGGTACTGTTCATATGGTCTAAAAATAGATCTATCTCATTCATAAGGCAAATGATGTCCCCACTATAAAATTTATAAAGAGAAACTAGACCTTCCCAGAGACTTGTGCCAACTAGAAGCACCTCATTTGGATGTTTAGAGAGGGAGATATGAATTTTTGAAGTTTCTATTCAATTCTAGGCACACCGTTAAACCCCTAGCAGTATTCCATCAATTTTTGGGATCTGAATACTCTTAGATTGATTTGAAACTATTTTTCCCCTCTATTTAACATCAGTAGCTTTCCAAGTTGGTATAATTTACATAGATTGGATTTTTTTGGAATTAATTGTGCATTTTCAAAGTTCATATCAGTAAGTTATATTAGTAATACTGGGTAGTCCAACCTTTGTGCCTTTTCTGTTGCGAAACGTGGCCTAGATGAGATTTTCTTGACTTGTAATTATTTTTAATGTAAATTTAACATCTAGAGATTTCCAAAAAGCTAGGATTGCTTGATTTCTATTTTTTTAGATTTAGTTATGATTTTCCAAAGTTGCTAGCAGAAAACCAAAATTCTGAGCCTAAGCAAAATGTGAATATTTCTAGTTTTTAGCTATTAGTTCATGGTTTGTGCAAAGTTTTTAGATGTTTATGATTTTTATGGATGAAAAATAATTAGAGAATGTTGTTAGTAAGTTTTTAGGGTCCACAGATCAAAATTTGAATTTTTGACCCTGACATAACACAAAGAAATGACATTATTTATTCCCTTTTCTTGGTTTTTTCTTTGCTTGCACATGAAAGTTACCTTGAATATGGGAATATGGAGTCTAACAAAGTATGGTGTGACATACTAAACACTATTTCATTGATAGCTCTATCCATTGTGATTGGTCAACATGTTTGAGATTCACAAAAGAAGCAAACAAGTATAGTGAAAAGGTTTACCTTTAAATGGATATTTGCAAACCTAAACAATCCTTATTGCCTTTAGCAAGTATATAAAGGTAACAAAACTCAAATAAAAAAGAATTAAAATTAAAGCAATGCTTTATGAATAGAAATTTGAAATTCATATTGCTTTTTGAGAATAAAGCAATATCCCTAAGTAAAAGTAGCAATATCAAGATGGCAAATATCTTTTTTACCTAGCATTTCTCACAAAATAGATTTAGAAAACAAGATCTAGGTAGGATTATGAACTATGGGATGGCAAACACAATCTTAACTTAACACTTTAGCAACAATTTAAGTCAAGAAGGTAAGATCAAATCATACTGAAAACTGGACAATAGCATAGGTTTTTAACTCAACACTTTACACTTAAATCAAGTTCAAAACTAAGGTTAAATTACAATAGATATATCAATAAGATCACTATAAGTTTAACCTTTATATTTTCTTATCCAAATCAAACTAAACCCATGTCAAATCTTTCAGGACAACATTTATGCATCAAAATAGGCCATAAGCATGCTTGAAACCAAGAAAAATTCCCTAAGCAACATATGTATGACTTAAACATAATTTTAAGCACAAAAAACCACTTGAAACTATCTTAAAAACATGTGGAAACCAAGCAATGATGACAACCCACTTTAGACATAATTAAGCATGAAAGGTAGCTTAAAATATGTCAAAAGAAACCTAAATTTAAGTTAGCAAGTAGAAATTTCTAAAGTTTTTTAGCCAAAATCAAGTTAGAAAGCAAGGTTAAATCATGTAAAACCCTTTTAAGATTGAAAGAAAAATTTTACTCACTATTTTAGCATGAATTTAACATAGAAACAAACTCAAACCATGTCAAACTCCTTTAGGATAGCAAGCAAACTTTTACACAACATTTTGACATGAATTTAAGTTAAAGAGTGAAGCTAAACCATGCCAAACCCCTTTAGGACAACGAGCAAAATTTTATCCATTGTCTTGGCATAAATATAAGCTTAAAATCAAAATTAACTCATGTAAGAGGTAATGGGACAACAACAACCACATTAAGTTTAGTGTTTTAGCACATATTTAGGTCCTAAAAGCAGTGGTTTTTAGCTTAAAAATAATCCCAACATGTGTAATAGTTTTAACATAAATTTTGCATAGATATAAATTTATTTCATAATCTTGATTTGCAAATATAAAATTTATAATCCTAATATAAATGACCAAAAATAAATGCAAACATAAGTTCTAACTTTACACCATGTTTATCAGCAAAGATATCACTGTAATTAGATCAAAGCTTCATTAAGTTAGTCCTAAATATATATATTATATATATATATAGCATGAAGAAATGATCAAATCAAGTTCAAACCAAGTCAGCATCTTACTAAATCTTAATGTACTCACAATTGTGGTTCCAATAGAGATAACAAGTAGCTATGTATTTCAAATTAATAATCTTTCTTTGAAAGAGAGGCTTCACTTGAAGCTAGTATTTGTCCCATAGTTTAGTAGAAATAGAGGATAATCAATAAGAACTTAAATTGAGTAGATGAGTAAACCACCATTTAGGCCCAAGGAAAATTATCAATAAACAATGGAGTTTTAATCTAGAATTAAATGCAACAACTTGTGTAATGGTTATTCAACCAATGATAGGAATAAAACAATAAAAAGGAATATGTAATCAGATGATGGCAAGTTGGAAACTAGTCTAAAATTAATTTAAATGCCTTAGAATAATACATTAAATCTAAATATGAGCCAATCTTGCATATATAATAGTAATTTCAATTAGATGCCAGTAGCTAGGATGCATTAATCAGATTCCAACTATTGGAATATTCAAACTGAACTTAAAAGTCCATAACCTCCACTTTGTTCTTAACAAGAAGGGCTTTGATGCTACTTGAATTCAACTAACAATTAATACTACTTGAATTGCAATTTCAAAGTAATCATATTATCAGTGTAATTGGTTAAGTAATTTATAAGAGTAATAGAGCAACTTTCCTATGTAGAATTAAAAATTCTGAAAATATTTTGAGAAAAAAGATAAAACAAGGGGTAGGTGAGGGAGACACAAATTTTATATTTTAGCAAGAAAAAGTGCTCAAGATTTAAACTCTTGAATGATTTTAGATCAATTGAGACTACAAAAAAAAAAGAGTAATAGTAATTTTAGGAAGTTAGGGAGTACATCCTTTAAAGCTAGCTTATAGTAATCAATTGTCATATTATAGAGTTAGCTTCTATTAAATCGACACCCCTATAAAAAGCTAAAAGAAACAATGCTATCTTAGACCACAGTGATTTCTTCCTTAAATTTCTTACATGCTTCTTTTGCAATTTTACTCTTTAAATTGCACGGTTGTCTCCTACCAATTTAATGACCATTGGTTACTAAAAAATCAAAATACTCATTGTGGTAACAAAAATGATCATAGTTATAAGAAACTTTTATAGTTTTCCCCAATGCTTTGAACATATATTAGCAAACTCATCAATTGTATAAAATGACTTTTAGTTAATTTTGGTTGTTGTCAGTGTTGTCCTCATCAAGTAAGTCATCTACATCTCTATCATTGATGGACACATCCTTATCATTGTCATCAACAAGTCATTAGCTACACGATAAATATATTTTAATTACTTAAATGGTTGTGATTTTGAAATTTTAACTAATATAATTTATAGACATTCTATATCTATTTAATTGATCTTATATCTTGTCTCGTGTTTATCTGCAGGATCAGATAAGATGATGTTTATTGTGGAAAAGCTATCGAGAGAGATTTACACAGATTTTTTTTAGTACAGATTTACTCAGATTCACACGGAGGAAGTTTATAAAAGGAGGGGTGAAGAACTAGAAAGAGAGATAGAGATCAGAGGCTTCTCTCCTTTGTTATTTTCTGTGTTTTTTTTCCATTTTTTTCATCTTCTCAAAATTTCTGAGGAAAATTCTTTGATGTATCAAAGCCATAAGTGGCTAATCTCTTTGTTTCCTAGTCAAGGTTATGGAGGTTTGACTCTGAATAATTTATGAGAGGTTTGATTTAATTGTTTCTTCTCTTAAATATTGAAATATTTTCTATTATTCTAATATTATTATTTAGTTAATTTAATTGGTACCTTATTTTAGTTGAGTAATTATTACTATCCAAATTTTTTGAATCCACAATTGTTCATTTGATTCGATAGAGTAGTAATTCAATACCTTTGATAAATTAAAATTGTCTTTATATGTTGAAGAAAATATTTCTTCTATTTTAAACATATGAGCTTATGTACTGTTGAATGGTGATTGGTTGCTTTTATTTTTCTTAATGCTATTCAAGGTTTAAATTCCAAGAGCTTATTTGAGATTGATTTATGAATGAGGTTTAATTGGAGAGCTTGTTCCTTTTAAATATTCTTAAGGAAGAACAGAACATCAGAGCTTGTTGATGTTCATAACCAGTTTATTTTAGAAGAGAAATTATTATTATTTTTCTCTTGGGTACTCAATGATCAAATTAGTTGAGTTAGGTCTGAAATAAACCTTGGCTGGGAGTTGTTTACATTAATGTTTTCTCTATCAAAAATATTTTCTGAATTTATTTATTTTTAATTTTTTTTATCAAGAAAAATCCCCCTTATTTTATTTTTACTATTTTTGGGTTGAATAATTTGGCTAGTCCCTGTGGAGTACTACCATACTCACCTTATTTACAAGAAATATTATTTTGAGAGTAAGAATTTATTTTTGGTGGTTTTAATGCCCATCAAATTTTGGCGCCGTTGCAAGGGACTGGTGTCATTGTTTAATCCAATTTTTTTTTTTGTTTTATGCCTCGTTCCTCTCGCACAAGTGACTTTGATTCTGAGATAGAGAAGATAGCTCAAAGGCTAAGAAGGGAGACAAAGCAGCGAAAGGCTTTTTCTTCATCTAATTCTAACAGTAATTTTGTAGTCTATTTATCTGAATTATTCAGAAAACCTGAAATCATGGCTGAAGCGAAACAAACTCTGAGAAGGATGGCCAATCCTAATGTAAACCAACAGCCTCTATGCATACAATTTCCAAATGTAGAGGTAAGTTTTGAACTAAAATCTGGTTTAATTCATTTACTACCTACCTTTCGTGGTTTTGCAGGTGAAGACCCCTGTAACACCTTACTCTTTGGCTCATACCCATCATGCCCTCATACTCATATGCACATGTTAAGCTTACAAGGGAGATGATTAACTCTACCTTGGTATTATTTCTTCTTGGCATTATACATGGGTAGATAATTACTTTGAAGTCACATGGACCAGGTGAGCTCTTTCTATGCCTCCTCATGCTTAATTGCACTATTAAGACTTGTTTCAATCCCAAACATATGCTTTAAACTCATGGAAAACAAATATGAGACATGCATTTTCGTTCTTGGCAGATTTTGCTTCGTTTCTGGGCTAAGTTTGAAAATCCATAACTAAATACAGAAAAATCGTAACTATATGATCTTGGTCATTATAAAAATCTTAAGACGTCTAATTTATGCTAAAAATATGTAGAAGTCTCAATATCTCACATATCATATGTTTGACATCAAGAATCGTCCACTGGTCAGAGGGGGCTCTTTTGCTGTCACAGTTTACTAATATGGACTTTGGAAATATCTAACTAATTCCAAAAAAATCCAATGCTTGCAAACGATATCTCTATGGAAATATGTGGATGTTAGTTAGAGAGGAAAAATATCTCCAGATCAGTTCACAAAGCCAAATTCCCGGAAACCGATGAAACAGTAATTCGGGTCTGGTTGGGTGCCTGATGCTGGGCAGGAACTTCGAAATTGCATATCTTCCTCTCTAGACCTCCAAATGAGGTGTTTCCAGTTCCTACAAGTCACTGTAACCATATAATTTCTGTGTATAAAATTTCGTAGCCATTGAACTACGTTTACCCCTCGGATGACACGATTCTCAAACTGACCAAATGAACAGTGTTTTCTGAAATCCGAATTTCTGATGTCAACTTTGAAAAATCATAGAAAATGCTATAGACCTCCAAATGAAATGAACTCTAGCTTCCCAAAAATCTCTAAACATGATCTAGTAACATGTCAAATTTCAGAGCAAGAAGAGGTCATATGGTTAACCTTTGACATCATGTTCAAAAAGGCCTTTTCTTGGCCAAAAGTGGGGCTCATGGGGTCCAATCTTGGTTCTTCTACCTCTATGACTCCTTGAGTACATGAGAAAGCATCTATAAGGGTCATCAATCATGGCTCAAGTGTCTAACAACCCAGATTGGAGAGACTCACTACCCCATGCCCACTTATGCACTCATGTGGCCTAGGCTAGCATGGAGCTTTTCACATTCAAGACTTGCCTCTTCATTCAAAATGGATCTCATTCATATATATACATCACAAATACATCACAAATACATTGACTTGAAAACATTCATAGATGCTACATCATGTACATCATTAATTTACATCCCTTATCTTAAGTACAACATAATTACAAGAAGTTCCTTTACAAGTCTTCATTAATCTCCTTAGCTTCATGCTTGGTGGCTCCCATCTCTAGTCTCACTTAGTCCACCTAGCATGTTTGGATGGTGGAGAGGAGGAGTGAGATTCAAAGAATCTCAGTAGCTCAACTCTCATTTAATCATACATATATAGCATGCAAACAAGTCTCATGGTGCATGTATGGCATGTTAGCATATAAAATCATACTAAAAGCATTTGAAACATGTGAATTAGCCATGCATAAAAGAAAGACATTCTCAACATGTGAGTAGGCCATACATAACATTTAGAAGCTTGCCAAGTACATGGATTAGCCTCACCCACTCACTTGTGGCTTTTGGACTTGCCTCACCCATTTTTAAGAGGTTCTTGGACTCAACCCTCACTCTTTGGGAGCCAACCTCACTTTTGGGAGACCCTTTACTTTGTCTCAACCAACTTAAGGGTTTGGCTTATCCTCACCATGGCTAAGGGTTATTGGCCTTTCCATTCCTCAAGCAAACCAAAACAATCACATAATCATCATTTCAATACATAACATATCATCATGCTAACACACTTCTCGTAGCTCATATCATACATACATACATGTAAGACAATGTAAACACACAATTATTCATGAAGGAAGGTGGAGAGAGCTACCTTATTAGCTATTGACAGCTTCCTCTTTCACTTGTCTCCTCCCTTGTGGATTTCACTACCACTTCTAGATGGGAGAACTTCTCTTGAGCCTAACCACACAAGAAGCATGGAATTAATTCCTTAACACTTGATTCTTAAGCTAGGGATCTCTTTCTAATCAACCCTACTGAGCTTCTTAAACTAGGTTTCTTTCTCTCACTAGAACCCATGAGCTATCTCCTTTCTTTTCTCAAACTCTCATGCTCTTAAGAAAGGGAAAGCAAGAAAGAGAAGACTATATACTTCTAACCTCTCTCAAGAGTGGTTTCCCACTCTCTCTATTCTGAACCAAGCTTAAAACCTAACCATCTTAGTTGCCAAAACCGTGGAAAGAGAGGGGAAGGGGAGAAGGGTAACATGTGAAGAGAAAAGCCATGAGAATCCTTACCTTTCTTGTCCTTTCTTCTTCTCCTAAGCTTTTCTCTCTCTCCTCTGCCCTTTTCTCTCTCCTAAAGTGAGCTTGAGTCGGTTAGAAGAAGAAAGAAGGGATTTGGAAGCTTTTTAAAAAGTCAAATTCTCTTTTTCTCGCTTTTCTGGACTACACTCGCTATAACGAGCCATTGCCCTCGCTACGGGGAGCTCGTGTCTGTTCCAGACCTCTTCCTTCGCCATTGCCCTCGCTACGGCGACAACTCCTTGGTTTTTGTATGGAATACTCGCACTCGCTATAGCTAGGAGCATTTTCGCTATTGCGAGAAGGCATTCTCGCTATAGCTAGGCCATTTCTCGCTATAGCTAGGCCATTTCTCGCTATGGTGAGAAGCTGAATTCGCTATAGCCGGGCTGTGGCGAGAAGATTTAGAATTTTCAACCCTTTGAAAATTTCAGCTTTCTCTTTTCTCCTTCCTTTTCTTTTCTCTTTTCTTTTCTTTTCTCTTTTCTTTTTCTTGGCTATTACAACCCCCATAAGCATTTGAAAGAATTCCACGTTGTCTGCTTTAGCATGAGGCCGCAAGGAGTAAGTCAAGAGCAAATCAAATTGTGAGCTTTTTCATTTTCATTGACAGACAAAGCAAAAGATTGGCTATATTATCTCCCATCAGGGTCAATTACGACTTGGGACCAACTGAGAAAGCTGTTTCTTGAAAAACTTTTCCTAGCTTCTAGAGCCACAACAATTAGAAAAGATATTTGTGGGATTCGTCAATATAATGGAGAGACTCTTTATGAGTACTAGAAGAGATTCAATCAGCTCTGTGCAAGCTGCCCATATCACCAAATACCAAACCATTTATTGATTCAATATTTTTATGAAAGACTGTTACAGAGTGACAGAAATATGATAGATGCCTCTAGTGGTGGAGTGTTAGTGGATAAGATAATGGAACAAGCCAAAGAATTGATTACTAAAGTTGCTGCCAATACTCAACAGTTTGGAAATCGTAAGGATCCTCCCACAAGAAAGGCAAACAAGGTAAGTATTAATTCTATTGAACATAGGCTTAATAAACTAACCTCTCTTGTTCAAAAAATGGTTGTAGGGAATCATCAACAGGTTAAGGCTTGTGAGGTTTGCTTAAATATTGGCCACCCTACAAATATGTGCCCAACTTTTCAGGAGGACGAACAAGCTAATGCTATAGGAGGATTCCAAGGTCAATTCCAAAGGAAATATGATCCTTATGCCACTACCTACAATTCGGGATGGAGGGACCACCCAAATCTTAGTTATGGACAAAAACTCAACAATTTCCAGCAACCAAACTATCAACCAAGGCAACAGGCTCCGTGTCTCAACAACCAAATTGTCAACCTCTTCCTCCTAAGTTGGATATGTCTTTAGACCAAATAGTTTCTTCTTTAGCTACTAATATGCAATAATTTCAGCAAGAAACCAAGTCTAGTATACTCAACTTAGAGAATCAAGTGGGGCAGTTATCCATAAAGCTAGGAAAGCTGGAAAGTCAGAATTCTGGTAGGTTACCATCTTAGCCACAGGTGAATCCAAAACAAAATGTTAGTGCTATAACTTTGAGAAATGGCAGAGTTAAAAGAGCCTAAAAAGAAAGCTCCAAAGTATGCTGAATATGAAGAGTTAAAAAAGGAAATTAAGCTGCCACAAGAAAATTTAGAGCCATCCCAAGCCAAGTAACAACTAGTCACTCCTCCTCCATTCCCAAGCAAATTGGCAAATTCCAAAAAAGAGCAACAAGAGAAGGAGATTCTTGATGTTTTCAGAAAGGTGCAAATTAACATTCCTCTTTTTGATGCTATTAAGCAAGTGCCCAGATATGCAAAATTTCTTAAAAAATTATGCACTAATAAAGGAAAATTGAATGGTAATGAGAAAATCTGTGTGGGAAAAAATGTGTCTACTATAATTCAAGGGAAATTACTCCCAAAATGCAAAGACCCAGGTGTGTTTACCATCCCTTGCAAAATAGGCAATGTAAAGATTGAAAGAGCAATGATAGACTTAGGAGCTTCCATAAATATAATGCCTAATTGGATTTATCAATCTTTGAGTATGGGATCACTTACATAAACAAGTGTGATTATTCAATTAGCTTATAGGTCTATCACATATTCTAAAGGAGTACTAGAAGATGTTTTAGTGCAAGTTAATGAGTTAGTCTTTCCAGCTGACTTTCATATTTTAGATATAGAAGAGGACCACTCCTCCAAATGAGTACCGATGTTGCTAGGAAGACTATTTTTGAAAACATCAAGGATAAAAATAAATGTTGCTGAAGGTACACTATCTATGGATTTTGATGAAGAAGTAATAAAATTTAATATGTATGATGCTATGAGATATCCTACTGATATAGATTCTATTTTTGTTATTGATGTTATTGATCTATCTACTCAATAGATTTTTGAGCTAACATGTGCAGATAAATTGCAGCTTGCAATCACTGAAAGTTTTGATCATAAGAAGCTAGAATCTCTTAATGATAAATTTGCTATTGATGAAGAGTTAAGGGAATTTGTTTTTAGATTGGAGACATTGAAGAATGTCAAGTATAATATTTCTTATATTGATCTTCCCTCATCTCACAACAAGCTACTTCCATCTGTTTTGCATGCACCCAAGCTAGAATTGAAGGAACTACCAAGTCATTTAACATATGCATATTTGGGCGATGACCAACCCTTACCAGTGATAATTTCCAACAAACTAACTTCCTTGGAGAATGAAAAGTTGGTTGGAGTTCTCAGGGAGTATAAAGAAGTAATTAGGTGGACGATAGCATATATAAAAGGTATAAGCCCTTCTACCGTATACTATTAGAAGAATGCTGTAAACCTTCAAGAGAAGCTCAACGTCGTCTTAACCCACCATTAATTGAAGTAGTCAAAAAGGAGATTTTAAAGCTACTTGATGCTGGTATGATCTTTCCAATTTTTGATAGTAAATGGGTAAGCCCTATTCAAGTAGTACCTAAAAAGACTGGCTTCACAGTAGTTGAAAATGATAATAGTGACTTATGTGCAAAATGGATGGAGAGTCTACATAGATTATAGGAAGCTAAATGCTTCAACTAGAAAAGATCACTTTCCATTACCTTTTATTGATCAAATGCTTGAGAGATTAGTTGGTCGTTCTCACATTGTTGTTTAGATGGCTTTTCAGGATTTAATCAAATTCTAGTGGCACCTGAAGATCAAGAGAAAACAACATTCATGTGCCCCTTCGATACCTTTGCTTACAGTCGAATGCCATTTGGCCTATGTAATACTCCAGCGACGTTTTAGAGATATATGGTCAGTATTTTTTTAGATTATGTAGAAAATATTATAGAGGTATTCATGGATGACTTTACTATCTATGGTAATTCATTTGATGATTTTTTGGGAAATCTAATTAAAGTGCTAAAATGATGTATTAAAACTAATCTAGTGCTTAATTATGAAAAATGCCATTTTATGGTAGATCAAGGATTAATATTAGGCCACATAGTGTCTTCAAGGGGAATAGAGGTTGATAAGTCCAAAATTGATTTAATTAGATCCTTACCTTACCCCACATCAGTGCGAGAAATTCGTTCTTTCCTTGGTCATGCAGGCTTTTACTGACAGTTTATAAAGGATTTTTCTAAGATCTTTCACCCTCTCTGTAGGTTGTTGCAAAAAGATGTCCCTTTTGATTTTGATGAAAGTTGCAAAAAGGTATTTGACCAATTAAAAGAGTTATTGACTTCATCTCCTATTATTCAATCGCCAAATTGGGAGTATCCTTTTGAAATTATGTGTGATGCTAGCAATTATGCAGTAGGAGCAGTACTTGGTCAAAAGATCGGAAAGAATGTCCATGCTATATATTATGCCTCGATGACTCTTGATAGTGCTCAACGAAATTATTCTACCATAGAGAAGGAGTTATTTGCTATAGTATTTGCTTTAGAAAAATTTAGATCATATTTATTGTGCATTAAAGTTATTGTATTTTCAGATCATGCAGCTCTAAAGTATTTACTCAGTAAAAAGGAGGCTAAACCTTCTTGATAAGGTGGATTCTGTTATTACAAGAATTTGACTTAGAGATTCAAGATAAAAAGGGCACAGAAAACTTAGTTGCAAATAACTTAAGTCGATTGGTGCTCAATGAGAAGCCTGAACCAATTCAAAATGCATTTCCAGATGAACATCTTTTTGAGGTTAAAATTTTAATACCTTGGTATGCTGATATAGTAAATTATTTAGTTGCTAGAACATTCCCATATAACTTGACTAAGGCTGAAAAAGATAAAATCAAAAGTGAGTCTAAATATTATGTATAGGATGATCCTTATTTATGGAAACATTGTTCTGACCAAATAATTTGAAGGTGTGTTTTTGAAAATGAAATCCCATCCATTTTAGAATTTTGTCATTCATATGCATGTGGTAGACATTTTGGCCCCAAAAGAACTGCTCGAAAAGTGTTGGAATGTGGATTATATTGATCAAATTTATTTCGTGACTCATATTTGTTTTGTAAAGTATGTGATAATTGCCAAAAGAGTGGAAGTTTAGGTCATAGAGATCAAATGGCACTGAACTCAATTTTGGTATGTGAGATTTTTGATGTATGGGGAATCGATTATGGGGCCTTTTCCATCTTCTTTTGGTAATTACTACATCCTTTTAGCTATGGATTATGTTTCAAAATGGGTGGAAGTAAAAGCCACCAATCTAATGATTCTAAAATGGTTGTTAGTTTTATCAAGAGTCATATTTTTACTAGGTATGGAGTACCTAGAGCTATCATTAGTGATAGAGGCACCCATTTCTGCAACGGTATAATTGAAAGCTTGTTGAAGAAATATAACGTGACTCATAGAATCTCAATAGCCTACCATCCACAAACAAGTGGTCAAGCAGAGGTGTCAAATAGAGAGATTAAATTGATTCTTGAAAAAATGGTCAATCCAAATAGGAAAGATTGGAGCACACGACTAGATGATGCTCTTTAGGCATACAGAATTACACATAAAACTCCTATTGGTATGTCTCCATATTGCTTAATCTTTGGTAAGCCCTGTCACCTTCCAGTAGAATTGGAGCATAAAGCCTATTGGGCTATTAAACAGTGTAATATGAATATGGATGAGGTAAGTGAACATAGGAAATTACAGTTGCAAGAACTTGATGAGATAAGAAATGAGGCCTATGAAAATTCTAGAATATATAAAGAAAAGACCAAGCTCTATCATGATAAAAATATTTCTAGAAAATGTTTTGAGGTGGGTCAAAAAGTTCTCTTATTTCACTCTAAACTCAAGTTATTTCTTGGAAAATTGAGATGCCAATGGGTTGGACCCTTTGTTGTCACAAAAGTATTTTCTCATGGTGCAGTTGAAATCCAAAGCTTTCACACTAATAAAATATTTAAGGTTAATGGCCATCGTCTAAAACCTTACTATGAAGGATTTCAAGTGAGCAACTTAGATGTAACTGAGTTGCAACTCCCAACTTATAAAGATTAGGTAACGAGGCATTTTGTCTGGCCATAGACTTTAAATAGAGGCGCTTCTGGGAGGTAACCCACCATAATAAAATTTGAATTTTTTTTATTTCAATTAATTAATCCTTCTTTTAGTTTGTTTTTGTTTTACCTCAATAACCTTGCACATTTTAAGTATGTTCTTCTTTATTTTGCCACCCTCTCTACAAGTTACTACTCCCCCTTTAGACTTGTGGCAGGTAAGATATAAGGAGCTTGAAGACCCCTCATTGCAATAAAGCTATTCATAAACCATGAGAGTTTTAGTTTCTTCTTCTCTTTACATTTATATATATGCCTACAACACTGAGGACAGTGCTGATTTTAAGTGTGGGGAAGGGATTTATAGCTATACATAGGGTTTATAGCTATATATATATACATGCTACTATATTGAGTTAGAGGAATTTTTTTTTAACTATTTCTCATTATTCTCCTATTTTAATGATTTAGTTGTTATTTATAAATTTTTAAGCTATTCAATTTTGAATTTGAGTAGTAAAGCAATTAACCCATAAGTTATGGGCATGATCTGGGAACTTAAATTGAGCACAATTGTCTAATTATGTGATATGCAAACAAGTCATTAAGTAAGGATGGCAGTTTATTATATATTTATTTTTGAATTTATATGCTGAATTAATTTTGTTGCATGCATATCCTTAAAGTTGTGATATGATTCAAAAAAAAAAAGAGAAAAAAAGAGAAAAGAAAAAGAAAAAGAGAGAGCCAATTCTACTCTGCTGGCTTAAGCTATACTTAAATAGTGCAGTAAAAGCTATGAGTGTGCAAAGCATCTTGGGGCCAGTCGAGTTATGTAAGCTGAAGTAACCAGGGGTCTTCATCACCAATGTCGACACTCACATCAAAAGAGACCATAATGGCCCAGGAAAGAGGCAAATAAAAAATAAAAAAATAAAATTACCCCCTTAATAAATAAAGCAAAATTAAAAGTGGCGGGGAGGGGGGGAAGCCAAATTAAAGGACTCTAATAATCTCTATTGTGTCATTTATGTGTATGCATGGTTGATTGAGACTTAGTAAATTCTTAGATAAATATGGTAATTTCCAGCCTTCATGCTCATCAAATTGTTATCAGTGATCATACTTTAGACACACACACACACATTAGAGTTACTTGGTGATTGTTAGTGATGAATGGATAAAAGTTGAACTACAATTTTTCTTAATTGAATAACTCTTGCATTTATTTATAACAGCTTGTTGTTAAAAAAATGAAGAATATAGGAAGTAGTACCATCTCATTGTGCTAAGGCCTCTAATTTTTGTGACAACCCTACCTTCTAATCATTGTAATTATGGTTAAATATATGATTAATAATTAATTATCAAGGGTTGAGTGGTTACAATTTATCACATTATGAAAATATGGGAAAAATTTAAACCTTGATGTTAGGGTCATCACCATATCACCTCTATAAAACAAAATTTGCATAAAAGAAATCCTACTACCATAAGGGGTTTATGATTCAACCGTCCCTCCGTTTCAATACCCAATAACCTCCCACAAGTGTTCCTATATCATCTCTTACCATTACCATTGAAGAAAATGGGGTTTCTAGGCTAAAAGGAGTAGGTTGGGGACTTGCACCGCGGGCTATACCTTCCCCACCGCGGCCAAGTTGCTCTCTGGAATCACTGGGCAAATTTCACAAATCTCACCGAGCTGACCTTCGCTGCAGCCAACCTATGTGGCGCCGCGGCGGAAACGTCTCCTGGAACTACTGTTCTTTACTCCAACGATTCTCGCCTCGGCACAATATATTTGCGCCGCAGTGAGTTTTGCTTCTGTCCTATCCTTATTTTTATTTTCTTGACTTGCGCCGCAGCAGGACATAATGCGCCGCGGCGAGTTTTGGTTCTGTTATCCTCCTGGGCGATTTTTCCAACTTTGCGCCATGGTGAGATTTATCAGGCCGCGGCGCTCCTCGCCACTGTCACTCCTTGGGCTAATTTTCTTCCCTTGCACCGCGGCAGGATTGGTTATGCCGTGGTGCCCTTCGGCTCTGTCTCTCATTTGGCCATGGCGAAGCCTTCTTAGCCGCGGCAGGACTCTCTCCTGTAACCACATTACCTAACTTTTGCCCCTTACACTCCAATTCTCATCTTAGAAACACTCCAAATCCACCTACCCTTATTTTATGTGATTCTAATGGTGTTTATCTACCCTATTTACCCATCAATCCGTCCATTACCATTGTAAAACTTAAATACTACTTCCTACTTGCCCAACTAGCTCATATCAGCAAATTCGTGAATATATGACAGCAAGAACACATGCATTAACAGCAATTAACATCTCATGCATAACCCATGGAGATTCCATTCAACAATAGCTTATGTCCACATCTAAGACATCATATGACTATAATTCCCATATGGTAATCCATATCACAATTTCAACAAAACTACATACATAATACTATAAGTTCATATATTAGTATTCTACTACAATGAGATTTAAATCCTTAACGGTTACATTTCAATCAAACAAAATATGAACGCCTACACTTGGCAACATGATTACATGATGATGCTATGCAAGCTAATAACAAAATTGCATCTACCCTATTCTATTCAGACCAAGTGTAGCTCCCCACACCCGGCCTCAGCTCATGGATGTTCATCCACTTGCTTACCTTTATCCTTACCCGAGGAACCTTCACCTGAAATATTAATCCCATAAAACGGGGTGAGATATAAATCTCAGTAACCAAGGCAATTCCATCATATATCCAGTTTAATTAGCATATAAGCATGAATCAAAATCAACATCAGAATCATATCCATCATATCAGCAAATGAATCAATTAAGCTATCATGATTACTATCTCATACTAGCAATCATATTATCACATGTTAAAGGCCATTAACACCGGGAGAGGCCCGTCCATGGCACCTACTCCCTATTGAGCACAATCGGGGCTCAGGGCATCTGGGTTTGATCATAACCCAGTGCTCGATCAAAGCACATGCACGGGTGGCAGTTACACCACAGCTCCACCATGGACTCACAAGGTCCAATCACAATTCAACAGATAGCCAATCAATTCATTCAACATTTCAAATCATTCATATACAGCAACATATGAAATTAAATCAAATATATACATGAAATTGATATAACCCAGTTACCTCACTTGTAGACAAATTGCAACAGCCACCACAAATCCCAAATTTGGGTTAGAGTGTCATTCACCAGAAAACTCAATATTCCACCCAAAATCTTAAGCAAATTCGTACAGAATTAATACCCATTTTATAAATTAGCTATAGGGGTCTCAAATTAACAAATGAAGCATCAAAATGGAGGGTTTAAACTCACCTAATATCAGCCCTAACCTCATCCTACGAATTTCACCAAGAAAATCCCCAAACACCCACATTTCAGATTTTGGGTAGGATGAAAATGCTTCAAATGAAAAACTAATCGGGCCAAATTAAAGAGAAAGATGAGGGGATTAAGTTGTATAACTATTACCTTGGCTAAATCTTGCTCTAAATGTAAGAAAATGTAGAATTCTTACCCCCAACCCTAGCCTCCTTCTCAACCTCCGAATTTTG
Organism: Erythrophleum ivorense; assembly: GCA_026724425.1. Taxonomy (NCBI): domain Eukaryota; kingdom Viridiplantae; phylum Streptophyta; class Magnoliopsida; order Fabales; family Fabaceae; genus Erythrophleum; species Erythrophleum ivorense. The sequence continues at coordinate 350,528 of JAIUCV010000313.1, read as the reverse complement.
CTTCTTGAGTTTTATGTTTCAGCAAGTGTGAGGAAGAGGCTGATGTATTAGGGTTTTAGTTGGGTTTAAGTTGGGTCAAAGATGGGTCATGGGTTGCTCTAAGGTCTAACTTCATTTGGGCTTTAGATTTTAGTTTACTGGGCCAGTTTTAAAGTGTTGGGCTGTAGAATTTTGTTGGGCCAGTTCTTATACATTGGGTTGCTGAAGTTTAATTAAGTTTGGGCCAAGTTTGAAGAGCTCAAGAATGTGGGTCTGCACAAGGGTTATTGGGCCACTTGGAAAAGTCTATACAAGGTGGATTTTAGTCCTCCATCACACTAATTTGGGTTGGGTCTGCACCTAACCCATTGGGCCTCCATTAGCCTCTTATCATGATCTATTTATTTAAGCCTAGATAGGATTTCTATCTCAATTAAATCTCAACCCATATTAATTATTCTTAATTAATCTAATTCGTGATTAACACCTTAATTAATTATGGGGTGTTACAATTTTGGTATAGTTACTTGAGGACAAGCAACGATTTAAGTGTGGGGAAATTTGATAAATATATTTTAATTACTTAAATGGTTGTGATTTTGAGATTTTAACTAATATAATTTATAGATATTCTATATCTATTTAATTGATCTTATATCTTCTCTCATATTTATTTGGAAGATCATATAAGATAATGTTTATCGTGGAAAAGCTATCGAGAGAGATTTACGTAGATTTTTTTGAGTATAGATTTACTCAGATTCACATGGAGGAAGTTTATAAAAGGAGGGGTGAAGAACCAGAAAGAAAGACAGAGATCAAAGGCTTCTCTCTTTCGTTATTTTCTCTGCATTCTTTTTCCATTTTTTTCATCTTCTCAAAATTTCTGAGAAAAATTCTTTGAGTGCATTAAAGCCATAAGTAGTTAATCTCTTTGTTTCCTAGTCAAAGTTATTGAGGTCTGACTCTGAATAATTTGTGAGAGATTTGATTTAATTGTTTCTTCTCTTGAATATTGAAATATTTTCTATCATTCTAATATTATTATTCAGTTAATTTAATTGGTACCTTATTTTAACTGAGTAATTATTGCTATCTGAATTTTTTGAATCCATAATTGTTCATTTGATTTGGTAGAGTAGTAATTCAATACCTTTGATAAATTAAAATTGTCTTTGTGTGTTGAAGAAAATATTTCTTCCATTTTAAACATATGAACTTATGTACTATTGAACGGTGATTGGTTGCTTTTCTTTTTCTTAATGCTATTTTAGGTTTAAATTCCAAGAGCTTATTTGGGATTGATTTATGAATGAGGTTTAATTGGAGAGCTTGTTCCTTTTAAATATTCTTAAGGAAGAGCAGAACATCAGAGTTTGTTGATGTTCATAACCAATTTATTTTAAAAGAGAAATTATTATTTTTCCTCTTGGGTACTCAATGATCAAATTGGTTGGGTTAGATCTAAAATAAACCTTGGTTGGGAGTTGTTTACATTAAAGTTTTCTCTATCAAAAATATTTTTTGAATTTATTTATTTTTAATTTTCTTTATCAAGAAAAATCTCCCTTATTTTATTTTACTATTTTTGGGTTGAATAATTTGGCTAGTCCCTGTGGAGTATGACCCTACTCACCTTATTTGTAAGAAATATTATTTTGAGAGTAGAAATTTATTTTTGGTGGTTTCGACACCCATCACTACATCAATTGCATTTGTTGACATTTGTTAGAATGACTTATTGTTTCTGGTTAAACATCATCCTTATAAAAGACCATAAGGTCAATGCCCATATCATCATTAAATGAAGTCACTTCGACTACATCTTGTTGACGAGCCTCATTTTTTAGTTGTTTCTTATTATCCCTCCTTTACCATCATTAGTCACCTCAAGAATATTAAAAAGGTCACAAGAATTTGTCTTCATGATGACAAGTCAATTTGGATAAAAACTGTCCTCCAAGTAAAACACTTATTTTGCTTAAGATGCTAAGAAAAATGGCTTATTCAAGTTTAGCAAGTATCAAGTGTTCACACTAGTGATTCCATGCTTGTCAACCTAGTAACCTCTTCCTAAATGAACCATATCCCACCAATGACACTTGATCAAGTATTTCTTATTCCTAATGTATTATTACAACCTACAATATCTCATTTACTTAGTGTAATGGAATGCCCATTTATGTGAAAATATGCATTACAAAACTTTTAGTTGTAGAATTTTAATTACAAAATGCATCAAATGGACCTTCAATACCCAAGAACATTATTTTTCATAATTCCAATTCATATTTCACATTTAGATATCTAGTCTCATCCAATTGAGCATGTATATAGCTTCCATACACAAAAAGGAAACAAATTACCCATTCTAGCCATGATCACTATAACACCATATATTTCTAGTTTGCTTCATATCATTTCTAAGTTTCCTATGATGAATTGCACAAAAGGGAATGAAAGATGGCATTAAAATAATGCCTTATTTCGCATTGCGTAGCGTATGAAAATTCCATTCGGTGTCACGCGGATCATATGAGTTCATACATAACAATCTCATATTTAATTACATACATACAACTCATTTGCATCACCAAAGTTGGCCCACAACTCGTAGAATTCAAAGGGGAGCATCAAACTCACACTATTATTTTCGGCCAAATTCTCAGTTTTTCTGTCACAACTTCGGAAATTCATAACTAAATACACAAAAATCGAAACTCAACAAATTTTATCATTCCAGAAATCTATAGATGTCTACCCCATGATAAAAATAATTTTAGTTCATGAATCATTAAAGGGAGAACATTTGACATCCGAAAAGCCATTGAGGTACCTGCTGTCTGGGCCACTGGTTTAGTTTACTGATATGAAGTTTCAGAATTCATAACTAATTCTAGAAAATTTGGAATCATGTATTCTTGGTTATTATAGAAAGCTATACATGTCTAATTTATTCTAAAAATATGCCCAAGCCATGAAACATAACACAGGAAGCGTTTGACATGCAAAAAGGGGCAAAGGTTTGGACAGCTACTGGTACTGATGCAAGTGTCTGCTATAAACTTCGAAAATGTCCAATTAATTCCAAAAAAATCCAATTCATGTAAATGATACCAATTTGGAAAAATATGAATGTTAAATTTATTGTAAAAATAGACTCAGACCAAAGAAAGCATGTTTAGACACCAAAATTCAATGGAACAATGACTCAGATCGTGCTGCACTACTATTGCTATTCCAGAAATTCAAAAATCCATATCTCTTAGCTCAGACCTCCAAATGAGGTGCTTCTAGTTGCTACAAGTCACTGTAAATGCCTAGTTTCTGTATATAAAATGTTGTAGCCATTGGACCACGTTTACCTCTCAGATGACACAATTTCAAAATTGACCAAATGAACAGTACTGGTGCAAATATGAAATTCTGATACCAACTTTGAAAAATCATAGAAAATTCCACAGACCTCCAAATGACCTGATCTTTAGCTTCTAAAAAATCTCTAGGCAAGCTCTAGTTGCATGCAAAATTTTAAGTCAAGAAGAGGTCATTTGGTCAGACTTTACCATAGCTCAAGAATATGGCAATTTTGGTCCCAACAAGAGGCAAATTTGGTTCACATAAGCCATCCATTGTTCCACACACATTTGAGCAACTTAGAAAGAATAAATATAGCATAAATAAGTCCTTCATAAGGTCTGAACCCTCATGCAACTCAAATTCATCATGTCACTTCCATAAACATACATGCACAAGTGGGCTCCCAAGTGGTTAAAATACACAATTATATTCATTAAACTCTATTCTTGATACATACACTAACTTTATATAGTTTTACACTTGTTCAAAGTGTCATGGCTCAAAAATAATATTTACATATCTACTTTGACATTCTAGACATCATAGTACATCAAAAATGGAAAGATTTGCCAAGAGATGGAGATTTAAGCTCCTTGGCTTCCATCCTTTGGATCTTAAACTCCACCTAAATCATATGAGATGAGAGACAGGAGGGGGTGAGATTCATTGAATCTCAATAGCTTATACACCTATTCAAGCACATCTTCAAGGCATAAAACATGTCAAAGGTATAAGTATGTAATCAATCAATCTATGAAACATTTATCTTTCACATTTTTGTGTCACAAACTCATGTCAAGCACAAGAATGAGCTCTAGGGACTTTTGGTTTGGCCTCACCCCATTTCTAGGACTTTTGGATTGCCTCACTCTTGGTTCTTGGGACTTTTGACTTAGCCTCACCCATCAAGGGACTTTTGGCCTTGTCTCACCCATGCCATGAGACTTTTGGCATCTCCTCACCCACATTAAGGGACTTTTGGTACTACCTCACCCTTATAAGCCATTTCCACCATTCAAAGACATTCAAGAAAGTATATTGGTACCAAAATAGCAACATAACATCAAGTGGCATGTCTCAAACATATAAACATACACACAAGCACACACCATATGCAACAAGAAAATGTAACAAGAAAAGGTGGAGAGCTACCTTAGTACAAATTCAAGCTTTACTTTGCTTGTTTCTTCTCCTTTTCGATTCCACAAACACAAGGAGGTGGGGTTAGATTTCCTTGACCTATTCACAATAAACAACACTTAATTATACTCTTGGAACAAGTTATAACATCCAACTCACTCTTAAGACTACATTTTGTTCTATTTGTCACAATATGGTTCCATTGAGGACCTAATCAAGCAACTACCATAATTAACATTCTTGGTTCCATTCTCTTGCCATATTTAGACCTCTTGACCTCATTTAAGGTCCTTGAAGCCATCACACACTCACTTTCACAAACCTAGGTCCATGTTGCTTCATAAGGTTACATTATGGAAGCTATTGCCTTATCTCCCAACCTAAGGCTTCTAAATTTTTCCCAATGGTTTCTCCAATCTTCTAACATCATATAAAGTCTCAAACCAAGGCTAAAACAAATTAAAACATCCCCTGCCCTAATGAACCTAGCTTGGCCAAAATATGCACCATAATGGAGGTTCATGAACTTTGTGATTTTTCCTTGATGGGAGAGCCACTTGGGAGGCTTTCTAAAGGTCTTAGGAGCTCAAGGAAACATTCAAATAGCCAAGGAAACATTCACACAAAATTAGATTTTGCAAAACCCTAGAAAACACTACACTTTTCTAACTTGTTTTCTATTGGTTTTTCTTAGAATTTCTTGCCATATTCCATCTCCCCATGGCCTAAAACCCTTGTTCCCTCCCTATATTTGGACAAAACATCCTCCCCTCCTTTGGTTCTATTCTTGGCTGAAATACACACAAAGGGAGGGGGAAGAGAAGATGCAACAAAAAGTAAAGATTACCTAGGGTTCAAGTGAGCTTTCAAGTGTCTTTCTCCTTCATTCTCTTCTCCTTAGCAAATTCGAAATTCTCCCCCTAGGTCTGGGTCAAAAATAGAACCAAATCATTCAAAAAAATCCATGGAAAGAAAGGAGGAAGAGAGGAGAACAAGATTGGAGGAAGATGGAGCAAGAAATTTCATGAAATTACCTAGTTTCTCCTTGGCTTTCTTCCTCTTTTTCTCCTCCCTTTGGTGTGCCTAAGAGAGCTCAAGATTTTCTGTATTTTGGGCAGAATGGGTCATGCTCATTAAAGAGGAGAAGAAGGGAGAAAAGTGTGGAACTCTTTAGAACATTCAAGAAACCATAAATTCCAATTTTGTCCTTCCATAATGGTAATTTCGTTTCGGCTTCGTTTTAGCTCCTTTTTGAGAACTGTCTTTTCCATCATAAAATTTAGATTTCTAATTTAATAAAATGCCTTTGAAATCACTCAAATCAGAGCTAAAACCTTCGCGAACGAATCGATCAAAGTTCATGTTAACCGACGTTAAAAAGAGTACACTGGAGGGACTTTACTAGTCCCGGGGCTTCCCATGGTTTTTGGGGCCTCTGAGAACCTTGGGCAACTCAAAATTTCCATTTAAAAAGCCCTCATAGGTTTTTTTCCAAAATTACACTTATTTACGAAAATGCCACTGACCTTTCGGCAAATTTTTTGAATTGCTCTGACCCCAGTTTTTGGGCAACTCAAGACTCAAATCCTTATTTTTTATTATTTAAAATTTTATTCAAATTTTATTTGGCCTTAAATTACTCATCTCAGGGGACTTGCTTTTCAAACCGGTCCGTTCCAATGATTATACAATGTACTAGGCGTTAAATTTCCACCCCCCTTAAAATAAATTTCGTCCTCGAAATTTAAATATGTACCTCAGGGAAATAGCTTTGGATACTTTCGTTTCATGTCATCTTCTAGTTCCCAGGTTGCCTCCTCAGACGTCGGGCCCTTCCAAACCACTTTCACTATAGGGATGCTCTTGTTTCTCAGTTGTTTCAACTTGGCATGCACAATCCTCTCTGGCCTTACTACATAGGAAAGATTTTCCTACAATTGAATATGATCATATTCTATGACATGTGAGGGGTCTGGTAAGTACTTCTTCAATTAGGAGACGTGAAAAACATTATGGATTTGGGCTAGGTCTGGAGGTAAGGCTATTCGGTAGGCCACGGGTCTGATTTTCTCAAGAATTTCAAATGGACCAATATACCTAGGACTGAGTTTTTTTACCCTCATAGATCGACCCACCCCAGTTATTGGAGATACCCAGATGAATACATGGTCTCCAATCTCAAACTCTAACGACCTTCTTCTCCGATCGGCATAACTTTTTTGCCTACTCTGAGCCGTAAGGAGTTTCTTTCTAATTAGTTCTATCTGTTGGGTGGTCTAGTCAACTATCTCAGGCCCTATTAAGCTCCTCTCACTTAGCTCAACCCAACATAATGGAGATCTACACTTTCTCCCATAGAGAGCCTCATAAGGGGCCATTTGAATACTGGAATGATAACTGTTATTGTATGCAAATTCAGCTAATGGCAGATATGCATCCCAGTTACCCCTTGTCTCTAACACACATGCCCTTAACATGTTCTCTAAGATCTGGATGGTCCTCTCAGTCTGACTATTAGTCTGGGGGTGGTAAGTAGTGCTAAACCGCAACCTGGTCCCTAAGGCATGCTGTAATGACCTCCAAAAGTTCTATGTGAACCTGGGGTCCCTATCAAATACTATGTTACTGGGTACTCCATGAAGCCGCACTATCTCATATATATATGACTAGGCTAATCTATCCAATGAGTAAGTAGCACTAATCGCTAAGAAATGTGCAGACTTCGTCAATCTATCTACAACTACTCAGATAGCATCATGTCTAGAGGATGTCCTGGGTAACCCTATAACGAAATCCATAGCTATACTATCCCATTTCTACTCGGGGATATCTAGAGGTTGCAGTAACCCAGCGGGTCTCTGGTGTTCTACCTTGACCCTCTGGCACACTAAACATCTCGCCATGTAATTTGTGACATCATTCTTCATTCTTGGCCACCAGAAGATTCTTTTTAGATCCTAATACATCTTGGTGGCACCTAGATGGATAGTATATTTACTCTTATGAGCCTCTTCTAGAATTTTCTCTCTCAACTCATTGCTACTAGGTACACAGATTCTATCTTGGTATACTATCACATCGTCCTCAGATATTATGAAATCTGAGGTCCTACCCTGGGAGATTTCGCTCCTAATCTGTTTCAAGAATTCATCCTCTCTCTGGGCATCTAAGATCTAGACTCTTAACTCATTCTCAATTCGGGTCTCACTCAAAAATAGTCTGCCCGATACCAACTGGTAAGAGAGGTTCAAATTTCTAAATTTTTCTAGGAGCTCCTGCTCCCTGATCATCATATGGGCAACGTGGATGGATTTCCTACTTAGGGCATCAGCCACCACATTGGCCTTCCCTGGATGGTATTTTAATACATAATCATAATCTTTCAAGAGCTCCATCCATCTCCTTTGTCTCATATTGAGTTCCTCCTGATCAAATAGGTATTTTAGACTTTTGTGGTCACTATAAATCTCTATAGTCGCACCATACAAATAGTGCCTCCAAATCTTAAGAGCAAACACTACTGTGGCTAACTCTAGGTCTTGTGTGGGATAATTCTCCTCATGAGGCCTCAGCTGCCTAGAGGCATATGCCACTACCCTACCTTGCTGTATCAATACACATCTTAACCTTTTCCTCGAGGCATCACTATATATCACAAATGGTAAACTAGGGTCAGGAATGACTAGCACAAGGGCAGTGGTCAATCGGAGTTTCAACTCCTGGAAACTCCTTTCATATCTCTCATCTCACACAAAGGGTGTATCCTTCCGAGTCAGCCTCGTAAGTGGCAAGGCCATCTGAGAAAAGCCCTGAATGAATCGTCGGTAATATCTTGCCAAACTAAGGAAACTCCTAACCTCAGTGATCGTCCTAGACCTATCCCACTGTAACACAGCCTCAACTTTATGGGGATCTACTGCGACCCCATCTCGTGAGATCACATGACCTAAGAATTTTACCTCAGTTAGCCAAAACTCACATTTACTCATTTGGCATATAATTTCTTCTCTTTCAGAGTCTCTAGGGCTAATCTTAGATGCCTTTCATGCTCCTTAAAAGATCTAGAGTACATTAGGATATCATCAATAAAGACCATAACAAATTTATCTAGATATGGTCTGAAGACCCTGTTCATGTAGTCCATGAATACCGCGGGCGCATTCGTAAGCCCGAATGGCATCACGAGGAACTCATAATGCCCATATCTAGTCCTAAAGGCTGTCCTTGGGACGTCTTCAGCTCTCACTCTCAGCTGGTGATATCCAGATCTAAGGTCTATCTTGGAAAAGACAGATGCCCCAACCAATTGATCTAACAAGTCATCTATCCTAAGGAGAGGATACTTATTCTTGATAGTAACCTTATTCAATTCTCTATAATCTATACACAATCTCAAGCTACCATCTTTCTTTTTCACAAACAACACTAGAGCTCCCCAAGGTGACACACTAGGGCGTATGAACCCTTTTTCTAATAGCTCCTCTATCTGCTTTTTCAATTCAATAAGTTTGGTGGGAGCCATCCTGTACGGAGCCTTGGACACTAGTCCAGCCCTAGGCACTATCTCTATGGGGAACTCTATCTCTCTCTCAGGTGGTAGGCCACTAAAATCAAAATCTTTAGGGAAAACCTCTGGGAATTCCCTAATGATCAGGATCTCCTCTATCCCTTCTTCTACCTCACCTGTATAAAGAAAAAGACTAGAAACCCTTGATACTCCTGCTCTAAGTATCTTTCAGCTTGGGGCAGTAGTCATGAAAGATAGCTCGGCTCCTATCCTAGGTATGGTCCCACAAAAAGGTATAGATACAGTGCAATGTTCACAATCAAGGACAGCATTATTAGCAGTCATCCAGTTCATACCCACAATCAAATCAATGTCATAGAATGGCATACAAATTAAGTCGATGGTAGTATAACAATGATTAAACTGGATAGTGACATTCAAACAAGTATGGAAAGTAATAACGTGGCCTCCAGTGAGTGTGGTGATAGATAAATCAAATGGTAAAGTACTAATGGCCAGACCCAAACGTCTCACACAGTCATAAGATATAAACGAGTGACTAACACTCGAATCAAACATAGAAATCACAGGAAAATCATTCACTATGAGCGTACCTCGAATAAGACTGGGAGATGCACTAGCCTCCTGCTGAGAAAAGGCAAACACCCTGCCCTGGGTCTGTGGCCAGGGAGGAAGCGGTCTAAGCGGAGGCGCTAAATATGCCTGAGAGCAATTTCTGGCAATATGCCCTTGCTTCCCATACTTGTAGCAAATCACTGTGGATTGTGGGGCAATGGATGACTGAGTCCTTGGGGGCTATACCTTCTTTCCTTTCGGTGGCCTCCTGTTCCACGGCACCTTGTTCTTCTTTTTGCTAAAAGGTGCAGAACTAGCTCCTTCCTCTGGTCTCAGTCTCTTTAACTCTAAGGTTCCCCTTTGTCCAGATGCCATGACAGTAGGCATAATCTCTCTAAATTATTCTTGATTACCCTGCTGATCTCCACGATAACATTGAAGTTTCAGATTTTGTGTGGAGTCACTCTATCTCTGACCTGGGGTTTCAACCCGAGCTCAAACTGTTCACACTTCCAGGGCTCATCATCATACCTCTGAAGGTACGAAGAATACCAAGATAATTCTATAAATCTTGCCACGTATTGGTCTACAGTTATGTCGTCTGTCTGCTTCAATCCCATAAATTGCACCTCTTTGTTTTCCTCACAGAACTGGGAAAATACTTCTCATAAATTGTACTAAGAAGTTTTTCCAAGTCATTTGTAAATTCCTAGCCTCCATTAAGGGCCTTGCACTGAGCCACCAATTATCAGCTTCTTTTCATAACATAAAAGTAGCTAGTTGAACTTTTTGTTCTGAGGTGCAATCCATCACTGTGAAGATTTGTCTCTATCTCCCTCACCCAGGCCTCTGCCTTGTTTGCATCTAGCTCTCCGTCAAACACAGGCGGGTTGTTCTTTTTAAATTGATTCAATTGTTTTTGGATAGATGGCAGAGCCTGAACTGGTTCTTGGGGAGGTGGGGGTGGAGCACCGAAAGTGGAAGAGCTGGGGTGCACCAGAGGTGGATGGCTAAGGCGGAGGCAGCAGAGGGCCTCTCTTCTGGCTTCTTCTTGCCTAGCCAGGGCTCCTTGTAACTACATAATCATCTCATGCTGCTGCTAGATCATATAGTGTTACTGGGCTATGACGTTCTCAAACTGGTCAATCCGTTCCTTGATAGCCCGCACTGGATCCTCAGACTTAACCTCAGGTTCTCGAGGTGGTCTGCCTCTACCTCTGTCTTGGCCTCTCTGAGTCTTAACCATCTTTACTGAAAAGAAAAACCACAGCCTTTAGCCCACAACATAATTTTTAACACAAACATAGATATTCCACCCGAAAACCACCTGAAAATAAGCCAAATATACCATCTAAGAATCAAATGTTGAGCAAAAGTGCCTAAACCTTTGCTCTGATACCATAAAATGTAACACCATATATTTCTAGCTCGCTTCCTATCATTTTTAAGTTTCTCATGATGAATTGCACAAAAGGGAATGGAAGATGGCATTAAAATAATGCCTTATTTCGCATTGCGTAGCGTATGAAAATTCCATTCGGTGTCACGCAGACCATATGAGTTCATACATCACATTCTCATATTTAATTACATACATATAACTCATTTGCATCACCAAAGTTGGCCCACAACTCGTAGAATTCAAAGAGGAGCATCAAACTCACACTATTATTTTCGGCCAAATTCTCAGTTTTTCTGTCACAACTTCAGAAATTCATAACTAAATACACAAAAATTGAAACTCAACGAATTTTATCATTCCAGAAAGCTCTGGATGTCTACCCCATGTTAAAAATAATTTCAGTTCATGAATCATTAAGGGGAGAATATTTGACATCCGAAAATCCACTGAGGTCGCTGCTGTCTAAGCCACTGGTTTAGTTTACTGATATGAAGTTTCAGAATTCATAACTAATTCTATAAAATTTGGAACCATGTATTCTTAGTCATTATAGAAAGCTAGACATGTCTAATTTATTCTAAAAATATGCCCAGGCTATGAAACATAACACAGGAAACGTTTGACATGCGAAAAGGGGTAAAGGTTTGGACAGCTACTGGTACTCATGTAAGTGTCTGCTACAAACTTCAAAAATGTCCAAGTAATTCCAAAAAAACCCAATTCATGCAAATGATACCAACGATGGCAATGTGAAGCATGTGTAATCTTGTGCATGACATAGGATGAGAGAGTGAGTTTTCAATTTCTGGGTTTATACACCTTTGAGACAAGTCTAGAAGGTCATTTTGGTGCATCCAATGTGCTCAAGTGGCCATAGTTGCCTTAGAAGCAATTTTGGACCATTTGGACTCCTTTGATGACACAAAATAGACCATTTCACAACGTAATATCAAGATCTGACCAAATAAATGAATTTGCCTATGAAATTTTGTACACACATAGATCTTATCTAGAGCTTTTTGGGAAGCCAATGATCAGATTATTTAGAGCTCTATAGAATTAATTATGAATTTCCAAAGTTGGCATTTTTCTACTGAACTGATGCAAACACTGTTCATATGATTAATAACTTAGGTTGTGTTATTCAAGGGACAAATGATGTCCAATGCTTGTGAAATATTATGAAAATAAACTGTACATGATAAGCTTTCCATGGCCACTGAGATCACCCCAATTGGATCTCTGAGCAGGGAGATATGAATTTTTGAAGTTGGAGGACAGTACTAGTAATGACAGTTGACCTCTGGTGCTATTCCATCAATTTCTTATAGCTAGCAACCTCTATTGTGGCTTGGATTTATTTGTAAAATAAATTAGACATCTGTAGCTTTCCAAAATGGTAAATTATTCATGATTTTAATTTTTTTAGAACTAGTTATGATTTTTTAAAGTTTATGATAGTAAGCTAGAAATTCTGGCTGAGACTGCACCTAGTGTTTTTATGTATTCCATCCATTTGTTCGAGTTCTAGGCCACTCTTTGAGATGGTTTTGAGTTGTATTTGTGTATTTCAATATTAGAATGAGATGGATGAGTCCATATGGCCAACAGGACACCGAATGAAAATTTTACTCATGACGTAACGTAATTTAATGAATATTTTTAATGATTTTCTTGGCAAACTTGTATGATCCAAAGTAGGGAACTTAGAAATGAGGTAAGATGAGTTTAGTGAATATGCTGTTACAAATCTCACCTCTTTTATCTCTCCCTAACCATAACAGGTGAACTTAGCAAAGAAAAGGAGAAAGGAAAAAAGGCTATGGCTTGAAGAAAGTGTAGCTAGGTTCCATAGAATATAAATGTTCTATGAACATGCAATGTGTATATATATATGTGGATGTAAACAATGATGATATGTAATAGCACTTCATGTACAAGCATGATACCATGAATGGATGCCAACTTGATGCATATATATATATGAAATTGGAACATGTTTTAGCCTGCGATATGATCTTGGTTCTATATGCTTGGTTATAAGTGAGATTGGGACTTTTAAAAGCTAGACATCTATCATATATTGACCCCTTCAAAAATGACGTATGTATGGATTGAAAGCTGCTTATGGCAAGAGATTACATATTAGAGTCCAATTGGACTCCTTTGGAACTAAATTTGTTTTTTCAAACGAGTCATAAAATGCAACCCTACCCTTAGTAGTCCAAATGACCTAATTTGGGGCTAAAACTTGGTGAGTAATTAGAGGACATATAGAGCCTTCTATAGAGCCAAAGTTTGTATTTTTGTAAGTCCTATAGAATATTTGGTAAAATTTTAAAGTTAGCCCTAAAAAGTTACCATAATTGTAATATCTGATTTTTGTTAAATAATGAAAACTGGCACGTTTTCAAAGCAAGTCCCCTAAAATGACTTAGTTAAGGTTCCAAAAAATTTGAGTAACATTCTAGACTACTAAAAATGAGAATTCTAGCCTTAGGCAAAAAGAAAAATGGAGCTAGAATGAAGAAATAATTTCTTACGAAAGACTTATGAAACATAATGGCATTTTTCATAATTTTGAGCAAATTTTGAAATTCACATAGGAGGGTATTTTAAATGAAAGTTTTGAGTTCTCCGGGATTCTCAGAGGCTCTGAAAACTATGAGAAGCTCTGGGACAGTTAAAACCCCTCCGATAGATGTTTATCAATGTTAGTGCACCCAAACTTTGACAGATTCGTTTAGGAAGGTTTTAGCTTCGATTTGAGTGATTCCAAAGGCATTTTACTAAATTGGGAACCTAAATTTTATAATGGAGGAGATGGTTTTCAAAAAGGAGCTAAAACAAATTAGAAACGAAAATGTCAAAAACGAAGAGCAAAATAGAAATTTTTGAAAAGTCTTCCTTCTCCCACCTATATATATAGGGCACCCCCACTTCTCCACTCACTTAGCTCATTTTGGTTCTACCCTAAATTAGAGAGGAAACTATAAGGGAGAGGCGCACAAGAGGGAGAGAAAGAAAAGGAGAAATTCAAGGCATAAGGTATAGAATTTTGGTTTTTTTTCGTGCTTTCTCTTAGCCAATCTCTTCTCCTCCTTTTCCCCCTTCTTTCCTATGGTTTTGCTGAAGTTTTTAGGTCTATTTTGAGGGAAGAATAGAGGGGGAAATTTAGAAATTGAGGTGAGGAAGCCAAGGAAGGTGAAGAACAAGCAAGAAAAATCAAGAGAATCAAGGTATCATGCGATCTTTCCACTTGATCTTCTTCCTCCCTTCTCTTGTGAGCATTTCGACCTACATATGGCCAGCCCTAGGGAGTTGAGTTTTCAACTAAACCAAGGGTGAATCTTAGGAATTTGAGGGAGAAGAACAAAAATATGCAAAGAAAACAACAAATTAGCTATTAGATTTCAAGATAGCAAATCTAGGGTTTCAAGTGTTTCTTACAAAATCTGATTTTATACACTGATTCTTAGACTTAAATAAGTGTTTGAATGAACTCCTAAGATCCCTAGAAGTCCCCCCATGTGCATCTTCCCTTGAGAAAATAAAGCAAACTCCATGGAGACCAAAATCAAGCATAGTCTCGGCCTAAATGAGTTAGGGTACCTAGGGAGAGTTTTAAATTTTTCTAAGCCCATTCTTAAGTCATATATGATGAATGAAGATGAGGGGAAACCTTAGAAAAAATTTAGAAACCATAGAAAGTGATATGGCCTTATATGTTCCATAATATGACCTAAAGAAGCAACATGTAGTTAGGCTCTTTGTTTTAATTGTGTGATGACTCCAAGAGGTTTAAAAGGAGTCAAAAATCATATATGAAAAGAAAGAATGGAGCCTAGAATTTTTTTGATGGGTATTGCTTCATTAGGTGTATTTTTGGAACTATAAAAGGGTTATAGACCAAGTTAGTGTGTAAGGAAATTGTATGGCCTTAGAATTAATTCCATGAACCTAATTGGCATCCATAAATTGTGTTTAGGCCAAGAGAAATCATTCCTACACCTTTGTATGTGTGAGGCCAAGGAAGAGAGCATTGATTCAAGGAGAAAAGTGTATAGTTGCATCCAAGGTAGCTGACCCCTCCTTCTCTCATGCATGAATGTATGCTTGGCTTATCTTTGAATGTGTGTATGTGTGTTTTAAACCATGAAAAGTATTTTAGCATGATTTCATATGCCATGGTACCATGATGATGCATTATGTTTCTAAATGATGTTTATGATAATTGCTTTGGTTTGTTTGAGTCTGGTGAAGCCAAGAACCCTTAGCTATGGTGAGGATGATCCAAAAACCCTTAAAGTTGGTTGAGACAAAGTAAAAAGTCTCCCAAAAGTGAGATTGACTCCCAAGAGTAAGGTTAAATAAAAAGCCTCTTAAAAAATGGGTGAGGCAAGTCTAAAATCCACAAGTGAATGGGTGAGGCTAACCCACATACTTGGCAAGCCTATGTATGCCATGTATGACTTTTTTAAATGTCAAGAATACTTCTTGAATGTTTGTACATGTAAATATACTCATGCATGTATTTGTAAGACTTATTTTGCATCTTTTATGTGTTATTGAAAGGGAGATGAACTATTGAGATTCTTTGAATCTTATTCCCTCTTCTCTAATGTTCTAACATGTTAAGTGGACAAAGAGAACAAGGGAATGGAAGCCAACCCCTTGAAAGATGAGAGTATGCCATCAAAGTGCATGGAATTTGCTTCTTTAAGGCCATTTAAGGGGCAATTGTTGTAACCTATCATTGTATATGACTTATGACCTCTTGAGTATGTACAGTTATGTTAATGTATCATGTATAAATGAGAGCTAAAGTTATATGTATGGAAATGTGCATTTTGGACATGTAATGGCAATCTTGCATTATGAAAATGTATGTATAAATGGAAGTGAAATGGCCAAATTAAGATGCATGAGGTTTGGGACCACTTGGGGAGCTCATACAAGTCACATTCATGCTTTTAAACTTGCTCAAGAAGTGCCAAACACCAAGGGAAGTCATTTGAACACATTTGGTATCTAATATGGACCAAAATTGATCATATTAGAAACCTATACCACTTTTTATCCTAATGAACTCTTTTTGATTTGATATTTGGCATGAATTTAGAGCTTGTTGAGATATTTTTAGAAAGCTAAAGTACAGAATTTTTGGAGCTATATGGAATATTTGATGAATTTTCAAAGTTGGAAAAATTATGATTTTGGTTCATGGTACTGTTCATATTGGTCTGAAAATGAATTCTATCACTAAGAGGGAAAATGATGTCTAATTGCCATGAAATTTTATAAGGAGAAACTAGATATTCCCAATGACTTGTGCCAATTAGAAGCACCTCATTTGGGTGTCTAGAGAGGGAGATATGAATTTTTGAAGTTTCTGTCTAGTATTAGGCATCTAGACTAACCTAAGTTATTGTTTGATTGGGTTTTAATATTTTAACATGCCTAAACTGGTCTGTAGTTATTTTTTTCCTCTAGATAACATTTGTAGCTTTCTAGATTGGTATCATTTCCATGGATTGGATTTTTTTAAAATTAATTGGACATTTTTAAATTTTATAGAAGAAAGCTGTATCAGTACCAATAGCCTGTCAGATCTCTACACCATTTTGAATTTCAAACGTCCTCTGTGTGATGTTTCATGATTAGAACGTATTTTTAAAATAAAGTAGACATCATTAGATTTCTAGAATGATAAAGAATGCATGATTTTGATTTTTCTAGAATTAATTATGATTTTTCAAAGTCTGCGACAGAAAAAGAAAAATTCTGGACGAAATTACAACTATGGATTTTGTGTGTTTCTTATGCATACACGAGTTCTAGCCCACTTTTGGTGATGGAAATGAGTTGTATCTATGTAATTAAATATGAGAATGTGATACATGAGTTCACATGGTCTACAAGACACCAAATAAAATTTTATATGTAGCGCAACGCAAAAATATTCATTATTTTTAAAGCTTTTTCTTTGAGAATGTGTATGATTCTTGGAAATAAGCTTAGATAAGATATGAGATGTGCTATAAAATTATGGTATTACAATAATACAGTCACAATTCATACTAGTACAACTATGAATTTCATGCTCTTTAAGGGGCCAAATGAATTCATTTCATTTTAAAATTTTTACAACATATAGTTCAAATTTTAAGCTCTCCATAGACACTTAATTTGCATAAATTAAAATTATGTAGCTAAAGTTATGAATTATAAAGTTTAGGGCCATATTATGTGTCTATGGCCAAAGTATGCTATATGGTTCCTTGATGTAAATGGGACTTGTATTATAGTCATATAGATCAAAACAAATATGTGTATAGACATTATGAATTAAAATTGAAAAAAGATATCATGTTTGGCCATTAAAGGTCCATTTGAAGTGTTGAGTAACATAACAACTACCACTAAAAGTATCGTTGTCAATACTTTTTCTTGTATTTGGCACTTATGGTACAAAACAAGTCAAATATAGTAAGTTGTAACACTTTTTCGTATCAGAGCAATGGTTTAAGTAACCTAGCATTATAAAGGACTCAAGAATATAGAGTAAGAGTAGAAGATAAGTAAGTTGGGTGTCAAATACCCTAGAAAAGACAATTACCTATAGATGAGAGACAAGCGGGAATATTTAGGGATTTATAAGGGTTTGGTATGCTTTGAAAATAGCAACCATAGATTTACCAAGATAATTTAGAGGATGATGTTTAAAGTTTAGGATAGGCATGTAAGAATAGTTTCTATCCCTAAAAGCCTCAAATAAAGATATTAGTGATCCCTAGTAGGAAAGAAAACAAGGACAAAGTAAAGTGGGCTTAAAGTATGAGTTTATGCTAAGAAGTCCAAGTACATGAAGTTAAATAGTAACACAGAGTGATGGATCAAGTATATAAGGGCAGCATGACTATAAGAGATTGCTTTTAGGGTGTTGACTCTAATATCAATAACACCAAATACAATAGCAATTAGTAGGTTAAAGGTATAAATCTCATATGCAATAATAGAAGTTTGTAATTTGTAACACCATAATCTATATAGCACTTAACTCATGGCATACTTGGCATATGGTACTTATTTGCATGAAATTAGCACTTTTTACCATGGTATTTTGCATAATTGGAAGCCTATTTAATTTGTTCTTGGCTTTAAGGACCATGTGATCTTACTAATTTTTTTTCCATCCATAACATATCCATTTACATAAAAAACATCACAATTCATCTCACAATTCATGGACTTAGAACTATATTTCACAAAACCAGAATTTTGCTCTTAAGTTATTGTACTAATTTTTTGATATGAACTTTGGAAATTTCAGACCAAGAAAAAAGCATTTAGCCCATGAAAATTGATGGAACAGTAACCTGGGTCATGCTCTCAAACTAATGCAGGCCTTGATATTCAAAAATTCATAACTCCCTCTATACTAATCCAAACTGAGTGCTCTTAGTGACTATGCAAAGCTTATAATATCTAGTTTATACTTATAAAATTTCATAAGTATTAGACTTTGTTTGGCCCATAAGTGACGTGGGAATGCAAACTGACCATATGAACAGTACCCTTGACAGTTTCTATATAATTTGGTCAACTTTAAAAAATCATAATAAATTTTCTAGAGCTCCAAATTAAGTACTCTTTAGCTCTGTAAAAAGCTCTAGATGAGACCTATTTGCTTGCAAATTTCATGTAAAAACTCATATATTTGGTCAAATTTTGGTTCAGCTCAAGAAATCAGTCAAATTGAAGTCCATAAAGGGATAAAAAGGCACTAAATGGTCTTTTACTCAATCCACAACCATTTGAGTATGTCCAAAAGTATAAACATAGCCTATGAGAGCATCCTAAATGGTTCAAACCATTATGCATCTCAAAACCACCATCTTAGTTGCTAACATACACATGTACATCATAGGTCTAGAATGTCAAATCCTCACATAAGTATACATTAACTTCAAATCCCATTCATACATGATCATTACATACATTTACACATACTTATACATTTATATCTCATATACATCATAGAATTATGAACTTTGGCAACAAATTACATTTAAAGGCTATTTTATTGTCAAAGTATTGCTAATCATGCTTCTTGGCTACTATTTTTGATTTCTTGACCTTCACCTAAACATGGTTAAACATAGGTGAGGGAAGAGTGAGATTTTAAAGAATCTCAATAGCTTTTTACCCTTTCAAATATCCATAAGGGATGCACTTATATGTCAAAGAATGCATGCATGTCCTAAAAGCTTCTCATGAACATACATAAATCAATTTCCTTGTCATATGAACTCATACATGTCAAACATAGGCTCTAAAGGGTGTTAGTCTAGCCTCACCCAATTTTCTTAAGACCTTTGGACTTGCCTCATCCACTTTAAGGGACTTTTGACTTACCCTCACTCCTTCTTAAGACTTTTGGCTTTGTCTCACCCATTCTCAGGGACTTTTGGCTCATCCTCACCCATTCAAGCTACTTTACATTCATAAACACCTTTCAAGAAATATAATGGTACCATCACTTGTAACTAATGGCTAGAAACATATCTCATAGTTCAAACATGCACACAAGCACTCAATGACAAGCAAACATCTAAACAATGCATGTGAAAAAGATTAGAAAGTTATCTTAAAGTAAGAAAATAACTTTTCCTTTTGGTTATTCCTTCCCCTTTTCAGCCAAACAAATGCAACTAGGTGGGGCTTGATTATCTTTGTCTATACACATCAAATGAGACATGATTCAATCATTGGAACAAGCTTTAACCTTATACAAACTCTATGCATGCTTACTTTCTCATATGACTTCATTATGGTTCCATACAACATACAATGAAGTAACTCTTGAGATTTATGATCTTGGCTCTAATTTCTCTTTCAATCTAATTCTCTTGACTCCATTTAGACTTCTTAGAGCCATCACAATTTCAATTCAAGGAGCCTAGGTATAAGTTGCTTCTTTATGTCTTAAAATAGAGCCTAAACTTCTATCTCACAAACCATGCTTTCTAAATTTTGTTCTAATGCTTCCTTTGATATTTACTAATCATGTTTATGTCCTTCATCTCCTTAGAATTAAAAAGAAATCTTCCTAGGTGCTTTATCTCTACCTAAGCCGAGACATGGAGGAGCAAATGGACCCATGGAGTTTCATTCATTTTCTCTAGGGAGTTGGCACATGTGAGGCTTCCTAAGTGTCTTGAAAACCCATTCATACTTTGACAACTTAAATTACTACTTGGAAGCTTTAAATTTTTCAAGGTGCAATCAAATCCCTAGATTCTACAACTTAATTTCTAATGCTTTTTATTTAATTCCAATTGTGTATTCTTAATCCTTATGCTTGAAAACCCTTGTCTCTACCTTATTTTGGCTTGAATTCATTCTTAGAGAGTGGGCCTAGTGCTGGATGAAATTGCACTCAAGAAGAACAAGCAAGAAGAAGCAAAGAAAAGCCATGAAGTGACCTTGATTTTAAGCTTTTTCAAGAATACTTTCACTTGCTTCTTGCTTCTCTTTCAAATTCTAACTTCCTCCTACTGAACTAGCCCCAAATCAGTGCCAAATTAGTCATGAAAACCATGGGAGAAAATGTAATACCATATATTTCTAACTTGCTTCCTATTATTTCTAAATTTCCCATGATGAATTGCACAAAAGGAAATGAAAAATGGCATTAAAATAACGCCTTATTTCGCGTTGCGTCGCATATGAAAATTATATTCGGTGTCATGTGGACCATATGAGCTCATACATCACATTCTTATATTTAATTACATATATACAACTCATTTGCATCATCAAAGTTGGCCCACAACTCGTGGAATTCAAAGAGGAGCATCAAACTCACACTATTATTTTCGGCCAAATTCTCAATTTTTCTATTACAAATTCAGAAATTCATAACTAAATCCACAAAAATTGAAACCCAACAAGCTTTACCATTCCAGAAATCTATGGATGTCTACTCCATGGTAAAAATAATTTCAACTCATGAATCATTAAGGGGAGAACATTTGACATCTGAAAAGCCTTGAGGTCACTACTGTCTGGGCCACTAGTTCATTTTACTGATATGAAGTTTCAGAATTCATAACTAATTCTAAAACATTTAAAATCATGCATTCTTAGTCATTATAGAAAGATACACATGTCTAATTTATGCAAAAAATATGCCCCGGCCATGAAATATAACACAGGAAGTGTTTGACATGCGAAAAGGGGCAAAGGTTTGGATAGCTACTGGTACTAATGCAAGTGTCTGCTATA
Source organism: Erythrophleum ivorense (assembly GCA_026724425.1). Taxonomy (NCBI): domain Eukaryota; kingdom Viridiplantae; phylum Streptophyta; class Magnoliopsida; order Fabales; family Fabaceae; genus Erythrophleum; species Erythrophleum ivorense. Next base: position 329,274 of record JAIUCV010000313.1, on the reverse strand, counting down.
AATTTTAAAAATGTCCAATTAAATACACAAAAATATGATCTATGCAAATGATACCAATTTGGAAATTTATGAATGTTAGATTTATGTAAAAATAGACTCAGACCATAGAAAGCATATTTAGCCACTGAAATTTAATGGAACAGTGACTTAGGTCGTGCTGTGCTACTGTTGCTGTTCCATAAATTCAAAAATTCATATCTCTTAGCTTAGACTTCCAAATGAAGTGCTTTTAGTTGCTACAAGTCATTGTGAATGCCTAGTTTCTATCTATAAAATTTTATAGCCATTGGACCACGTTGACCTCTCGGATGACATAATTTCATAACTAACTAAATGAACAGTACTGGTGCAAATCCGAAATTCTGATACCAACTTTGAAAAATCATAGAAAATTCCACAGACCTCCAAATGACCTGATCTTTGGCTTCCCAAAAAAATCTAGGCAAGATCTAGTAGCATGCAAATTTCAAGTCAAGAAGAGGTCATTTGGTCAAACTTTGCCATAGCTCAAGAATATAGCAATTTTGGTCCCAACAAGAGGCAAATTTGGTTCAAATGAGTCATCCATTGTTCCACACATATTTGAGCAACTTAGAAAGAATAAATATAGCACAAATATGTCCCTCATAAGGTCTGAACCCTCATGCAACTCAAATTCACCATGCCACTTCCATAAACATACATACACAAGTGGGCTCCCAAGTGGTCAAAATACACAATTCTATTCAGTAAACTCTATTCTTGATACATACACTAACTTTACGTAGTTTTAAACTTGTTCAAAGTGTCATGGCTCAAAAATAAAATTTACATATCTACTTTGACATTCTAGACATCGTAGTACATCAAAAATGGAAAGGTGTGCTAAGAGATGGAGATTTAAGCTCTTTGACTTCTATCCTTTGGATCTTGAACTCCACCTAGATCATATGAGATAAGAGAAAGGAGGGAGTGGGATTCATTGAATCTCAATAGCTCATACACCTATTCAAACACATTTTCAAGGCATAAAACATGTCAAAGGTATAAGTATGCAATCAATCAATCAATCTATGAAGCATTCATCTTTCACATTTTTGTGTCACAAACTTATGTCAAGCACAAGAATGAGTTCTAGGGATTTTTGGTTTAGTCTCACCCCATTTTCTAGGACTTTTGGATTGCCTCACTCTTGGTTCTTGGGACTTTTGACTTAGCCTTACCCATCTAAGGGACTTTTGGCCTTGTCTCACTCATGCCATGAAACTTTTGGCATCTCCTCACCCACATTAAGGGACTCTTGGCACTACCTCATCCTTTGAGTCATTTCCACCATTCAAAGACATTCAAGAAAGTATATTGGTACCAAAATAGCAACATAGCATTAAGTGGCATGTCTTAAACATATAAACATACACACAAGCACACAATGACACCATATGCAACAAGAAAAGATGGAGAGCTACCGTGGTGCAAATTCAAGCTTTACTTTGCTTGTTTCTTCTCCTTTTTGGTTCTACAAACATAGGGAGGTAGGGTTGGATTTTCTTAGCCTTTTCACAATAAACAACACTTAATTATACTCTTGGAATAAGTTATGACATCCAACTCACTCTTAAGACTACACTTTGTTCTATTTGTCACAATATGGTTCCATGAAGGACCTAATGAAGCAACTACCATAATTAACATTCTTGGTTCCATTCTCTTGCCATATTTAGACCTCTTGAGCTCATTTAAGGTCCTTGAAGCCATCACACACTCACTTTCACAAACCTAGGTCCATGTTGCTTCATAAGGTTACACTATGGAAGCCATTGCCTCATCTCCCAACCTAAGGCTTCTAAATTTTTTCCAATGGTTTCTCCCATCTTCTAACATCATATAAAGTCCCAAACCAAGGCTAGAACAAATTAAAACATCCCCTAGCCTAAGAACCTAGCTTGGCCGAAATATGCACCATAATGAAGGTTCATGGACTTTGTGAATTTTCCTTGATGGGAGAGCCACTTGGGAGGCTTTCTAAAGGTCTTAGGAGCTTAAGGAAACATTCAAATAGCCAAGGAAACATTCACACAAAATCAGATTTTGCAAAACCCTAAAAAATACTACACTTTTCTAACTTGTTTTCTATTAGTTTTTCTTAGAATTTCTTGCCATATTCCATCTCCCCATGGCCTAAAACCCTTATTCCCTCCTTGTATTTGGACAGAATATCCTCCCTTCCTTTGGTTCTGTTCTTGGCTAAAATACACACAAAGGGAGGGGAAAGAGAAGATGCAACAAAAAGCAAAGATTACCTAGGGTTCAAGTGAGCTTTCAAGTGTCTTTCTCCTTCATTCTCTTCTTCTTAGCAAATTTGAAATTCTCCCCTTGGGTCTGGGTCAAAAACAGAACCAAATCATTCAAAAAATCCATGGAAAGAAAGAAGGAAAAGAGGAGAACAAGATTGGAGGAAGATGGAGCAAGAAATTTCATGAAATTACCTAGTTTCTCTTTGGCTTTCTTCTTCTTTTTCTCCTCCCTTTGGTGTGCCTAAGAGAGCTGAATATTTTTTGTATTTTGGGCAGAATGGGTCGTGCTCATTAAAGAGGAGAAGAAGGGAGAAAAGTGTGGAACTCTTTAGAACATTCAAGAAACCATAAATTCCAATTTTGCCCTTCTGTAATGGCAATTTTGTTTCAGCTTTATTTTAGCTCCTTTTTTAGAACCATTTTTTCCATCATAAAATTTAAGTTCCCATTTTAATAAAATGTCTTTGGAATCACTCAAATTGGATCTAAAACCTTCTCGAATGAATCGATCAAAGTTCGGGTCAACTAACGTTGGAAAGAGTACACCAGAGGGGCTTTACCAGTCTCGGGGCTTCCCATGGTTTTTGGGGCCTCTGAGAACCCTGGGCAACTCAAAATTTCCATTTAAAAAGCCCTCCTAGGTGTTTTTTCAAAATTACACTTATTTACGAAAATGCCATTGGCCTTTTGACAAATTTTTTGAATCACTCCGACCTCAGTTTTTGGGCAATTCAAGGCTTAAATCCTCATTTTCTATTATTTAAAATTTTATTCAAATTTTATTTGGTCTTGAATCACTCATCTCAGGGGACTTGCTTTTTAAATCGGCTCGTTCCAATGATTGTACAACGTACCTGGCATTACAGAAAAGAAGAGAAAAAGGAGAGCAAAGTTGGTGAAGGATAAAGCATGAAAAATCATGGAATTTCTTAACTTTTTGCTTTGAATCTTCTTCTCCTTACTCTCTCCTTTGGTGCACCACTCCCAGTTGCCCTTGGTTTTGTTTTAGATTATAGAAGGTTAGTTAAAAGGAGCAAGTAGAGGTGGGACGTGTTTTAAGGGGGCTAGAGCTCATTTATACAACTTTTTAAATATTACAATTTAGTCCCTCTTCTTATTTCTTTTCAATTGGGCTCATTTCAACTCCTTTTTTAGAACCATCTTTTTCATCATAAAATTTAAATCCTTTAACTTTTAAAATGCCTTTGGTTTCACACAAATTGGATTTAAAATCTTCCAAATGAATCAATCAAAGTTTGGATCAACTGATGCTCTAAAATATAAACTGAAGGGGTTTGAACCATTTTGGGGATTTTTATAATTTTTAGGGCCTCTGATAACCCCGAAAAACTCAATTTTTTTATTTAAAGATCCCTCCTTTGAGTTTTCTAAAAAGTGCCTTAATTTATGAAAATGCCATTACGTTTTTGTCAAATTTTATTTAGCTATTCTGACTCTATTTTTAGGCACCTTTGCCCTTGTATTCTCATTCTTTGATATTTAGATTATTGCTCTAATTTTGTTTAGCCTCAATTTTTCCTATTTAAGGGACTTCCTTTTATAACTGATTACTTTCAGGTAGTTTATGGAGGAACTAGGTATTACATAATTGCTCAAAGATGTCAAAGCCAAGTTGGCAAAGGCATTTTTTGGGATCTAGAAATGAGTATGAGATGTTGAGTTGCTATGATTTATTTTCTTCTTCGTAAGAAGCAAGGAGACTATTGGTGGAGGAGGTTAGAGAAGTCTCCAACAAGAAAGGAAAAGACTAACAGAAGAATAGTGGGCTTAGTAAATAAGAAATTGTGATGTTATATGACTAAGCTAAGAGTACATAAGATTGAACAATAGTTAAGAGTAATAATGCTAGTTTAGGAGTAATAATGATTATAATGATTGCCTTTAAGGCATTGACTCCAATATAAGTTACTATCTTATATGTTAGCAGTGGTGGGGCTAAGAGTATAAGTTCAAGATGTATAGAGAATGTTATGAGTACATGGAAAGGATGTACTATAGAGAAAATGTACCCTAGAGAGGGAATTGAGTTTAGAAAGAGAGAAAACCCTTAAGATCCAGAAATAATCACATTATAAGGTAATATGAACTATTTGGATTGGTAGTAAGTAGTGATAAGGTTAATCTAAGTATAGGTACGAGAAACTTAAATCAAGAGGGTAGAAAGATAATAGAGAGTCAAGAACCTATGAGATGATAACCCATAACCCTTTAAGAGATAAGACCTTATTTCAATATTCATAAGGATATAAAGAAACTGAGAATAAATAGAGAAGTCAAAACTCGAGCAAATGTTCTTCCACCTTAGAGGCAATCAAAGAAGGGTTAAGGGATTTAGTAATAGAAAGTAGTGGAAAGGAAATAAAGAGTCAGAGCTCAACTAGTTTGAGTAATAAAAGTCCATCGCTAGGTTAAATAAGCTTCCCTAATGTAAAATGAATTTGTAGACCATAAAGTAATTAATAAAATAAGGTCAAGACACTCTCAAGTGTGTGACCTATGAGAGTTAGTAAGACCCTAAGAAGAAGGATGTATGTTCTTTATATAAGATGAAAAGCCTAAGAAAAATGAAACTCCATCCTATAATAAGGATGTAGATGAGAGTAGAGACAAGCGGGTCGTGTTGCAACACCTTCAGGGAAGCTATAGGAAATTAAGAACCAACATAGTTGGTAAATTCCAAAATACAGAAAAGTAATCATGTAAGCTCAAGGACTGAAAAGAAGATAAAACTATAGGGTTCAATCATAATAGAAAGTTAGAGGATGAGATTAAGGCATGTTAGACCCCTTAACCTTTATAAAGTATAATCAAGCTAAGTAGGACCCATAAGAAGAATAAGAATGCTCTTGAGTAAACATAAGTAAAGCATAAAAAAAATCAAATAAATAAGATGCACATTTTTTCAATATGGGTGAAGTATTGATACAAGTAAAAGAGAAAGAATGTGGCAATCCTAAAGCCCAGCACTTAATGAAGAAAAGAATAGTGAAACATAATATAGTCCTTGGCATGGCTATCTATGAAATATGGCATAGTGCCCAATTAGATACAATTGGGTAGATATGGATAGCCATGAGAAGTAGAAGGATATAAAGAGGATATTCCTTTTTCTTTTAATTACTACATGATATAAAGAAAGGTTATAGAGAAGTAAAAAAAAAAGTATTCTAGGTTGTTGAAAGGCTTGCAATATACAAGTGATAGTAGCTTGAATTCAGTCATAATGTGCCTATGTAGTAGTGATTGATGTTTTGATTGCTTGCCACAGTAGTTACATGATATTGAATTTGGCCAACTCAATAGTAATATAACTTAAGTGTATAGCAAATGACGGTATTGACTGAAAAGAGTGTCCTGATGATCAAAGAGTATATGAGTTAGTTAAGTTTAAAAGTAAGTTAAAAAAGAAATTAAAGGACTTCTAAATTATTTATTACTTTGAGAAAAGGCTATTAAGAAGGAATCCTAGATATAAATTATGCAAATTGAATGCGCTTGCAGCACTAGAAAGCTTTGATTAAAGTAACATGAGTTTCATATGTTTATGAGCCTTAGTCCTTCATGAAAGCTAAGTAACCAGGGTAGACTGTTTAAGGGACTAGTATATGATGTTTATCTGAAAAGGTTAGCTAGACACACTATGATGTATGAGACACCAGATGGTGTAAAGGACACTATGGTACAAGCAACACTCTGGTGTAAGAAGTAATTAAAACTAGAAATTTTTGGATAAGAGTTACGTCATGAGGAAGACTTATAAAGTGCCAGTATAATTGAAGAAAAGTGAAGTAAAATAAGCTAGTAAGAGTAAAGAAAGAAAGTTATGATAAGGCTAGAAGTAGGAAATTAACGATCCCTTAAGGAGTGATGAGCAAGTGTCAAAGTATGCCAAAGTATCATTGTTATAGCATGTTTAGAAATATAAGAATGCTTTACAGGACTCACTTCTTGCAAGCAATGCCTAGAAGAACATTAAGGATGCCTAAGTTTTATTGTATATAGATAGTATTTTATTTATAGAGATAATATTCCTAGGCCTTGAAATCTCCCAGAGATGGATCATAGTAAATCCCAACACAGCACAGTAGGTCGCAATAAACCTTAGTAAGGCTCAAAAGGGGTCATAGTAGACCCAGGGTCACAATAAATCCTATAGAGGTGTAGAGAGCCTAGAGTTCAGTTGTAGCAATTCTCTTGGGAGATGATGGCTTAGGACAATTTTATAAATTAGTTCAATATCAAAGATCTTTTAAGTTTAGTAGACTATTACAAAAGAGTAGTTAGTAGGGCTTTCTTATATAGCTGAGCCACTGACTAGCTCCCCTAATAGATGAGCATAATATGGGGATAAGGAAAACAAAATAGTAGCTTTCTAGAGTTATAGTGAAATGAACCACTAACCCAGTATTAATTAGACTCGGCTGGGATAAAAGAAGATTCCTATACACCATAACAAGGTATTAAGAAAGGGCCAAATGTATTTACATGTGACAAGATAAGTGATAGCTTGTGCCTCTAGTAATGGAAGCTATGAGAGACAAGCACCCAACATATAATTTAAAGTTAGGTTAGTGGCAATTGCTTTTCAGTGTTAGCTTCAATAATGAGGTAGTACTTGTATAGACATAAAAGACATAATTAGGGTGTGCACATTAATGAATGAGAGGACTAGGTTGTTTAATGCTCTTGATAATTATGATGCCTAGGATAGAGGCCATTACTCCAACGTGCAACCAGTAGTTAAGGCCTAGTATGGGAGAGGATATGAACCTTTCGCAATGGGATAAGCTAGTGACTATGAGCTTGAAAGTGGACTAAATTTCTAGATAAGATGAGATAGACAGATGAGGCTCTTGACAACTTATAGTAAATAAAAAAAAGATAAGCTAATAATAATAAAAAGCTGTTGGAGTTAAGATTAGAGACTAAAGATTCAGTAATAATAACTCCAATCATAGAGATTAGCCAACCCACTATGATTAAAAAAAAGTGTAATCGCAAGTAAATTGAGTTTAGATTAGTGTGATATTAAATGTTCTTATCTCCCCATTTTTGCTTGAAGTTGTGATGACTTTATGTTCTTAGTATAAGAGATAACAGTTACCTAGATCCCTCACATGTCACAAATCGTAAGAATGTATAGTAATAAGACAGATTATATTAGATTATAGCACTAGAGAAAGGCCTTAGCTAATAGGACCCAGAGGCAAAAGATAACAGAGGTTCTCTGGTGCATATAGTCTAAGAAAGAATTATTCTTAGGAAAAATAGCCTAACAAATGAGATGAAATAAGGAAAAGTATATAAAGCTACCTTTATGATATGTCCAAAGAAATTTGTAAGTTTATCTCAAATTTTGAGGATGAAATTTTTATTTAAAGGGGTGAAATATAATATCCAGTACTTTTATACTAGGTTGGACTTAGAGTAAGGTTAGGAAAGGTGATGAGAGGAAGTAAGAGTCCAATTGTATGAGAAAAGAGACTAAAAAATGGTTGAAAACCAATTCAGGGCAACCGAAAAAAATCCTTATAGTGCAATTGGGAAAAATAAAGAGTTAAAATATTTAATAGTATATTAAGAGTAAGATATATCTCATTATTGAATGACTAAACATGTTACCAGATTAACCAAAGTTGATAAAATGGGTCAAAACCCTGATTACATGCAAACCTTGGTCACCAAGGGTACAAGTGAAGATTGAGCCTTTTTAAGCTATTTTAAGCCATTGTGAACCCAAAGAATGATTATATGAGTACAAAGGATCTTAAAATATCCTATGACTTCGAGTTATCCGGACAAATTGAGTTTTAAGAGCTAGAATCATAACGAAATTAATGTAATGGCAAAATCATAATTTTTACTAAAACAATACAAAAAATTAGGGTTTTGTTATAAATGAAAAAATAAATAAGGATAACGATAATTCTAAGATAATGGAGCATACAAAGTTTAACTAAAGGGCCCAGTTTGGCCAAAATCCCTAAATAGTGCAAGAAAAAGCAAATAATGATAGTATCGTAAAGCAAAAAAATTAAGGATTTAAATATCATCAGATTTAATATGAGAAACCCATATCCCTTATTATAATATGATAAAATAAGATTAGTAGATTAACCATATGAGATCAAATCGGTTAAATCCTTGAAGATGTGCAAATTAGGCTTCCTAGTAGAAATATTTTAGACTAGACTTTTTCATACTATTTTAAGTCCTTGAAACCCCTAAGCATATATTTTCAATGAAGTAGAGAGTTTAAAATTTAATATGGAGTAGTTAGTTGTAGAAAAGAATGAAAAATGAGTTTAAACAAAGGAATTAAAGCAAAGAGATATAATCGGTATTTTTAAATTTGTTAGAAATATCTCCCTTTTCTTTTGATATGTTACACTAGCCATCTCCCTTCATTAGCATTGATCTAATTCAACTCAAAACCAGATCTCTTGTAGAGTGAAAAGAAGTAAAAAGGAAAAGGGAAAGAAAGGTAAAAATGTATGTAAATATGCAAAATTTCATCTTAAGCTAGTTTGAAAATCTCTTTTCTATTTATGCTCTTCCTAATGATGGTTTTAGTTTCTTGAAAAGGTAAAATTTGTGACTAACCTCTTGAGTAAAAGAGAAGATTTTAGGAAGCTAAATACACCACAAGAAACTACAAGTAGAGAGCTTTCAAATAAGGTATTTACCAAGCCATGTAAATTGCTATTCTTTGAACCCTAAACCTTAAAGCAGTTTGGCCTAAAGAGAGAGAGGGAGGAGAAGACTTGAGCTTATGGAAAACTTGATAGAAACAAGGGTTTTGAAAAATAAGGAGTAAGATTATACAAAGAAAATTAAGGTCACCTAGGGTTTTAAATGAGCCATGGGAGTTTCAAAATTCTTAGAAGATGATTTGAATCCTCTAAGGGCATAATTGAATTGGCCATGAGTCAAGAATATTCTGAAGTCTTTAAACTCCTTATTAGGCAAGCAAAATCCTATGGCTTGGCAAGTGTGTGTCTCAGCCAAGATAGGGTTAAGATACATAGGGAGTCATTTCATTAATTTTAAGGTTTTAAATGGCCTAGATATGAAATATGAATACTAATAAATCCATTGGAATGAACTTAGGAGCCCTAGTTTTATAAGTAAAGTTAGGATTCAAAGATGCCTAAATGGGCAATACGATGCTATGCACTTTTAAGATTGCATTTGATAACTCTAATGAGTTTTATTAGAATCATATAACTCATACATGATGAGATCCTGAGGCCTAGAGCTTGAATTTTAAGAGTTACCCCTTAAGGCACTCAAAGTAACCTAAGTTATATTTAAGTTCTAATGAGTATATGTAGTGGTAGAATGAGTTAGATTAAATCCTAATGGGTTACTCTATATCTCAAATGATGTATTTAGGCCAAGTTAGAGTAACCATACCCTTGTGTGTGTGCATAGGGTGAAGGGAAGCAAAGCAAGAAGAGAAAGAACAAGTGAACTAAAGATAGGTTGAGAACCTTAGCTTTAAAAGGTAGGTAACTCTTCCTTCCTTGCATGCATTTGGATGCATTTGAGTTAAGATGTTTTGTGTGTATTAGTTGTATGATGATTACTTGAGTTATGTTTTGAATTAGTTCTTTAGCATAAGTTTTTATACATATATGAGTTAAGCTTTGGCTCCTAGTATGAGTGGTGGGAAATTGAGCGTAATAGTTCTTTCCTAACTTAGAGATGAGCTAGCTAGTATATTTTCATGCCATGGATAGATAAGTACAAAAGTTTTATGCCAATTTCATGTTTAGGTTATTTTATATGCCTATGACCTTACATGATTGCATTTCATACTTGAATCTTCCATTGTATGTGTTAAATTGCAATGGGTATGGCTATTGAGATTCTCCCTAGAATCTCACCTCTTTTATCTCCCCCTAACTATTGCAGGTGAGCTTTGTAAAGAAAAAGAGAAAGGTAAAAAGGATATAGCTTGAAGAAAGTGTAGCTAGGTTCCATACAATATAAATATTCTATGAACATGCAATATATATATATGATGTAAACAATGATGATATGTAATAGCACTTCATGTACAAGACCATGAATGGATGCCAACTTCATGCATATACATATGAAGTTGGAACATGTTTTAGCATGTGATATGATATTGGTTCTACGTGCTTGGTTATAAGTGAGATATCAACTCTTAGAAGCTATACATCTATCATGTATTGACCCCTTTAGAAATGATGCATGTATGGATTAAAAGCTGCTCAAGGTAAAAAATTGCATAATGGAGCCCAATTGGACTCTTTTGGAACCAAAATTTAGTCCAAATGAGTCATAAAATACAACTCTACCCTTGATAGTCCAAATGATCTAGTTCAAGGCTAAACTTTGGTGAGCATTTAGAAGACATATAGAACTTTTACGAAGCCAAAGTTTGTATTTTTTTAAGTTGTCCAAAGTTGGCCCTAAAAAGTTATCATAATGCAGTTACTATTCATACTAGTACAGTCGTGAATTTCATGCTCTTTGAGGGGACAAATGGATTTATTTCAACTTGAAATTTTAGTATATAGTTTATACTATAAACTTTCCATAGACACCTAATTTGCATAAAACATACTTATGTAGCTAAAGTTATGTATTTTGTGTCTATGGCCAAAGTAGGCTATATGGTTTCTTTATGTAAATAGGACTTGTATCATGTTCATATGGATCAAAGCACATATGTGTAAGGAAGTTATGAATTAAAATGGAAAAGAATATCACATTTAGCCATTAGAGGTCTATGTAAAGTGTTTAGTAGCGAAATGACCACTACTAAAAGTATTGTTGTCAATACTTTTTCTTGTATTTGGCACTTATGGTATGAAATAAATCAAGTATAGCAAGTTGTAACATTTTTTGGTATTAGAGCAATGGTTCAAGCAACCTAGCTCTATGATGAACTCAAGGATATAAATTAATAGTAAAAGATCAATAAGATAGATGTCAAACACCCAAGAAAAGACAATTACTTATAGATGAGAGATAAGAGGGAATGTTTAGGGATTCAAAAGAGTATGGTATGCTTTGGAATAACAACCATAGATTTGCCTAGGAAATTTAAGGGATGATGTCTAGAGTTAGGGGATAGACACCTAAGAATAGTGTCTATCCTTAAAAGCTTTAGATAGAGATCTTAGTGATCTCTAGTAGAAAAGAAAATAAGGACAAAGTAAAGTGGGCTTAAAGCATGAGTTTATGCTAAGAAGCCCAAGTACATGAGTCAAAGAGCAATATAGAGTGATGGATCAAGTATATAAGGGAATCATGATTTTAAGAGATTACCTTTAGGGTGTTGACTTTTATATCAATAACTACCTAATACAATATTAGTCAATGGGCTATAGGTATAAATCCCAAATGCAATAAGAGAAGTTATAATTCCTCAAGGATGCCATAGCCAAGTTGGAAATGGCATTTTTGGGGATCTAGAAATGAGTATGAGATGTTGAGTTGCTAAGTTTTATTTTCTTGCTCAGTGAGAAGCAAGTAGACTATTAATGGAGGAAGTTAGAAATGTCTCCAATAAGTAAGGAAAAGACCAACAGAAGAAAAGTGGGCTTATTAAATAAGAAATTGTAATGTTATATGACTAAACTAATAGTACATAAGATGGAACAGTAGTTGACAGCAATGATGCTGGTGCACAAGAGTAGTAATGATTGTAGAGACCACCATTAAGGCATTAACTCCAATCTAAGTTACTATACTATCTGTTAGTAGTGGTAGGGCCAAGATGTATAGACAATGTTATGAGTATATGGAAAGGATGTACTATAGAGACAATGTACCCTAGAAAGGTAATTGAGATCAGAAAAAGAGAAAACCCTTAAGATCTAAAAATAGTAACATTATAAGATAATATGAACTATCTGGATTAGTAGTAAGTGGTGATAAGAGTGGTGATAAGATTAAGCTATGCTCTAAGTATAGGTATGAGAAAGTGAAACCAAGAGGGTGGAAAGATAGTAGAGAGTCAAGAACCTATGAGATGATAGCACATGACCCTCCAAGAGATGAGATCCTATTTCAATATTCATAGGGTTATAGAGAAAGTGAGAGCAAATAGAGAAGTCAGAACTCGAGCAAATGTTCCTCCACCTTAGAGGTAATTAAAGGAAGGTTAAGAAATTTAGTGATAGAAAGTGGTATAAAGGGAATAAGGAATCAAAGCTCAACTAGTTTGAGTGTCAAAAGTCCACTGCTAGGTTAAAAAAGCTTCTTTAATGTAAAACAAATCTGTCTACCCTAAAGTAATTGATAAAATAGGGTCAAGATACTTTCAAGTATTTGACCACAAGAATTAATAAGACCCTAAGAAGAAGGATGTATGTTCCTTATATGAGATGAAAAGCCTAGGAAAATGAAATTACATCTTATAATAAGGATGCAGATGAAAATAGAGACAAGCAATTAGTGTTGCACCATCTTCAGGGAAGTTATAGGAAATTAACAATCAGCATAGTTAGTAAATTCCAAAATACAAAGAAGTAAGCAGGTAAGCTCAAGGGCTTAAAAAAAGATTAAGTTGTGGGGGTTTAATCATAATGGACAGTTAGAAGATGAGATTAAGGCATGTTAGATCCCCTCATCCTTTATAAAGTATAAGCAAGCTAAATTGGATAAGAATGCTCTTGAATAAAGATAAGTAAGGGATGAAAAGAAATTGGATAAATAAGATACACATTCTTTCAATATAGGTGAAGTACTAGTACAAGTAAAAGAGAAAGAATATGGCAATCTTAAAACCCAACACTTAGTGAAGAAAAGAATAGTGGAACATATTATAGTCCTTGGCATGGCTACTTATGAAATATGGCAAAATGCCCAATTAGATACAATTAGGCAAATATGGATAGCTACAAGAAGTAGCAGGATATAAAACATGCATTCCTTTTCCCCAATTGCCACATGATATAAAGAATGATTATAGAAAAGTAAGAGAAGGATATTTTAGATTGTTGGGAGGTGTGTAATATACAAGTGATAGTGGCTCGATCTTAGTCATGAAGTGCCTGTATATTAGTGATTAATGTTTTGATTTGCTTGCCATGGTGGTTACATGATATTGGGTCTAGCTAACTCAATAGTAATGTAACTTAAGTGCATAACAAATGATGGTATTAACCCTAAAGAGTGTCTCGATAATTGAAAAGTATCCAAGTTAGTTAAGTTAAGAAGTATGTTAAAGAAGAAGAAGTTAGATGATTCTTGAATTGTTTAGTACTCTAAGAAAAGGCTATTAAGAAGGAATCCTAGATATAAATTATGTATATTAAATGTGCTTGCAGCACTAGGAACCTAAGATTAAAGTAACACAAGTTTAGTATGTTTATGAGTATAAGTCTCTTATGAAAGCTAAGTAACCAAAGCAAAATGTTTAAGGGACTAGTATATAATGTTTATCTAGTAAGGCTAGCTAGACACGCTATGATGTATGAGAAACCAGATGGTGTAAAGGACACTACGTTGCTAGAGACACTCTGGTGCAAGAAGTAATTAAAACTAGAAATTTTTGGATAAGAGTTATATCACGAGGAAGGCTTATAAAGTGCTAGTACATTAAAGTAAGTAAAGTGAAGTAAAGTAAGCTAGTAAGAGTAAAGAAAGAAAGTTATGATGAGGCTAGAAGCAGGAAATTAATAATCCCATAGGGAGTGATGAGCAAATGCTAAAAAATGCTAGAGTATCATTACTATGGGATGTTCAGAGATGTAAGAATGCTTTAGAGGACCTACTTCTCATAGGCAACCTTAGAGATTTTGAGTGATAGTAACTAGACTTAGAGAGCATGAGTTTTATTATACACTAAGGACATATGAGTTTAGCCTTAGAGATTTTGAGTGATAGTAGCCAAACTTGGTGAGCATGACTTTTATTGTATAGAGGCAGTATTTTATTTACAAAGATAGTATTCTTAGGCCCTAAAATCTCCCAGAGATGGATAGTAGTAAATCCTAATGCAGTACAATAGGTTGCAATAGATCTTAGTAAGGCATAGAGGGGGTCATAGTAGACCTAGGGGTCGTAGTAGATTTTACAGAGCCATAAAGAGCTCAGAGTTTAGTTGCAGTAATTCTCTTGAGAGATGATGGCTTAAGATAGTTTTACAAATCAGTTCAATATTGAAGATCTCCTAGGTCTGGTAGACTATTACAAAAGAGTAGTTATTAGGGTTTTTCTCAGGTAACCAAGCCATTGACTAGCTTTCTCAATAAATGAGTGTAGTATAGGGATAAGGAAAGTAAGAGAGTAGCTTTTCAGGATTTTATTGAGATAAACCATTACCATAGTATTAATTAGACCTGGTTGGGGGAAAAGAAGATTTCTATACACCATAGCAAGCTAATAAGAAAGGGCTAGGTGTATTTATATGTAATAAGGTAAATGGTAACTTATGCCTCTAGCAATAAAAGCTATGAGAGACTAGCACCCTACATATAATTTAAAGCTAGGTCGGTGGCAGTAGCTCTTCAATGTTAACTTCAGTAATGAGGCAGTAGTTGTCCATAACTAAAAGCCATGATGAAGGTGTGCGTGTTAATGAATGAAAAGATTAGGCCATTTAATGCTCTTGATAGATTACAAGGCTCAGGATAGAGGTTATTACTCTAGTGTACAGCCAGTAGTTAAGGCCTAGTATGGGAGAAGATGTGAACCTCTCAAGGTAGGATAAGCTAATGATTATAAATTTGAAAGTAGACTAAATTTCTAGATAAGATAAGATAGATAGATGAAGTTGTTGATATCTTAGAGTAAATAAGAAAGAGATAAGCTAATAATAATAAAAAGCTGTTGGTGTTGAGAATGGATACTAAAGATTTAGTAACAGCAACTTTAGTCATAGAGATTGACTTGACCACTATGATAAAAAAGCTCACTTCCAAGAAAATTGGGTTTAGATTAGTATGATATAGAATGTCCTTATCTCACCATTTTGGTTTCAAGTTATGATGACTTTATGTTCTTAGTATAAGATATAATAGTTACCTAGATCCCTCACATGTCACAGATTGTAAGAATATACAGTAGTAAGATAGATTATATTGGATAGTACTAGAGAAAGGCCATAGCCAGTGGGACCCAAAGATAAAAGATAGCAAAGATCCTTTGGTGAATATAGTCTATGAAAGAATTATTCTCAGGAAAAACAACCTGAGAAATGAGATAAAATAAAGAAAAGTGCATAAAGCTACCTTTATGATATGTCCAAAGAAATTCATAAGTTTACCCCAAATTTCAAGGATGAAATTTTTATTTAGAGGGGGTGAAATGTAATATCTAGTGCTTTTATGTTGGATTAGACATAGAGATAAGGTTAAGAAAGGTGATGAAAGGAAGTAAAAGCCTAATTAGATGAAAAAAGGACTAAAAAATAGTTGAAAACTAATTCAGAGGCAACTGAAAAGAATCCTTGCAATGCAATAGGGCAAAATCAGAAGTTTTAAATATTTTGAAGTATATTAAAAGAGTAAGATACTTCCTATTATCATATGACTAAACAAAGTTACTACATTAACCAAAGTTGGTAAAATGGGTTAAAACCCTAATTGGATGCAAACCAAGGTAACTAAGGGCATAAGTGAAGATTGAACTATTTTAAGCCACTGTGAACCCATAGAATGATTATATAAATATAGAGGATCTTAAAATATCATATGCCTCAAAGTTATGTAGAAACATTGAGTTTTTGGGGCCATAATTAGTGCGAAATGAATATAGTGGCAAAATTATAATTTTGACCTAAATGGTACTAAAAACCACGATTTTTAAATGAAAAATAAATTGAGATAAAGATAATTCTCATTATCCTAAGGTAAAATAGTATACAAAGTTTAACCAGGGGACCTTAATTTGACCAACATTCCTAAATAGTTTAAAAACAGGTAGATAATGGTAGTACTGTAAAGTGAGAAAAATTATAAATTTAAATATCACGAGATTTAACATAAGAAACTCATATATCTTATCATAATATGATAAAATAAGATTAATAGATTAACTAGATGAGGTCAAATTAGTTAAATCCCCCATAATGTGTGCATTAGGCTTCCCAGTAGCAATATCTTATATTGATTTTTTTCAGACTATTTTAAGCCCTTGAACCTCTAAGTAAATTTTTTTAATGAAGTGGAGAGTCTAAAATTTAATATGGAGTAGTTGGTTTTGGAAAAGAATGAAAAATGAGTTCAAATAGAGGAATTAAAACGATGGGACATAATTAGTATTTTTAAATTTGTTAAAAATATCTTCCTTTTCTCCTTATATGTCATGCTAGCCATTCCCTTCATTAGCATCTACCTAATTCAACTCCAAACTAGAGACAGCATGAAAAGGAGGAAGAAGGAGAAGTGAAAGAAAGGAACAAAGGTACGTGAATATGCAAAATTTTTCATCCTAAGCTAGTTAGAAGACTTCTTCCTCTCTTCATACTCTTTCTAATGATGGCTTTAGTTTCTTGAAAAGGTGAAATTTGTGGCAAACCTCTTGACTAAAAGAGGAGATTTGAGGAAGATAAATACACTACAAGAAACTACAAGTAGAGAACTTTCAAATAAGGTATGTACCAAGCAATGTAAATTGCTATTCTTTGAACCCTAAACCTTGAAATAGTTTAGCCTAGAGAGAGAGGGAGGAGAAAACTTAAGCTTGAGGAAAATTTGATAGAAAGAAGGGTTTTGAAGAATGAGAAGTAAGATTATGCAAAGAAAATCATAAATTAAGTTAGGGTCACATAGGGTTTTAGATGAGCCATGGAAGTTTCAAAACTCTATAAAGATAATTTAAATCCTCTAAGGCCATAATTAAACTAGCTATGAGTCAAGAATATTTTGATGTCTTTAGACTCCCTATTAAGAAAGTAAAATCCTATAGCTAGGCAAGAGAGTGTGTGTCTTGGCCAAAAGAGGTTTGAGATACCTAAGGAGTTATTTCATTGATTCTAAACTTTTAAATGGTCTAGTATGAAATATGAATACTAATAGAACCATTATAATGAATTAGGAGTCTTGTTTTTATAAATGAAAAGTTAGGGTTTAAAAATGCCTAAATAGGCAATATAATGCTATGTATGTTTAAGTTTGCATTGGATGGCCCTAATGAGTTCCATTGGGAGTCATATAGCTTATACATGGTGAGATCTTAAGGCCTAAAGGATGAATTTTGAGAGTAACCCTTTGGAACATTCAAAGTAACCTAATAATTTGAGTTCTAATAAGTATATGTAGTGGTAGAATAAGTTATATTAAATCCTAATAGGTTGCTTTGTATCTCAAATGATGTATTTAGGTCAAGTTAAAGTGACCACACCCTTTTGTGTGTATTGTGGGGGGGGGGGCGAGGGAAGCAAATCAAGAAGAGAAAGAATAAGTGAGCTAAAGAGAGGTCAAGAACCTTAGCTTTAAAAGGTAGCTAAGTCTTCCTTCCTTACATGCATTTAGATGCATTTGAGTTGAGATACTTTATATGTATTGGTTATTTGATGATTGCTTAAGTTATGTTTTGAATTGGCTTTTTAGCATATGTTTTTATCCATATTTGAGTTAAACTTTGGCTTCTAGTATGAGTGGCAAATAATTGAGCACAGTAGTTCTTCCCTAACTTAGAGATGAGCCTAGCTAATATATTTTCATGTCATGGCTAAATGAGTACAAAAGATTTATGCCAATTCCATGTTTAAGTTGTTTTATATGCCTATGAATTTACATGCTTGCATTTTGTAATATCCTGCTCTCTGAAAATGAAAGAAAATGCAAGAAACGTAAAGTACGATTTCTCCGTAAATGAATGAAATTCAGCAAATACAAGAGCAAGTCCCCCGAAATGACTTAGTTAAGGTTCTAAAAAAATTGAGAAGCATTCTAGACTCCTAAAAATGAGAATCTCAGGCTCAGATAGAAAGAAAAATGAAACTAGGATGGTGAAACAATTTGTGACAAAAACTGACGAAAAGTAATGGCATTTCCGTAAATAAGTGCAACTTTTGGAAAAACACATAGAAGGATGAAATTATGGAAGGATGAAATTAAAATGTTTGAAAAAGTGTGTTTCTAGAAGCTCCCACACACTTCTCCCTTTTTCTCCCACCTTCTTAAGCATGACTTCCTCTACCCAAATTACAAAAAAATAGCAGCTCCTTGAGGCTCACCAAGAGAGGAAGAAAAAGGGGAAGAAAAAGGCAAGAAAGGTATGGAATTTCTTAGTTTTTTCATTCTTTCTCTTTAGCAAACCTCTTCTCCTCCATTTTTATTTCTTTCCTATGGTTTTATTGAAGTATATGGATCTATTTTAAGGGAAGAATAGAGGGAAAAATTCGGATTTGAAGAGAAGAGGTCAAGGAAAGTGAGAAACAAGCAAGAAAAGTCATGGAAATAAGGTAAAATCTTCATCCTATGGTAGCTATTCCTCCCCCCCTTCTTCTCCCTATTTTGCCCCATTTATCTAGCTACAAGAGGGCTTGAATTTTGAGGAGAATCAAGGATGAACTCTAGGAATTTGAGGGAGGAGAGTAAGGATATGCAAAGAAATCCAAGTAAAAGCCATTGATTTTCAAGATAGCAAATCTAGGGTTTCATGAGCTCCCTTGAAAATATGATTTGATGAAATTGTCCTAGGCCAAAATAAATGTTTGGATAAGCTCTTAAGATCCCTAGAAGGCTCCTCATATGCATCTTCCGTCAAAATAATGAAGCAAACTCACTTGGTATTCACATAATGCATAGTTTCAGCCTAGGTTAGATGAAGCACCAAGGGGTGGTTTTAATTTGTTTCAAGCTTATTTTTACATCATGTATGATGGGAGAGTATGAAAGGAAGCCTTGAAAAATTTTTTAGAAACTATAGAAAGTGAGATGGCCTTATATATTCTATATTATGGCTTAAAGAAGCAACACCTAGCTAGGCTCCTTGAATTGATTGTGTGATGACTCCAAGAGGTTTAAATGGCGTCAAGAATCATAAATAGATTGAGAGAATGGAGCCAAGATGATGTTCTCTTAAGGTTGCTTCATTAAGTGCATTATGGAACCATAAAAGAGCCTGATGAGTCACCTAGCTTTTCTAGTGAATATATGGCCTTAGAATTTAATTCAAGAGTATAATTTACTTTCATATGATGTGTCTAAGCTAAGAGAAATGATCTCTACCACCTTGGGTGTGTGAGGTCAAGGGAGAGGACTCAAGGCTCAAGGAAAAAGTGTGTGAATGCAAGCAAGGTAGCTCTCTTCACCTTCTTTCATGCATAATTGTGTGCTTACATTGTCTTTGAATATGTGTATATATGTTTTGAGCTATGAAAAGTATTTAGCATTAGCTCTTATTCCATGGTACCATGATGATGTTTTATATGTTTGCCTTAGTTTGCTTAAGTGTAGAGAAGCTAAGAACCCTCTAGCCATGGTGAGGATAAGCCAAAAACCCTTAAACTTGGTTGAGACAAAGTAAAGAGTCTCCTAAGAGTGAGGTTGACTCCCAAAAGTAAGGTTGAGTCAAAACCTCTTAAAGAAAATAGGTGAGGCAAGTCTAAAATCCATAAGTGAATAGGTGAGGCTAATCCACTCACTTGGTAAGCCTATGTATAATATACATGATATATTCAAATGCCAAGAATGTTTCATGAGTGCTCATATATGTTAATATGTCCATGTAACGAACGCAATTTTTATAAAATGATGAAATAAGCTGTATAAAAGCAAGTCCTCTAAAATGAGCTAGATAAAGTCTAGAAAAATTTGGGTAGAGCCCTAGGCTCCTAAAAATGATAATTCTAGGCTCAGACAGAAAGAAAAACAGAGTTAAGACTGAGAAACAATTTATGACAGAAACTGATGAAACGTAATGGCATTTTTGTAAATAAGTGCAACTTTTGGAAAAACACATAAGAAGGCTTTTTAAATGAAAATTTTAAGTTACTTAAGGTTCTCAGAGGCCCCAAAAACTATAGGAAGCCCCAGGACTGGTAAAGCCCCTATGGTGTACGTTTTCTAATGTCGATGAGCTTGAACTTTGACAGAATCATTCAATAAGGTTTTAGCTCCAAATTGAGTGATTCCAAAGGCATTCTATTAAATTGAGAACCTAAATTTTTTAATGGAAAAGATAGTTCTAAAAAAGGAGCTAAAATGAAGCTGAAACAAAATTGCCATTACGAAAGGACGAAATTGAAATTTTTGGAAAAGTATGTTTCTAGAAACTCCCACACACTTCTCCTTTCTTCTCCCACCTTCTTAAGCACGAAATTTTCTGCCCAAATTACAAATGTTGATCTGCTCTCTTAGGCGCACCAAAAGGGGAAGAAATAGATAAAGAAAACCAAGGAAAAGCTAGATAATTTCATGGAATTTTATGCCTCTTCCTTTTCCAATCTTGTTCTCCTCTCTTCCTCCTCTCTTTCTATGGTTTAATTGAGCTTTTTGGTTCTATTTTAGATCTAGAACCAAGGGGAGAATTTCGAATCTACCAAGGAAAAGAGAACCAAGGAAGAAAGGCTTTTGAAACAAGCTTGGAACTAAGGTAATTTTTCATTCTTGATGCTTCATCCTTGTTGCTCTTCCTTGTGCTAGTTTTGGCCAACATGAGGGAGGGTAGGAGGAGATGAATTTTGGGTAGAACCAAGAGAGGAACTTAGGAAAAAGAGTGCAAGGATTAAGAATATGGCAATAAATTCAAGTAAAAACTAAAGGAAATCAAGATAGAAAAGTGTAGGCTTCCTTAGGGTTTTATAAAATCTAATTTTGTGTAAGAGTTTTCTTGGCTATTTGAATGTTTCCTTAAGCTCCTAAGACCCTTAGAAACCTCCCCATATGGCTCTCCTATTAAGGAAAATTCAAAAGCTCCAAGAACCCCATTTATGGAGGGTTTCTTGGCCAAGCTAGGAAGAAGGAGCTAGAGGATGTTTTAATTTGTTCTAACCTTGGTTTGAGACTTTATATGATGTTAGAAGATGGGAGAAACCATTGGAAAAAATTTAGGAACCATGGATTGGGAGATAGGACAATGGTGTCCATAATGGTGCTTTGTGAAGCAACTTGGTTTTCCAATTGTGCAATTGAATGTGTGATGGCTCCAAGGACCTTAAATGAGTCCAAGAAGTCTAGAAATAACAAGAGAATGGAACCTTGAAGTTGAATTCCAAGAGTTGCTTCATTAGACTAATTATGGAACCATAATGCCAAGTATGAAACCAAGTGCATGTTTAAGCTTTAGTTTAATGTCTTGGCTTGCTTCAATTATGTGATTGTGTATTCCTTATGATGTCTAGGCCAAGAGAACAATCAACCACCTAAGTGCTCTTGTGAAATCAAGAAGGGGAAGGAATTAGCAAAGTAAAGCTTGCACTAATTAAAAAGTAGCTCTCCACCTTATTCCTTTGCATTCTTGTGTGCATATGCATGTCATTGTGTACTTGTTTATGTTCTTGTGAATTAGTAATATGTAACATCCAGTGTTTTGAAAATGAGAGAAAATGTGAGAAACGTAACATATAATTTCTCCGTAAACGAATGAAATTCACCAGATACAAAAGCAAGTCCCCCGAAATGAATTAGTTAAGGTCCCAAAAAATTTGGAAAGCATTCTAAACTCCTAAAAATGAGAATTTTAGGCTCAGACGGAAGGAAAAATAGAGTTAGAATGAAGAAATAAAATATAACGAAAGATTAATGAAATGTAAGGGTATTTTTGTCATTTTGAGCAAATTTTGGAATTCTCATAGGAGGGCTTTTTAAATGAAAGTTTTGAGTTCTTCGAGGTTCTCAAAGGCCCTAAAAACCATGGGAAGCCCTAAGACAGTTAAAACCCCTCCGGTGGACGTTTTCTAACATCGGTTAACCCGAATTTTGACTGATTCGTTCAGAAATGTTTTAGCTTTGATTTGAGTGATTCCAAAGGCATTTTATTTAATTGAGAACCTAAATTTTATGATGGAAAAGATGATTTTCAAAAGCAGTTAAAATGAGCGTAAACGGAGTAAACAGACACATAGGAGCAAAATAGTCATTTTGAAAAAATTGTTAAAAAGGCTTCTTAAGTAAGATTACACCTTATCACCTTCTCCAAGCTTCCATTTGCAGAAAAATGGACAGCAATGGCATGACATTAAGAGGAGGGAGAGAGAAGAAGTTTAAAATTCCGTTTAGGTAAGTAAACAGCCCTATTTCATCCCGTACCAGTTAGGAAAGTTGTTCCTCCCTCTAAGAGCTCTCTAATGGTGGTTTTCTTTTTTAAAAAACTTGAAGATTCAGGTCTAACCCAAGCCAAAAAGGAACTTTTTTCAAGAAATCAATCGGTGAAAAATAATCTACACAAAGAGAGCTCTGTTTTAAGATAAGACTTCAATTGAAACACTTGCAAAATCTTGTGTTTCTAAGCTATTTAAGCTTAGGTCTACAGAGAGAAAGTGAGGAGGAGAGTTTTTCTTTATGTGTTCTTGATGGAACCAAAGGTTATGAAGTGTGAGGATTAAGAATATACAACTAGAATAAAAAAGGAAGCTTTAGAATGCAAGTTATGAAATTTAGAGATTTGATTGCACCTAGGGTAAAATGAAGCTTCCTAGTAGTAATTTAAGTTGTCTAAGAGTATATATGAGTTCCTAAGACACCAAGAGAGCCTCTCACATGCTTCTCCTATCAAAGAAATTAAAACAACTCCATTGGCGCCATATGAAAGCATAGCTTCGGCCAAGGAGAGTTCATGCACCTAGGGAGTGTTTTAATTCCTTCCAAGCTTGGTTTTGTATCATGTTTGATGGGAGAATGTGAGAAGAAGCCTTAGAAAAATTTTAGAGACCATAGATAGTGAGATGGCCTTATATGTTCCATAATATGGCTTAAAGAAGCAATACCTAGCTAGGCTCTTAGAATTGATTGTGTGATGACTCCAAGAGGTTTGAATGAAGTCAAGAATCATAAATAGATGGAGAGAATGGAACCAAGATGATGTTTTCCAAAGTTTGCTTCATTAAGTGCATTATGGAACCATAAAAGAGTGTTACGAGTCACCTAACTTTTCTAGTGATTGTGTGGCCTTAGAATGTGATTCAAGAGTATAATTAGCTTCCATATAATGTGTCTAGGCCAAGAGAAGTGATCTCCACCTTCTTGGGTATGTGAGGTCAAGGGAGAGGATTCAAAACTCAAGGAAAAAATGTGTAAATGCAAGCAAGGTAGCTCTCTCCATCTTCTCTCATGCATGGATGTGTGCTTACATTATCTTTGAATATGTGTATATATATGTTTTTAGCTATGAAAAGTATTTTAGTATGAGCTTTTATTCTATGGTACCATGATGATATTTTATGCATTCAAATGATGTTTTATGTGCTTGTTTTAGTTTGCTTGAGTGTGGAGAAGCCAAGAACCCTCTAGCCATAGTGAGGATGAGCCAAGAACCCTTAAAGTTAGTTGAAACAAAGTAAAGAGTCTCCCAAAAGTAAGGTTGACTTTCAAAAATAAAGTTGACTCCCAAGAGTAAGGTTGAGTCAAAAACCTCTTAAAGAAATGGGTAAAGCAAGTCCAAAATCCACAAGTGAATGGGTGAGGCTAATCTACTTACTTGCCAAGCTTATGTATGCTACGTATGACTTGTTCAAATGCCAAGAATGTCTCTTGAATGCCCACACATATTAATATGTCCATGCATGCATTTTTAAGGCTTATTTGCATACTTTATATGTGATTGAAAGAGAGATGAGCTATTGGGATTCTTTGAATTTTATCCCCTCCTCTCCAATGTTCTAACATGCTAGGTGGATCAAGATAGCAAGGAGTTGGGAGCCAATCACTTGAGAGATGAGAGCATGACATTGAAATACATAGAATTGGCTTCTTTAAGGCCATCAAAGTGGCAAATGTGTATTCTATGGTTGTATATGACAAATGACTTTATGAGCATGTATAATTATAATAATATGTCATGTATAAATGAGAGATTATGTTATATGACCCTTAAAATGTAAATTGTGTATGAAATGGCAAAATTTGCTTCTTGAAAGTTTAAAGCATTAGTGTATAAGTGGAAGTGGAATGGCCAAATTGAGATGCATGGGGTTTGGGACTATTTGGCAAGTTCATACAAGTCATAATCATGCTTTTAAACTTGCCCAAGAGGTGCCAAACACCAAGGAAAGCCATTTAGGCTTTTTGGTACCTTATATGGAGCCAAAATTGACCATAATAGAATCTCATATCACTTTTTATCCAAATGAGCTCTTCTTGATTTGATATTTGGCATGCAAATAGATCTTATTGTGAGATTTTTGGAAAGCTAAAGAATAGAATTTTCAGAGGTCTAGAGAATATTTGATGAATTTTCAAAGTTGGTAAAAATTCTGGTTTTGGTCTGATGCACTGTTCACTTGGTCCGAAAATGATTTCTATCACGCAGGGCTTAAATGATGTCCAATTGCCACGAAATTTTATATGGAGAAATTAGATATTCCCAGTGACTTGTACCAACTAGAAACACCTCATTTGGACTTCTAGAGAGGAGATATGAATTTTTAAAGATTCTATCCAGTATCATGTGCTCAAACTGACCTCAATTATTGTTTAATTAAGTTTAGAGCTCTAGGCGTGCCTGAACTAGTCTGGAGTTATTTTCTTCCTCTAGTTAACATCTGTAGATTTTCATATTGGTATCATTTGTATGGATTGGATATTTGTGCAATTAATTAAATATTTTTGAATTTTGCTACAGAAACTTGTGACAACACTAGTGGATAGCCAGACCTCTGGACATTTTTGAATATCAAACGTCTTCTGTGTTGGATATTATGGTCTGGAAATATTTTTAGCATGAATTGGACATGTTTAGCTTTTAGCTTTCTATAATGTCCAAAAATACATGATTTCAATTTTTCTAGAATTAGTTATGATTTTTTAAAATTTGTGACAGAAATGCGCAAATTCTAGCCGAAAATGTATGTATGTATTTTATGTTTCTCTTTAGTTTCCATGAGTTGTAGGCCACTTTTAATGATGAAAATGAGTTGTATCTATGTTATTAAATATGAGAATGTGATACATGAGTCCATATGGCCCATGGGACTCTGAAGGAAAATTTTATATGCGATGCAATTTTAAGAAATGTATTATTTTAATGCCATTATTTTGCCTCTTATGTGAATTGTATGATGTGAGGCATAAATATAGTATGAAATAAGATAGAAATATATGGTGTTACATAATATGCCATATGATCTCATGAAATTGCATTGGTACCAATGTGTTCTCTTGAATGGCCTTGAATGTGAGATTGGCTCCTAAGGGTGAGGTGATGCCAAAAGTCCCTTAAAGTGGGTGAGGATGTGCCAAAAGTCTCAAGACATGGGTGAGACTAGGCCAAAAGTCCTTTGGATGGGTAAGGCTAAGTCAAAAGTCCCTAGACTAAGAGTGAGGCAACTCCAAAAGTCCTAGAAATGAGGTAAGGCAAAACCAAAAGTCCCTAGAGCATGAGAATGATCTTGATGTGTAGATGTGGCATGAAATTGTAGCCTTGCACACTTTATGTTTCATAATTGTGTCATTGATGTATGTACGCCTTAAATATATGTGAATGGGTGTGTGTGAGCTATTGAAATTCTTAGAATCTCATTCCTCTTTCCCTCTCATTTTTGAAATGTCTAGGTGGTGCTCCAAACTAAGGAAATGCAAGCCAAGAACATTAAATGACTACAGTTTGTTCATTTTGTAGTCTAACTTGTAATGGAATGTCAACAAGCTTTGTACATATTATTTTTGGTAGTGTAAGACCTTGAGCACATATAACATGATGTATGAATATTATGTAGCCCATGTGTGACATTAAATTAATGCAAATCATGGAAATTGCCTCTTGTGTGGTTATGGTTATATGTGTAATATTAGATGTGGAATGGCCAAATTAAGATGTATAGAATTTGGGACCACTTGGGTAGTTCTCACAAGTCATATTTATACTTCTAAACTTGCCCAAGAGGTGCCAAACTCAAGAGGAGGCCATTTGGACTAAAGTGACTCTTGGTAAGAAGCAAAAATGACCATTTCATGAGGCTATATCACTTTTTATCCAAATGAGCTCTTTTTGGTCTAAAATTTTACACACATCTATAACTTGTTGAAATCTTTTTGGGAAGCTAAAGTAGGTAATTTTTAGAGGTCTATGGAATATTTGGTGAATTGTTGAAGTTGAAAAATTTTTTAGTTTTGTCATGCTACTGTTCATACTAATCTGAAAATGAATTCTGTCACTTAGGGATCAAATGATGTCCAATTGTTACAAAATTTTATATAAAGAAACTAGATATTTCCAATAACTTGTGCCAACTAGAAGCACTACATTTGAATATCTAGAGAGGGAGATATGAAGTTTTAAAAATTCTGCCCAGTATTAGGCACTCAAGCTGACCTCAAGTATTATTTGATTAGGTTTTGAGGTCTGGCCATGCTTGAACTAGTCTAGAGTTATTTTTTTCCTATAGCTAACATCTGTAGCTTTCCAGATTGGTATCATTTCCATAGATTGGATTTTTACATAATTAATTAGATATTTTTAAATTTTATAATAGAAAGCTATGATAGTACCAGTGACCTACTAGACCTCTATAATTTTTTGAATGTCAAACGTCTATTTTGTTTTGTTACATGGTCTAAAAATATTTTTAGCATAAAGTAGACATATGTAGCTTTCCATAATGGCCAAGAATGCATGATTTTGAGTTTTTTAGAATTAGTTATGATTTTTCAAAGTTTGTGACAGAAAAGGAGAATTTCTGGTTAAAAATACAATTATGTATTTTATACTCCCCTTTGCTTTCCACGAGTTGTAGGCCACTTTTGATGATGAAAATGAGTTGTATCTATGTAAATAAATATGAGAATGTGATACATGAGCTCACATGGTCTGTAGGATATCAAATAAAAAATTTAAATGCGACGCAATACGAAAATAATCCATTATTTAATGCTATTTTTCTTGCCTCTTGTGTAAGTAGCATAGTTTAAGGCATGAGATTAGTATGAAATGAGTTAGAAATATATGGTATTATAGTCCATGCATGCATTTTCAAGGCTTGTATTGCATACTTTATGTGTGATTGAAAGGGAGATGAGCTATTGGGATTTTTTAAATCTCATCTCCTCCTCCCCAATGTTTTAGCATGCTAGGTGGACCAAAAGGATAAAGTAATGGGAACCAACAACTTGGAAGATGAAAGTGTGACAACAAAGTGCATGAATTTTGCTTCTTTATGGCCATATGAATGGCAAACGTTATAATCCATTATTGTATATATGCTATGACCTCATGAACATGTTTAATCATGCTAATATATCATGTACAAATGAGAATTTATGTTGTGTGAATGTTATAATACAATGTAATGGCAAGACTAGCATTATGGAAAATTGTGCATGGCATAGGGTGAGAGTGTGAGTTTCCAAATTCTAGGTTTGTGCAACTTTGAGACAAGTTTACAATGTCATTTTGGTACAATCCCACATACTCAAGTGGCCACACAAGGTTGGGAAGCAAAATTGGACACTTTGATACTAGTTGAGACCATAAAAATAACCAAACTGGAACCAGCTTTTACATAGAAGGAACAAGAGTTTCAACAAGTAAAAACTCAGATTGATCAGATTGAAAAAGACATAGCTAAAGATCAATCTCAAAGCATCTATGATTCCTACCATTCTCCTTTTGTGCCTTCATATAATCCATATCCATTACCTCCATATTCACCCCACCCACAAGAAGCTAATTATTCCAAATGCTTCAAAATGAACTATGAAGTCTTCAAAAAGAAAGAAGATTATCTTAGTTCAACCCAGTTTAGACAGTTTCAACCTAGATAACCTTCGACCCAATCTCAACCTCTTCCACCTAAAAATATCCGTCCTCCTCAGAGACTACCTCATTTTCCTTCACACTAAGAAGCTTCACCCTCCTGGACAACACCTATAGAAAACCCTCCTGTAAAACCTTTACAGATTCATATTCCACCTTCCTCACTAAGGCATACTACGCCTCCTTCTCATCCTGATCTACCTCAGAAAAACAAACAGCTTGAAACAGAATCAACAAAACCCTCTGGGACAATCTCTTTATTGTCTACCATTAACCCCTATCCTTCAGATTCTGATTCTGATTAATCTCGACTAATTGACCTTGAACCTCTCAGTTCTGATGAAGAAGATGAACCTGTTCACCACTCCATGTCCTGTATGGTGAATCCTACTCATATTGAAGAATATGATGAGTCAAAAATTAAACATTATGATGACTATGCTGACCAACCATATCATACAACTTTCCCAGATCCTCCACAAGCCCAAACTCGTCTAACCACTGGCCCTTGGTTCACATTTGATGATATATCTCTTGATAAATGGAGAGATAAGTTGCATGAGTTTTTAGCCTGGATTGATCTTCAAATGACTTAACTAAATGCTAATCTTCATATAACCCTCACTGAATTCACCAGCAGACTCACTGGTACTCTCTGAGAATGGTTTCAAAGTCTAGGAGAATATCGACAATGATTATATACCACAGTCGGCAGTGCTAATGACCTCCTTAGTCTTATTCACAAAGAATTCCTTAGTGATTTCCATCTTGTAGATAAGCAGAAGTGGCAAGAATACTTTCAAATGAAATGTTACTCCTTAAAGAAAAAAGATCTTAATTTCCATTACAAAAGAATGGCAGAACAATACTATCTCCTTAATGGGTTCAATGATGTCAATCTCAGACATACATTCATTTCCTCTTTGCTAGAAAAGCTACAGCCAGAACTCTCAAGAGCCATCCAATCTCTCATACGAGATATGATTGACATCTCTCTTGGAGAAATTTACTAATTGACTTTGGCTACTCTTGCTAAACTATGTGAATAGCATAAAATATTTGATTCCATGATAGATGGAAAGCTTGCTTTGCAAAGGGTTTGTAAAAAGCCTTATCTCCAAATTAAATGCAAAGATAAGTCACACTGCTCTTGCCCAACAAGGAAACGATCTCATTACAAGCATAGTTATTCCAAGCCTTTCAAGTCTCACACCAATTACAAAAAAAAAGAGATCTAAAAGACCAATTCAGTTTTTCCAAAAATGGCTCACGCAACATGGTAAATGAGACCGTTGTTACATTTATGGCAAAAAGGGACATTTTGCAAAAAATTGTCCTCACAAAACCCAGAAAGATCTTAAGCTCCTTCAACAGGTTCAGGCCAGCATTCCTTTAACTGCTAATGATGACATTGAAGAATATTTCTTAAAACAAGAAGATGCTGATGCAAACACTGTCTTTGCCCTTCTTGGACTTCATTTATCTAACTCAAACTTTTTTGATTCTGATTATTCAGATTCTTCTTGCCACTATATTCATCCAAGCTACTTTGTTCAACCTTGCCAACTCACTGAGCAGAAAGAATCTCCAATGCCTTATGTTCAAATACAGATTCTTCAGAGCAAGTATCATAAGCCTATCCTTGTTATAGCCTATATGGATACTGATGCTTCTAAGAGTCTCATGAATCCTGCAGTTCTCTCTCCACAGGCATGGATCACTCATTCTGAATACTTTATTACAACTAATGAAAAAATCTTTAAAGTTGATCTTATTACCAAGAAGAGAATTGGTATTCAGATATTTCCCAATTGCATAGTCTGGACTAAAGTACTTGGAAGTAGTCTCCCAGACAAGGATATCTTGATTGGAATGGACATCTACTGCCAAGCAAAAAGCTTCAAATCCTTCCTCAAGGGATCCAATATAAACAACAGTTCAAGCTTTACACCACCATTTCAAAGGTTTTTAAACTATCCCATGTTCCTGCTGGTTATAAAGATATTCGAGATCAATTTATTCCTTACTGCCCAGACTCTCATGATTAGTTTTCCCATCCTTCTCCTCTGTGAAAGAATAAAGATTTCTTCATGTAGCTTTCTTTCAAAAGAAATGAGGATATCAATCCTACCAAAGCCACTCACCCTGGCATGAATCTTGATGATTTATAACTTGCCAGAACAGAATGTGCAGCTCTTCTATAGCAAGACCTTATTGAACCTACCAAATCTGATTAGGCATGCCAAGCATTCTATGTGGACAAACACGCAGAGTAGAAACAGGAAAAAAAGATACTAGTCATCAACTACAAGCCTCTCAACATGTTTCTATAAGATGATAAATTTCCATCACCAAAGATTAGTTCCCAACTCACACTATTTAAAGATGCTAAGGTCTTCTCTAAGTTTGATCTTAAGGCAGGCTTTTGGCAACTTGGAATTGATCCAGCTGGCAGGTACAAAACAACCTTCTGTATACCCAATGCTTAATATCAATGGACTGTTATGCCATTTGGATTGAAGGTTGCTTCATCTCTATTCCAAAAGCCATAACAAAAATCTTTGAGCCCATTCTCCATAGTGTCTTGGTTTACATTGATGATATCTTGCTCTTTTCAAAAAATGAAGCAGACCACAAACAACTTCTTTAACAATTTCTGGGCCTTGTCTAAAAGCATGGGCTAATGCTTTCTTCAAAAAAGAGTTAATTGGGCCAAGCCCAAATCGAATTTCTAGGCATGCATATTTCTGATGGACATTATCAGCCCGGTCCACACATCGCCCAAGAGTTACTCATTTTTTCAGATAAAGATCTCTTTGTTAAAGAAATTCAACAATTTCTTGGGGTTATCAATTTTATCAGGGACTTTATTCCAAAAATGTCTAATCATACAAGCCAGCTGTCCAAACTTCTTCTGAAAGGACCCCCCTCCCTGGGGACCTACTCAGACTGTAGCAGTACGACACCTCAAATGAGTCTCTCAAGTACCTTTACCTTTAAAGATTCTTAATAAGGGTAAAAGGATCCTCCAAACCGATGCCAGTGAAAACTTTTGGGCACTGTCTTGATTGAAAAGATTAACAAAAAGACATATTACTGTCGCCATGCTAGCAGACAATTCAAAGACTCTAAAAAATATTATCATACAATCTACAAAGAGATTCTTGCTGTCAAAAGAGGAATCGAGAAGTTCAGTTTCCACCTATGCTCACATGATTTCACTGTTCAAATGGATAACTCCTCCTTCCCTAAGATCTTAGAGTCTACCAAAAAAGTTCTTTTAGATAAACAACTACTCCACTGGAAAGCCTAATTTCCCGCTATAAATTCATAGTTGAACATATCCAAGGATGCCACAACATGCTAGCAGACTTTCTTTCTAGACCTCTAAAAACCTTTAGTCTTATCACTCCAGGTAAACTCGTTCCTCTCATCCAAATGGCTCATTTTATCCCTGGATGTACCATTCACCATCCTCAACCCCAACTGAAAAAAGATTTCCCTTTTGGGGAACCCGACCAACAACCTCTGCAGAAGTTTAAAACCTCACCCAAAAATCTCTGTTCTATTATCTCCACCATTACCTGAAAGACTCTCCTTATAATGTCATCCCTCCGGCCTTCAACCTTGTCCAAACCTCCCTTTTACTCTTATTTTGAATCACAGACCAAGTTACAGATGATGCCCTTTGATATCTTTGGGCTTTCACTGCCCTTTACTCAGGTGCTATCTCCTTTCCACCTCTCATGATTTTCCAACACCTCACCACTTTTGATAATAGGGACTCCAATCGTGGACCCTAATAGAATGGTTCTCTCCCTTACCATGGTGGCGCTCTGAGTTTGACCGTCTCATTCACCATCACAACCTTTGGTAAATACTTGATAAACAGGTGTCCAGCATTTTCATCCATCACCGTCCTTCCTGGATCAACAAACAGAACATACTCCTCACTCGAAATCATGCCTATGAGTGGAATACCTTTTTGGATTGGCCAAAGCAATCATCTGAGGCTCTAAAGGGTTTAAAATTATTTTTATGTGAAATTAATAATTATAAGCCTGATCCATTCATATTTTGTACGTCATTGGGACCATACACTAGAGAATTTATCCCTAGAGAACCTAGACTTCCAGAATTAAATCTACCCAATACAGAACAATGGACTCCAGAATAGATGCTCCAATTCCTCACAAGAACTAGTTCTTAGGACCCTGGAGCCTCATCATCCTCCCCAACCCAACCACCCTCTAATACAATCATGCAAGACTCACAGGATTCATATGAGCCTATTGCCTTGAAAGAATTTGAAGAATGGTTCACCTCCTATTTCAAAAAGTCTCCAAAGGACCCTGACGACTCCACTGACGAGGACCCCAATATGTCTCCATCACATGAGCCAATCAAGAAAGGATAAGCCTTATCCTAAAGTTTATCCTCCTGGCACTAACGATGACCCCAACTTGTCTCTTTAGAAGGGATAAGCCTTATCCTAATGCTTATCCTACTTTATTGTATAATTATGGGTTTTACTATTTTGCATATGAAAAGGTCACTTTCTGTCAACTCTGTAGGCCAGTGTGTTTCTTCTTTTGTAAAAGATGTTTATCTTGTTCCTACCCTCCTTCTCTATATATGAAGGACCTCTGAGTTAAGAAAGGAAAGTCAGAAACACATTTCTTCTCCCTTTGTAACCACCATTTCAAATAAATGGCTTTATTCTAAATTTCTTTATCTTCTGAAATCTTTTATTAGTAGATCTCTTACGATTACTTTGTCTGTACACTAGTATGCTCTACACTTGCCTCTGAAGAGGATCCTGTGTATCAGAACATGTTGTTACTACCATATCATCTGGATAACAACAATTACTTGTCTAAGATTACAAAGAATTTCTAAGAAAATCAATAGAATCCTTTGTCTTAAAAGGCCAGCGCACAAAAGCCCAACAGAGAAGTGGCTGTTAGCGTAAGCATACCCAGAAGAGGATTTTGATGATTCTAATTAGAACATTCTATTGAAGTTTTTCATATGACAAGGCATTGAATCTATCCCCTGATGTGATCCGATCTTTGAGTCAGGGACCCAGAATGGTATCAGAGCCTACACATTCACAAGCTAATCGGATTAGATCTACTAGTAAAAAAGAGTAAGAAGATATATGTGCCTCAACATGTCTACTGTTTCTTGCACTCCAGATATGGACGAACCTGTCCATCTTTCCTCTTCTATTTCTATGCCTAGATCTATTCCCTCTTCTTATATATCTCATGTTTCTAATAAGATAGATAACCTTGTCGAAATTACCTATATTTTAGAAGAATCTCGACTAGAAGAATTTATTACCCCTCTTACCTGCTCTATTTAGAGACTCCTTTCTCCTCGAGACCCTCCAGTAAAGGAAATAGTCCAAGGTACCAAACTAGATCAGTGTTGGCTTCAATCTATCCAAGCTGAACAGTATGTTACCCTGGAAATCCCTATTAATTTTATTTCTCACTGGATCCATCAAGGTTATTCTCACCTCCATCTTAGAGCCATCAGACTAGTCCTTACCTTACATGGTAGAAAAGGGATTACTGCTACAGCCTGTGTTTCCCTTCTTGATACATCTTACACCTCCTTTCAGAATGCTTTGATTAGAGCTACCCTTGTTACTTTAAATGGTGGAAGCATGATCCTGACTATCGTTCCCAACTTTAACATAAAGTTGTTAGATCCCACTCTTCCCACTATGCTAAAAGTACAAGTCTAGATCATTAGTGCTGAACAAGTTTCTGATGTTATTCTAGCCACTCTCCATCACCAGATGATCTATCATCTACAGAACCACTCCGTTGATCTTCATTTTCCGAACACCACTGATAATATTCTCTATATGGTTTCTAACAGACCTAACAACACTACCATCATCCAGATCCTTAAGCAGATTCCTCAAGAAGATCTGCTTCAACTGATGCCTCTTAAATGGGTTACCAATTATGAAAAAGAGTTTCATGATGGACAAAAGACCTTCCATACATCTGCTCCTCCTGTTCTCAAAAAAATCTCTGATGGAACTGTCAAATCAACTTTCAAGAGACCTAGATCTGAAGAAGCTACCACCTCAGCCCTAAGGCTCATGAATCACTCTATGATGATCACACCTGTGGTCACCCAAGAACAAAAGAAAGGTCTAATTCCCATTCACTGGTTTCATCCTGATGGCTCATTTGCTTTTATTGGTAAAATCAATGGACACTTCCTTTGGGATTGTGATCCGTCCATGTGTAACCCTG
Organism: Erythrophleum ivorense; assembly: GCA_026724425.1. Taxonomy (NCBI): domain Eukaryota; kingdom Viridiplantae; phylum Streptophyta; class Magnoliopsida; order Fabales; family Fabaceae; genus Erythrophleum; species Erythrophleum ivorense. The sequence goes on along the minus strand of JAIUCV010000313.1, from coordinate 294,857 downwards.
ATTGTGGATGTGATGATTTAGAACATTTGGAAGGACCTAAGGATAATGCTTAGAGACCTCATAATTCTTGTGCTTCTCCCTGGAAAAAATAATTACCCAAACCATCTTGGAAATCTGGTCACTGTTCTTACCATAAGCCTAATAGCAGTTTAGACGATGATGACCACCCACCAAAACCCAGATGGGTTGGTATCAAGTCTCCTAGACCCAAGCCAGAAAGCTTGTCTGACCTTCTTAAGGAATTAGGCCATGATGACCTTCTTCCTTCTCCACTACCAGAATCTGAACTTATCATTCCCATACAAACACAACCTATTTCATGTATGATGTTTTCCTCTGCATCAAAAACCTATGATTTTGAATTCCCTACTATGGAAAGAAGAACTAACCTTAAGACAAACATTACGTACAAGCTGTATTCTGTTCCTACAGAAGTTTCACCTAATGGTGCTATAAGACCCATCTCACAAGCTGAAAAAGTTCTCAACTGGCATACTTATAATGCTATGGCTCAAAACAAAGTTCTTCAAAGAATAGATTCTCATCTAGAGAATCTGCCCAGTCAAATAGCTCATACTAATTCTAGACTTGATGGATTATCTTCTCAAATCCAAGACTTATATGATTGCCCCCAAAAGCAGGTTATTTCTCTGGATGCAGAACTTAAGGGCTTTATCGCTCATGGATATATAGGAAGTATTCTTGCCGCTTCTACTTATCTATAAGATGGAAATCACTAAGGAATTCTTTGTGAATAAGACTAAAGAGGTCATTAGCACTACTGGCGATGGTATAGAATTGTTGTCGATATTCTCCTAGACTTTGAAACCATTCTCAGAGAGTACCAATGAGTCTGCTGGTGAATTCAGTGAGGGTTACATGAAGATTAGCATTTGGTTGAGTCATTTGAAGATCAATCCAAGCTGAAAGATAGTTTGGGTATTTTTTTTTTCCAGGGAGAAGCACGAGAATTATAAGGTCTCCAAGCATTATCCTTGGTTCCTTCCCAATGTTCTAAATCATCATATCCACAATTAGGGACACACATGGACGAATCACAATCCCAAAGGAAGTGTTCATTGATTTTGCTAACATAAGCATAACAAATGGATGAATCTTTCCATGAAATTTGGTAGATATGTATAGCTCTTTAGGAAGCTAAGGTGCAAAAAAATTGAAGCTCTATAGAATTAATTATGAATTTTTAAAGTTGGAATTTTTCTACTGTTTTGGTGCATGTACAATTCATATGGTCAGTTTTGTATTCTATGTCATCTAATAGCCAAATGGTATCCACTGCTTGTGAAATTTTACAAGCATAACTTAGAGATGATAAGCTTTTTGTGGCAACCAAGATCACCACATTTGAAGGTCTGAGCAAAGAGTTATGAATTTTTTAGATTTACTATCAGTACCAATAGCACCATTGGACCTCCAGTACTATTCCATCATAATTCAGTTCCAAGATGGTCTTGGTGTGATTTGGAGATATTTTTCCTTTAAATTTAACATCTGTAGCTTCTCAAATTGACCAAATTTGTATGATTTGGATTTTTTTAGAATTAGTTATGAATTTCCAATATTTATGACAGTAACCTGTGATAGTAGCCCAAATAGCTAAGACCTTGGGTGCTTTTCGAATATCAAACATCTTCTGCTTGATGTTCCATGACCTGGAATTATTTTTAGCATAAATTAGACATTTTTAGCTTTCTAGAACAGTAAAGAATGTATGATTTTGATTTTTTTAGAATTAGTTATAATTTTTCAAAGTTTGTGACAGAAAATATGCAATTCTGGCTGAGGCTACATATGGAATTTTATGTGTTTCTTTCACTTGCACGAGTTCTAGGCCACTTCCTTGGATGGTTTTAAGTTGTATTAATGTAATTAAATATGAGAATGAGTTGAATGAGTTTATATGGTCCCCAGGAGACTGAATGAAAAATTCATCCTCCTACGTGGCGCAAATTTATTCATTATTTTTATTGCCCTTTCCTTAAAAACTTGTGAAATTCTTAGAAATGAGCTTAGATAAGGAATGAGATGAGCTATATAATTATGGTGTTACAAATTTCATACTTGAATCTTCCATTGTATGTGTTAGATTGAAATGAATTTGACTATTGAGATTCTCCCCAAAATCTCACTTCTTTTATCTCCTACTAACCATGACATGTGAGCTTAGCAAAGAAAAGAAAAAAGGAAAAGAGGCAATGGCCAAACATCTTTTTAGGAAAGTGGGAGCCAAGTCATATGAACTTATTCCATGAATGGCGAAATATCTTTATAATTTTGAAGCACATACATGTAAGCTTGATTAAACTTCACATCAGATAGAAATCTTAATTCGTAATATCCCCTTGGCTACCAACTTTTATTGAAGATGGACATCTCATCATTTCCCACAGGTCCATCATCATTTCTAAAAGGTCTAATGAACTTGGTGGGGATATTCTTTAGGTAACAAGAGCAAAAGGCAAAACATTCTTCTGCCAAATAATCTTTTACATTATAACTTTCTAGACGAGCCTTGTTGCAAACATATGTTTTGAGTTTCTACAAATACTTACATATATAAGTTAATCTGATTAGGGTGTTAAAACCTACAATATCTCATTTACTTGATAAAATGGAATGCCCATTTATGTACAAATATTCATTATAAAATCTTTAACAATGGAAAATCAACCACTAAATACATCAAATGGACTTCTAAGTCCAGAGACAGTATTTTTCCCAATTCTAATTCATAATTCATATTTAAATATCTAGTCTCATCCAATTGAGCATGTATATAGCTCCTATATACAAAAGGAAACAAATTGTCCATTTTAGCTATGATCACATATTGTAGCACAAAGTTCAAAAATTTATAACTTGAGTTACATAACTTCAATTAATGCAAATTAAAAGTCATTTTAAAACTTATGATGTGAATTTTCTACTAAAAATTTCAAGTCAAATTAAATCCATTTGGTCCCTCAAATCCTACAAAAATAGATATGGTACAATATTAATAGTAACTATCATGATAGCTTTTCAGGGCCAACTTTAGCTTAATTAGAAATTTACCAAATATTTTATAGAGTTTTGAAAATTATAAACTTTGGCTTTGTAAAAAACTATAAATGTCCTTTAAATGCTTACCAGATTTTAGCCCCAAATTTGATCATTAAGGAAGTTTAAGGTAAAGGAATATTTTATGGCTTAATTGAACCAACTTTTAGCCCCAAAGTCCATCAATTGAGTTTAATATGCCATCTCTTGCCATGAGCAAAATTTCAAATTATATATGCATCATCTATGAATGGTTCATCATATGAAAGTTTCTTTGCATCTAAAATTCACCATGCCACTTAAAGATATGCATATAGGTTCAAGGGAATTCCATAGATCAAATCATGTTCCCATGTCATATATATATACATCAAATAGTCATACATTTGTGGTCTAATACTTTTGCATAAGTTCCTATTACATTTCATCAAAATATATATCAAAAGGGCTATATACAAATATATGAACTCTAGCTACATCTTAGCTTCAAGAACCTATTTCTTTCTCTTTTTCCTTACCAGCTTCACTTGGCAGGGTTAGCAAGATAAAAGGGGTGAGATTCTAGAAAGAATCTTAGTAGCAATACTCAACCATTCCAGTGCATACAATAGATAATTCAAGAATGAAATGCAAGCATGTAAGGTCATATTCACATAAAACAACATAAGACATTGAATTGGAATAAAACTTTTAAACTTGTCTAGCCATTGCATTAAAACATACTAACTAGGCTCCTATTTGGGCTAGGGAAGAATTACTGCACTTAAATCCCTGCCACTCTTGCTAAGAGCCAAAGACATATCTCATACATGCATAAAATCATACTAGCATAACTTAGAATTTTGTTTGTTTAATAGGAAATTTGAAGGCTTTAGGATATCCATGATTCATTTTAAGTTCAATCCTGATATTATAGAAATCAAATAGTCTCCCTAGGGTTTTGAAACATTCATAACCTAATTTGAACTCTAGGTAAAGATACCTTGCCTTATCTTGGTTTTTAAGTAAGTTTTTTTTGCATATTCTTACTTCTCCCCCTTCTAAACCCTTGATTTCATCAAATACATATTCTATCCTCACTCTCTCCCTCTTAGCCAAACCATCAAGGTGTTAGAGTTCCAAAGATAACAATTTTTCCATAGCTAAATCATATCTTATCTTGAAGCTCTCTTAATAGAGGTTCCTTTGGTATATTTAGTTTTCTTAAATAAGCTCTTTTATTCAAGGTGACAACCATGATCTTTACTTTTTTTAGAAACCAAACCTACTATGAGAAAGAGCATGAAGAGTAGAATAAGCTCCATAATTGAATCATAAAAAAATTTGGCATAAATCTTTACCTATTTTGGCTTGCTTTTCCTTCTCTCTCCTCCCTTATTCACACCACCATGATGTGTCTTTAGAGCTGTCTAAGTCAATTAATAAGGGAGGAAGATGAATGGTGTGATATTTATAAGAGATATTTAGGGTTTATAACATTTTAAAAAATGACCATTTTATCCTTACACTTTAATTCCTCCATTTGAACTCATTTTTCTTTCTTTTCAAAAACCAACTATTGCATACTAAATTTTAGACTTTTTTTCATTAAAAATAAGTTTGGTCTAAAATATTATTACCAAAGATCCTAACTTGTACACTATCAGGGATTTAATTGAACCAATCTCATCTAGTTAATTTGCTAGCCCTATTTTATCATATTATGATAAGAGATATGTATTTCTCATGTTAATTATCATGTTATATAAATCCTTAATTTTTCTTACTTTACAGTTAAACTGACCTTTTTTTTCTTTTGTTTTACTATTTTCTCACTTTTAGCCCTTTTCTTTCATTTTAATTAGGCCTCTAATCCCTCTTTATAATCTCTCTCTTTTTCTCTTTTAATATCTAGGAATTTATAGAAAATTAGTGGTTATAACATTTTACCTCCTTTAAATAAAAAATTTTGTCCATGAAATTTATATGCTTACCTTATTCAAATAGTTTTGGATACTTCTTCATCTCTTCTTCCATCTCCCAGGTAGTCTACTGAGAATATAGTCCTTTCCAAACCACTTTCACTAACTGTATACTTTTGTTCCTTAACTACTTGACCTTTATATCTATGATCCGTTCTTGTGGTACTACATTAGACAGATTGTCTTCCAAATGAATGTTCTCATATTTTATGATATGTGAGAAGTCTAGTTGGTACTTTTTAAGCTAGGATATATGAAAAACATCATAAATTTAGGCTAGGTTGGGAGGAAGAGCTATTATGTATGCTACTGGTCTAATAAGGTCAAGAATCCAAAATAGACCTATATACTTTGGACTGAGCTTCCTAGATTTTATAAACCTACTTATCTCTATGACTGGAGACACTTTAATAAATATATGGTCTCCAACCTCAAACAGTAACAGCCTTCTCCTTTTATCTATATAACTTTTTGTCTACTTTATGTTGTTAAGAGTTTCTTCCTAATTAACTTTATTTGTCTAGAGGTTTGGTCCATTATGTTTGGGCCTATAAGGCTTCTTTCTCCAAGCTCAACCCAACACATAGAAGATCTACATGTCCTGGCATAAAAAGCTTTATATGGTGCCTTATGATGTTAAAGTAATAAGTATTATTATATGTAGATTCAACTAACGACAAGTATGTATCCCTTAACATGTCTTTTAGGGTTTGGATATTTCTTTTTGTCTAACCATCCGTCTAGGGGTGATAGGCTGTGCTAAACCTCAACTTAGTTCTTAGGGCATCTTGTAATGGTTCCTAAAATTTTAAGGTGAATCTAGGATCCCTATCTAAAACTATGCTCCTTGTTATACTATGAAGGCTAACAATTTCCTTTATATATAGTTAGGCTAATTTGTCTCAAATATATATGGCTCTAATTAGTAGAAAGCAGGTAGATTTTGTCAATCAATCCACTATTACACAAATTACATCATACCTTGATGATGTTCTAGGTAAACCCATAATAAAATCCATGAAAATGATATCCTATTTCCATTCAAAGATGTGTAAGGGTTAAAGTAACCCAACTGGTTTTTGGTGCTCAATTTTCATCTTTAACATATGAGACATCTTATTACAAATTCTGCAATATCAATTTTATTCCAGGCCATCAAAATAATTTCTTTAAGTTATAATACATCTTATTACTACCTGGATGAATAGTGTATTTACTCTTATGAGCCACTTTTAATGTTTTATCTTTTAATTCTAACTTCTTGGATACACAAAACCTATCTCTATAACTCACTATACCATCCTCAAATATATTAAACTCTGATGTTCTAGCTTAAGGTATCTAGTCTCTAATCTCTCTCAAATACTGGTCTTTTTCTTAGGCTTCTTTTATTTGACTTATTAATTCATTCTGTATTTGGGTTTCACTCATTAATAGCTTACTGGAATGCACCTATATGAGAGATTTATATCTCTAAAACTCTCAATAAGTTCTTGGTCTCTCATCATCATCAATGTTGTATACATAGACTTTCTACTTAATGCATATGCAACCATATCAACTTTACCTAGATGATAGTTAAGGGTATACTTATAATCTTTTAGAAACTCTAATCATTTTTTCTATCCTATATTTAACTCTTTCTACTCAAAGAGATATTTAAAACTTGTATGGTTGTTATAGATCTCTATGGTTGCACCATACATGTAATGCCTCTATATCTTAAGAGCAAAGACCATTGCAACCAACTCTAGGTCATGAGTGGGATAGTTTTCTTTAAGTTTTCAATTGTCTAGAAGTATGGCTACCACTTTGCCTTGTTGCATAAGTATACATCCTAGCCTTTTCTTAGAGGCATCACTATAGATTACAAAAATCTCTTTAAGGTCAAGGATAATAAAAAATAGTGTTGTGGTTAACCTATGCTTTAACTCCTAAAAACTCTTCTCACACTTCTCATCCTACATAAAAGGTCTATCATTCCTAATGAGCCTAATTAGTGGCATAGATATTTGGGAAAAGCCTTAAATAAACCTTTTATAATAGCCTGCCAAATAAAGAAAACTTCAATCTTAGTAATTGTTCTAGGTCTCTCCCACTGAAGTACTACCTTTACTTTATAGAGATCTATTGACCCTTACCTAGGAGATCACATGACCTAAGAATTTCACCTCTATAAACTAAAACTCACATTTACTAAGTTTACCATTAAGTTATTTCTCTCTCAAGGTTTCCAAGACCAATCTCAAATGCCACTCATGCTCTTCTCTAGTCTTAAAGTAGATAAGAATATCATCTATGAAGATCATAACAAATCTATCCAGGTATGGCCTAAAAACTCTGTTCATATAATCTATGAAAACAACAGATGCATTCATCAACACGAAGGGCATACCTAGAAAATCATATGGTTATACCTTATCCTAAAGGCAATCTTAGGGATGTCTTCAACCTTAATTCTCAACTAGTGGTACTTTGATATGAGGACTATCTTGGGTAGAAGGTATGTTCTTAACTATTACTCTATTTAACTCTCTATAATCTATGTATAGCCTAAATTTCTTATCTTTCTTCTTTACAAACAAAATTAAGGCTCCTCATGGAGAAACATTAGGTCTAATAAAACCATTTTCTAATAATTCATCTATCTGTCTCTTCAACTCTACTAGATTAGTGAGAGCTATTCTATAAGAAGTATTAGACACTAGACTTACCCTAGGCATAATATATATAGAGAATTCTACTTCTCTATTAGGTGGTAAACATCTAATCTCTTTAGGGAAGAATTTTAGGAATTCCCTAACTACAAGTATCTCTTATATTCCTTCCTCTATTTCAACCTGTACAAAGAAGAAAACTAGAAAACCCTGGCAACCATGCTCTAGAGATCTCTTAACCTGGGTAGTGGTAAAAAATAATAGCTCAATCCTAGAACATGGGATGGTTTAATAATTAGGCAATATAATGCATTTATTTTGGCAATCAAGAAAAGCATTATTAATTGACATCCAATTCATACCAACAATCAAATCAATGTCAATGAAAGACATGCAAATCACGTCAAATATGGTAAAATAATGATTGAAATAGACTATACAATTCAATCAAATGCTAGAAGGTAACAACTCTATTTTTTATAAGGGTGGAAATAGACAAGTCATATGGCAAGGTATTGACACTTAAACCTAGCCTCCTAACACAATCATAGGATATAAAAGAGTAACTTGTACCCAAATCAAACATTGCATTAACATCATAATCATTAACTTTAATAGTACCTTAGATCAAACTTGGAGATTTATTAACTTCCCACTATGTTAATGCAAAAACTTGACCTTGGGCCTGTATTCTAGGTGCAGGTACTACCTCCCTCTATTGGGAACAATCTCTACCCATATCCCTTAGCTTACCACATTTATAATAAACATTCCAGCTAACTAAATATGATTTCAACCATGATTTCTTTCACACAGACTGTATGTAACAACCCTAACTACTAATCAAATTAATTAATTGTAATTGAGTTCCTAATCATCGGTACTGAAGGTTAATCATCATTAATTATTTAGTTAAGGATGAAAATATGGAGGAATTTGTACTTATTTAATCAATACCAGTCACTATTTAAAGGAATAAAAGAATTTATGTGTGTGGTAAAATAAATCCTCATATTTGACTTCCATTTCGTACCTAGTCACTTAGAGAAGCATACAAGTCATTTACATTTGTTTTTGAGACCATATAGGTCACTACTATAGAGAAAACCAATATTCATAAGTTAAAATAGGGGTTTGAAGATTTAAACCGTGACTTGGGAAGATTTGGCCCTAGCCAAGTTGGCTTCTGTAACTCAAAAAATGAAATTTTAGACTTACATCATGACCTGGAATACCTATGCCGCAACTTGGAACTAGAAAGTGCAAAATTCTCTTTCCCCACCACGACTTAAGCTCCCCACATCCCAGTGAAGTTGCCTACTATAGCTTTATTGGGAAAAAACTCACAATCCTTGCCGTGACTTAGAAATTTCGTGCCACAACGAGATGAGCTACTGGAGGACTATTCTTATTTTTTCCCAATTCTCACCACACCGAGCCCTACTTGTACTGCTATAAGATTACTCTCTAGAACTCTCCCCCTCTATTTTCCTTAAGTTGTTCCATGGCTAAGGGACTTGCGCTACAATGCTCTTAGTCTTTGTTACCCAAAACTCACATTTTGGCTATGACTCAAGATATATTGACCATGACTTAGACTCCTACTACTCTTAAACTCTTCCATATTCACCCCAACTCACTTGTAGCTCTTTCTACTTAAGTTTTAGGGTCCTTCTAAGGAAAAACACATGGTTTTATTGATACAGTCCCTCTTATACACCTCACTTGCTAACCTTCATAACTTAGGGACTTAGGATTGAATTAGAACAACTAAAACTTAATTTATACCAGTATATTCCCCTCTATGACAATAAAAGGATTGTAAAGTCTTAAGTGACTACCTTAAATGGTGTTATTCCCTACTAATTGAACTCAAACTACTTTGTACAGGTTTTAATGGAGCAAGTAGGCTTGCTCCTGACCTCAAATGGCTACATTATCCTACCTATTTCAAACCCAAGGCATAGCTATCAATAAAGACCTTTATGAGATAGAAATTTAGACTATGTCTTCCTATGACAATAACATCTGTGATGCCATAATTTATTAGCTTCATACTTTCATATTCAAGCTTAAACTCACAAGATTCCCTTGAGTTTTCAAAGAAAACAAATAAAAATAATACAATTTTTTATGCATTGCGTAGGGCCCAAAAATTTCGTTTCATGCTCCATGGGCCATATGAACCCATTCATATCTCTCTCATTTTATTTAGCACCAATACAATCCATATTCATCATCAAAAAATTCAAGAATCATGGATATGGAGGCAAAAACAAAAAAAAATGGCTTATTCATCTCAGGTTTCAAGTGGCAGATTCTTGGGGCAACTTTGAAAAATCATAAATAAATCTAGAAAAATTAAAATTTGACAAATCATCACACTCTAGAAAGATCTAAATGTTAACTTTATGCTAAAAATAATTCCAAGCCACAAAAACCTCATATGGACCATGTTTGATAACAAAAAAGTGGCAATTGCCAGACTATCCAGCATTTCTGATACAAGTTACTGATACAATTTTCAAAAATTCATAATTAATTCCAAAAAATTTCAATCTTGGAAAACTATACTGATTTGGAAATATCAGATGTTAACTAGAAAGGGAAAATAGTTCTAGATCAATTCAGAAGAATTTAGACCTAAAAATCGATGGAACAGTACTAGAGGTCTAACTGTGTAATTGGAACAAACCTAAAACTTCAAAAACATGTAACTCCCTCTCTAGACCTCCAATTGAGGTGCTTCTAGTTGGTATAGATCACTGTGATTGTTTAGTTCCTCCATGTAAAATTTCATGGCCATTAGACACCCTTTGCCCTATGGATGACAGAGATGCAATTTCTATCCATAATGCACAATGGTAATACCAAAACAGAAAATTTTGCTAACTTTGAAAATTCACCAAATATTCTCTAGAGCTCTAAATATTATGCGCTTTCACTTTTCAAAAAGCTCTAGACAAGATCTATATGCATGCCAAATTTCCTAAGGAAATTTGTTCATTTGGACAGATCTTGATATAGGGTTGCAAAATGCCATATTTTGGCTTCTAAAAGGGTCCCAAATGATTCATTTTTATTTATAGCTTTTCTAGGGCCACTTGAGCACGTGGGAAAGTATGAAAATAGTCTACTAAACATATTTCAAGGGTCTAACAACCTAGATTTCACAAACACACTCCCCCAAATGATATACATAAGACACATACATGCTCATTCTTGCCATACAATACCAAATATATGCAATATCATTTATTTGCTTCCAATTCTTATATATACATCACATACTTATATAGTTACACATATTCAAGAGCTTATACATCATATACACCATGGAGATAAATTAGTTGACAACAATATGGCTATAATACAAGCATTTTTCAACTTCTTTGTCAATCTCTTTGCCTTCAAGTGTGGTGGCTTCTATTTTCTTACTTTTTTGGTTCACCTAGACATATTAAGTAAAGGGGAAGGAAGAGTAAGATTTAAAAAATCCCAATAGCTCTTCTCTCTTTCAACTATACATAAAGAATGCAAATCCAAGTCCAAAAATATATGCATGGATAACATGGAGTGCATATTCATTCATGAAACATTTCTTGCATTCAAAAAGTCACATAAAGCATACATAGGCTTGCCAAACAAGTGGTTTAGCCTCACCCATTCTCTTTGGAGATTTTGGACTTGCCTCACCTATTTTCTTAAAGGACTTTTGACTAAACCTCACTCTTTAGAGACTTTTGGCTTTGTCTCATCCTTTCTTGGGGGTTTTTGGCTCATCCTCACCATTGTTAAGGGACTTTTTGTAATACCATATCTTTCTAGCTTTTCTCATACAATTCACATGCTTCATGCTATGCTCTTCCTAAAGATTACAAAAAAAAATGGCATAAAAACAATGGATTAAATTCGCGTTACGCTATGTATGAAAATTTTTTTCAATGTCTCATGGACCATATGAGCTCATACATCACATTCTTATATTTAATTACATAGATATAACTCATTTCCATCATCAAAAGTGGCCTACAACTTGTGGAAGGCAAAGGGAAGCATAAAATACATAGTTGCATTTTTGGCCAAATTTCTCCCCTTTTCTATCATAAACTTTGAAAAAACATAACTAATTTTAGAAAAATCAAAATCATGCATTCTTTGACATTCTGGAAAGCTACATATGTATAATTTATGCTAAAAATATGGATAGACCATGAAACACCACACAAAAGAAGTTTGACATTCAAAAATATCTAGAGGTCTGGCTATCTACTGATACTATCACAAGTTTCTGTAGCAAACTTCAAAAATGTCCAATTAATTTCAAAAAAATCCAATCCTTATAAATGACATCAATATGGAAAGCTATAGATGTTAACTAGAGGAAAAAAATAACTACAGATTAGTTCAGGCATGTCCAGACCTCGAAACCTAATCAAATAGTACTTGAGGTTAGCTTAAGCACTTGATACTGGGCATAATTTTTAAAAATTCATATCTCCCTCTCTAGATATCCAAATAAGGTGTTTCTAGTTGACACAAGTCACTAGAAATGTATAGTTTCTCCATGTAAAATTTTGTAACAATTGGACATCATTTGGGCCTTAAGTGACAAATTTTATTTTCAGACCTGAGTGAACAGTACATCAAACTAAAATAAGAATTTTTTCCAACTTTGAAAATTCATCAAATATTCCAAAAATTCTATTCTTTAGTTTTCCAAAAAGCTCTCAATAAGATCTAAATACATACCAAATCTTAAATCAAGAAGAGCTAATTTGGATAAAAAAGAGGTATAGGGATCTAAAGTGGTCAAATTTTGCTCCATATAAGGTATCAAAATATCCAAATGGCTTTCCTTGGTGTTTGGCACCTCTTAGGCAAGTCTAAAAGTATAAATATGACTTGTGTGAGCTGCCAAATGGTCCCAAACCTCATGCATCTCAATTTGGTCATCCCACTTGCATTTATACACTAATGCATCAAACTTCTAAGAAGTAAAATTTGCCATTTCATACTCAATATACATGCTAATGGTCACATAACAAAATTTCTCATTTCTACATCACATATTAACATAATTATACATGTTCAAGTAGTCATGGGTCTTATACAATAATAGAGTACATCAATTGCTATCCATAAGGCCTTAAAGTAACAAAATCTAGACATTTTGATATCAAGCTCTCATCTCTCATATGGTTGGCTTCCCATTTCCTTGATCTCTTGGTCCACCTAGCATGTTAGATCATTAGAGAGGAGGGAATGAGATTCAAAGAATCCCAATAGCTCATTTCCCATTCAATCATATATAAAAGATGCAAAACCAATCATAAAAATGCATGCATGGGCATATTTCATAACATGAACATTCAAGAGGCAATCTTAGCATTTGAAAGAGTCATATATAGCATACATAGGCTTGCCAAGTATGTGGATTAGCCTCACCCATTCACTTGTGGATTTTGGACTTGCCTCACCCATTCTTTAAGAGGTTCTTAGATTTAACCTTGTTTTAGGGAGTCAACCTCACTTTTGGGAGACTCTTTACTTTGTTTTAACTAATTTTAAGGGTTCTTCGCTCATCCTCACCATGGCTAAGGGTTCTTGGCCTCACCACATTCAAGCAAACCAAAACAAACATCATGAATATCATTTAAAAACATAATACATCATCATGGTACCATAGAGTAAGAGTTCATGATAGAACATTTTTCATAGCTTAAAATACACATACACACATTCAAAGACAAGTAAAGCAAGTAATCATATATGAGAGAAGGTGGAGCAAGCTACCTTGGAAGCAATTACACACTTTTTCTCTTGAATTTTCCCTTCCTTCTTCAACCTCACACACACAAAGGTGTGAAAATGATTTCTCTTGGCCTAAACACAATTTATGGAAGCCAATTAGGTTCATGGAATTAATTTTAAGGCCACACAACTTGCTCAGACACTAACTTAATCTATAAACCTTATTAGGGTTTCATAAATGCACCTAATGAAGTAACACCCATCAATTAAATTTTATGCTCCATTCTCTCCTTTCATATATGATTCTTGACTCCTTTTACGCCTCTTGGATTCATCACATAATTAAAATAAAGAGTCTAACTATATGTTGCTTCTTTAGGTCATATTATGGAACATAAAGTACCATCTCACTTTCTATGATTTCTAAATTTTCCCCCAAGGCCTCCACTCATCTTTATTCATCATATATGACCCAAGAATAGGTTTAGAAAAATCTAAAACTCTCCCTAGCTACCCTAACCTCTCTTGGCCAAACCTATGCATGGTTTTGGCACCCATAGACTATGCTTTGTTTTCTCAAAGAAAAAAGCACATGGGAAGACTTCTAGGGATCTTAGGAGTTCAATTAAACTTTTATTTAAGCTTAGGAATCATTATACAAAATCAGATTTTACAAGGTACACTTGAAACCCTAGCATTTGCATCCTGAAATCTAATGGCTAGTTTGTTGTTTTCTTTGCATATTCTTGTTCTTCTCCCTCAAATTCCTAAGATTCACCCTTAGTTTAGTTGAAAACTTGACTCCCTAAGGCTGACCATATATAGGTCGAAATCCTCACAAGAGAAGGGAGAAAGAAGATCAAGTGGAAAGATTGCATGATACCTAGATTTTCTTGGTTTTTCTTACTTGTTCTTCACCTTCCTTGGCTTCCTTACCTCAATTTTGAAATTTCCCCTCAATTTCTCCCTTAAAATAGATTTATAAACTTCAGCAAAACTATAGAAAACAAAGGAGAATGGAGGAGGAGAGGTTTGGAAGGAAGAAAGCATAGAAAACTACCAAGAATCCATACCTTTTTGTCTTGATTTCTCCTTCCTCTTCTCTCCCTTTGGTGCACCAAAACCCTAGCTTTTCCTCTGAATTTGGGCAGAACAATATGAAGCTATGTGAGTGTGAGAGTAAGGTAGGAAGAAACACTTTTCAAAAATTTCTATTTTGCCCTTCATTTTTGGCATTTTCGTTTCTACTTTGTTTTAACTCCTTTTTTAGAACTGTCTCTTACATTATAAAATTTAGGTTCCCAATTTAGTAAATGCCTTTGGAATCACTCAAATCGGAGCTAAAACCTTCTCGAACGAACCCATCAAAGTTCAAGTACACCGACGTTAGAAAACATCCACCGAAGGGGATTTAACTATCTCAGGGCTTCCCATGGTTTTCAGGACCTCTCAGAACCTTAGAGAACTCAAAACTTTCATTTAAAAATCCCTCCTATATGAATTCCAAAATTTACTCAAAATTACAAAAATACCATTACGTTTCGTGAGATTTCTATCAAAACTTGTTTTTCATTCTAGCTCTATTTTTCTTTCCATCTAAGCTTAGAATTCTCATTTTTAAAAGTCTAGAATGCCACTCAAATTTTTTAGAACCTTATCTAATTCATTTCAAGGGACTTACTTTGAAAACTCACTTATTTTCGTCATTTAATGAATATCGGATATTACACTTTTGGCTTCACCACACTCAAGCAAACTAAAACATGTTCATAAAGCATCATTCAAGTACATAACAAAGCACCATGGTACCATGGGATATAGATACATGCTAAAACATCTTTCATGGCTTAAAACATACATGCACACATTCAAAGATAAGATAAACATCCACTCATGCATGAGAGAAAGAAGAAAGAGCTACCTTGCATACAAGAGCACACTTTAACCTTTGAAAATTCTTCCCTTGCCTCGACCAAACATCTATAAAGAGGTGGAGCTTGATTCCTTTGGGCTAAACACATGAAATAGGATCCAATTATACTCTTGGAACATTCACTAAAGCCATATACACACTAGAAGAACTTAGTTGCTCATATGGTTCAATTATGGTTCTATAAGGCACCTAATGAAGCAACCTTAGGAAAACATGATCTTGGCTCTATTCTTTTCCTTAATCTATGACTCTTGACTCCATTTAGACTCCTTGGAGTCATCACACATTTATTTTAAGGAGGCTAGTTATGTGTTGCTTCATTATGCTACATTATGGAACCTATAGCTCCATCTCATTGTCCATGGCTTCTAAAATTTTTTCAAGGCTTCCTCTCATACTCTCCCATCATATATGATACAAAATTAAGCTTGGAAGGAATTAAAACAATCCTTAGGTGTGGCTTCTAGTTTAGGCGAAACAAGTACAATAATTGAAATCCTTGGAGTTTCAAATTTTTTATTGAAAGAGAGGTCACTTGAGAAGCTTCCTAGGGGTCTTGGGGACTCATGCAAATATTCATATAGGGTTGGGAATCCTTGGATAAAATTAGAATTTAAGTTGTGTTCACAAACCCCTAACTTTTCTATCTTGAATTCTATTAGGTTTTCTTCTAATTTCTTTGCATCTTCTAACTTCCCATAGTCCAAAACCTATGATTCTCCCTTGCTAGGACCAGAATTTATTCTCTAGTGGTTGGGCTCTACCTTGGTCAAACCACCCTAGGAGAAGAGCAATTAAGAAATGCAATTTAAGCCATGAAAATTACCTTGGTTCTTGACAATTTCAAGAGCTCTTTCAGTTGGTAGGCTTCTTTCCTTCAAACCCTATCTTCCTCCCTTTGAACTAGCCACAAACTAGTCCTATATAAGCCATTAAAACCATGGAAATGAAGAGGAGAATGAGAGGAACAAGTTTACCAAAGGAAGGAGCATGAAATTCTACACTTTTCTTACCTTTTTCTCGAATTCTTCCTTCCTTGTTCCCCTTCTCTCTTGTGTGTTTCCTTGGGGTAGAACTTCCTCTAGTTTGGTAGCAATTAAGTCGGTTCTAAGAAAGGGAAGAAGGGGACACTTTATATAAGGCCAAGTGTCTTAAAATTTGTTTATAAAAATTCCATCTACGTCCTCTTTCTGTGGTTCTTCATTTTAGGTTCGTTTTAGCTCCTTTTTTATAACCATCTTTTCCATCATAAAATTTAGGTTCTCTAACTTATAAAATGCCTTTAAAATCACTCAATTTGGAGCTAAAAATTTCCTGAATGAAAGGATCAAAGTTCAGGTTAATCTACATTAGAAAACGTACACCGGAAGAGTTTTAACTGTCCTGGGGCTTCCCATGGTTTTCAAAGTCTCTGAGAATCCCAAAGAACTCAAAATTTTCATTTAAAAAGTTCTCCTGTGAGTATTCTAAAAAATACTCGAAATTACGAAAATGCTATTACGTTCCATTACATTTTTGTAAAATTTCATTTGGCTATTCTGGCTCTAATTTTAGGACACCTTTGGCTTCCTATATTCATTATTTGAAGTCTAGAATATTACTTTAATTTTAATAGACCTCAAATCGCTCTATTCGGGGGACTTCCTTTTGTATCCAGTGAAATTTTGTACGTCCGTAGAAAACCATATGTTACGTTTTTTGCATTTTTTCTTATTTTCGAGGAACCAAATAATTCAACATCCTCAATCATAAAATACCATTTAAGCTTCATACATACATGTCAGTCCATAATTGGTCAATAATAACACTACATTAGAATTCATGTAAATGAAAGCCTTGTCTTAGGGAATGCATCCTAAGTTACAAAATGTCGAAATACCTACACTTGGCAAAAAGGGATGAATCATGATATTATACGATAAAAGTTAAACAAAATTATCATCTATACAATTCAAAAGCCTCCCAAGTGTAGAAGCCCTACATCAAGCCTAAATTTAGGGAAGTTCATCCACTTACTTCCCATTTTTCTTACCCGAGAAACCTTCACCTGAAATGATTAGCCTATGAAATAAGTGAGATGTGAATCTGAGTAACCAAAAGAAAAATTCCATACAAATGAACACATTAGTCAACATATATGTATTTTACAACAACAAATACTAGAATTATCAATTCAATTAGCAAATGAACTAGTTGAGCTATCAGTGATTACTATCTCATACTAGCAATCATATATAATATGGTAATAGCCAAAAACAAACGGAAAGGCCTATCTATGGTGCCAACTCCTTATCAAGCACACTCATGGCTTAGTGCACTCATGAGTCTGATCACAACTCGGTACTTGATTGAAGCACAATGCATGGGTGGCAGTCGCAACATAGCTCCACCAAGGACTCACTCACAATCCTAAAGCAACAATTCAATTAGTTAACTAATCATTTAGCATTTCAAAATAATACATGTATAACAAATATAAGATTAAAGTGGACATATATAAGGAATTAAAAATTAACTCCGGTTACCTCACTTAATTGCATCAAATTCTGAAGTCAAAAAAAGTTCCAAACTGTAATATTTGGTCTCTCTAGAACTAGAGAGAAATCTACGAGATTAGAAAAGAAAACTCCATAATGAAATGAGTAGAGGCTAAACAAAATTATAATAATAATCTAGACATTTAGAAATAAGAATACAAAGCTAATGATGGCCAAAAATCGAAGCAAAAATGGCTAAATGAAGAAGCCGAAAACGAAATGACATTTTTGTAATTTTGGATAACTTTTTTAAAACTCAAAGGACGAAGCTTTATATGATAAATTTGAGTTTTCTAGGATTCTCAGAGGCTCTAAAAATCATAGGTACCCCTAGAATGGCTGAAACTCCTTCGGTGTATATTTTAGGTCATTGGTTGACTAAAACTTTGACCGGATGATTTAGTAAGGTTTTAAATCTAATTTGGGTGAAACTAAAGGCATTTTATGAATTAAAGGACCTAAATTTTCATATGGAAAAGATGGTTCTAAAAAAAGAGCTAAAACAAGTGAAAACGGGAAAAATGAATTTGAAGGATAAACGGGAATTATGAAAAATGTTGTAACTCACCTCCCTTCCTTCTTAAATTTATCTAGCATGACCCAAAGCCCTCAAAATAGAACCTAGACCATCTATACTAGAGGAGAGAGGTGCACCATAGGAAGGAGAAAGAAGAAGGAAAATAAACCAAGAAAAGGTATGTACTTTGGCACTTTTTCATGCTTCTTCCTTCACTAACTTGATTCTCCTCTTCAAGCCCTTTCTCCTCATGGTTTTAACTTCATAAGAGGAGGGTTTTCATGGCTTAACTTGTGGAAAAAGGAAAGGATTTGAGTAAATTAAGCTTTACATCAAATTTTTCTCTTAAAAAGCTTTAAAATGGTGTATGAAACATGATCCAAAATTGGCTCTTCCTTGGTTCTCTCTACTTCTCCCAATTCGACCAAGAGAGGTCCCATGTAGAAGGAGGATGTTTTGCTTGAAAACAAGGCTGACCTAATGGTTTTGAAGCATAGAGAATTAGAATATGCAATTAGATTCAAGAAATGAGCATTAGGAAACAAGATATAAAAGTTAAGGTTTCAATTGCACATTGAGAGTTTTAGAACTTTAAGAGGATAATCCAAACCATATTTAATCATGTCTAGACTCTAGAGAAACCAAGGAATATGGGTATGTATCAAGTTCCTAAGAAAAACAAACAAAAATCCATATAGCTTCCTATATACATATTGTAACACCATCATTTTTAGCTCATACCCAGCATGCCTTACATGCTCATATGAGGTATAGGAAGAATAAGGTGAGATCTTCCTCATTGGATTCATACACTTTCTTAGAGTTACGACATGGTTAAAAATTTATTTCAATGTCACATGGACCATGTGAGCTCATTTTATGTATCCTCATATTTAATTGCATCATTACAACTCATTTCAATCCCAAAAATATGCTTTTAGCCCATGGAAACTAAAAAGAGGTATGGAATGTGCATGTTCATTTTCGGCTAGGCTTGGCCTCATTTCTGGGTGAAGTTTAGAAAATCACAACTAAATCTAGAAAAATCGAAAACATGCACTATAATTCTAATTCTCATACATATACAATGAGTACATCTATTTACAAGTATTCATAAGTGCCTATAACATGTACATCATTAGATTACATCCCTTAGCAACATAACGGTGACAAAATGGCTATTTTACAATTTCTTCACTAAATTCCCTAGCTTCAAGTTTGGTGGCTCCCATCTCTTGTCTCACTTGGTCCACCTAGCATGTTAGGATGGTTGAGAGGGGGAGTGAGATTCAAAGAATCTCAATAGCTCATCTCTCATTCAATCATACATAAAGCATGTAAATAAGTCTCACAAATGTATGCATGGGCATATTAGCATGTGAAATCATAAGAAAAGCATTTTCAACATTGAGTAGGCCATACATAACATACAAGAGCTTGCCAAGCAAGTGGATTAGCCTCACCCATTTGCTTGTGGATTTTGGACTTGCCTCACCCATTCTTTAAGAGGTTCTTAGACTCAACCTTACTTTTGGGAGTCAACCTTACTTTTGGGAGACTCTTTACTTTGTCTCAACTAACTTTAGGGTTCTTGGCTCATCCTCACCATGGTAGAGGGTTATTGGCTTTTCCATACTCAAGCAAACCAAAGTAATCACATAATACATCATTGAAATACATAAGGCATCATCATGCTAGCATACTTTTCATGGTTTAAAAACATACATACACACATGTAAGACAATGTAAGCACACATCTATGCAAGAGAGAAGGTGGAGAGAGCTACCTTATTAGCTAATCACAAGCTTTCCCTTTCAATTTATCTCCTCCCTTGTTGATTTCACAATCACCACTAGATGGGAGTGCTTCTCTTAAGCCTAAACACACAAGAGCATGGAATTACTTTTTCATAGCTCAACACTTATTCACAAAGCTAGGGGTTTCTCTATAACAAACTCTACTAAGCATATAAGAAACTAGGGATTCTTTCTCTCTCTAGAAGTTCACCAACTATCCTTCCTCTCTCAAGCTCTCAAAAAAAGAAAGCAAAAAGGAGGAAGTGAAGATACATGAGTTTCTTGCTCCCTCTAGGTTAGAACAAAACTTTCTTACTCATCAACCCATAGAAAAGGGAGCTTAGAAGGAGAAGAATAAAATCAAGAAGAAGGATCATGAAGAGCTTTAAAGGTTCTCACCTTTCTTCCTTAGCTTCCCTTCCTTCTCTCTTGGTTTCTCCTAGTTTCCCTCTCTCTCTCAACTTTTTTCTATACTTGGATGAAGCTTAAGTCAGTTTAGAGAGAAAGGATGAGTTGGGGTACTTTAAGAAGTCAAATTTTCTTTTTTTATACTTTTTCAGACTTACCCTCGCTATAACGAAGAATAACCCTTGCTACGATGAGCACGTATCAGTCCTAGACCCCTGTTTTTGCTATGGCGCGTGCTACGGTGAGCAACTCCCTGGTTTTTATATGGGATGCCCGCACTTACTATAGCTAGAGCATTTTCGCTATAGCGAGAAGGCACTCTCACTATAGCTAGACTATTTCTCACTATAGCGAACAGGTACATTCGCTATAGCTAGGCTATAGCTAGCAGACTTAGAAAATTTTCAGCCCTTCGAAAATTTTTTAGCTTTTTCTTTTCTTCTTCTTTTTTTTCTCTCTTTTTTTTGGTTGTTACATTTACACATATGATTTGACCAAGCCTAAAAGAAGCATCTAAGGAGTATTTCCTTGAGTTCTAATGAATTTAGAGACTTAGATATGATGAATAAATAATTATGGAAGCATTGGATTGAATTTAAAAGGCTTAGAATAAAAGTTGAAAGTTTAAGGGCCTAAATGAAGTTAATGAAGGAAGTTAGTTCTAAACTCTTCTAACTATGTAATGATCTAAATAAGTCTCTTGACAGTTATAAGACTTGTAGAAAGCAAGAGTTTGGGGTTAAAAAAGCAAGAACCAAGAGTAGCTTCATTATGGACCTAAAGCCAGCCTTATGTAGCACATTAAGCCCTAATGAGATTTAAGGAAGATAATGAAGTCTAGAATGAGTCTTATAGGATTAACTTGTCTTGAAATTGCTATATGTAGGTCCAACTAGCTCAAACACTCTTAAGTGTGAGTGCCAAGCCAAAGAAAGTAAGGAAAAAGGAAGCTAACAAGTGGGTTAGTGGTACATTCAAGTTCCCAGAATCACAAGGTAGTTTTATCTCCCTTTCTTACATATATATGAGTGTTTGAATGTGTAATATCCAGTTTTCATTAAATGACAGAAATGGGTGCATTTTCAAAGCAAGTCCCTCGACATGAATTAGTTAAGGTCTCAAAAAATTTTAGTAACATTCTAGACTCCTAAAAATGAGAATCTTGGGAAACAAAGCTAGAACGAAGAAACAAAATTGAATGAAAGACTTAATAAATATAATAGCATTTTTATAATTTTAAGTAAATTTTGGAATTCACATAGGAGGGCTTTTTAAATGAAAGTTTTGAATTCTTCGGGGTTTTCAGAGGCCTTGAAAATCATGGGAAGCCCTGAGAAAGTAAAAAACCCTTCAGTAAACATTTTCCAACGTTATTTCACCTAAAATTTGACAGATTTGTTCAGAAAAGTTTTAGTTTTGATTTGAGTGATTCTAAAGGCATTTTATTAAATTAGAAACTTAAATTTTATAATGGAAAAGACGGTTCTCAAAAAAGAGCTAAAACAAACTAAAAACAAAAATGCCAAAATGAAAGGGCAAAATTAGGATTTTTGAAAATTCTTTCTTGAACCCCACCAATATATATAGGGTGCCCCACCTCCTCACTCACTTAGCTCATTTTGGTTCTGCCACAAACCAAAGGAAAAACCCTAAGAGTGAGGCGTACCAAGAGGAGAAGAAGAGAAGGAGAAAAACAAGGTGAAAGGTATGGAAATTCTTGATTTTTCATGCTTTCTCTTTAGCCAATCTCTTTTCCTCCTTTTCCCCCTTCTTTCCTATGATTTTATTGAAATTTTTTGATCTATTTTGATGGAAGAACAGAGGGGAAATTTTGAAATTGAGGTGAGGAAGCCAAGGAAGGTGAAGAAAGCAAGAAGAACTAAGGAAATCAAGGTATTTTGCCATCTCTTCACTTGATCTTCCTCCTCCCTTCACTTATGGGTGTTTCGACCTGCAAATGGCTAGCCCTAACAAGTTGAGTTTTTAACTAAACCAAGGGTGAATCTTAGGAATTTAAGGGAGAAAAACAAGCATATGCAAAGAAAATAACAAACTAGTCATTACATTTCAAGATAGCAAATCTAGGATTTCAAGTGTTCCTTGTAAAACCTGATTTATTGCCTTAATTCCTAAGCCTAAATAAGTGTTTAAATAAGCTCCAAAGATCCCTAAGAGGCTCCCCATATGCATCTTCCACTAAGAAATAAAGCAAAGTCCATTAGTGCCCTTATGCATCATAGTTTCGGCCTAAAGTGGATGAGACACCTAGGGATAGTTTTAATTTGTTCCAAACCCATTTTCGAGTCATATATGATGAGTGAAGATGAAGGAAAGCCTTAAGGAAAAATTTAAAAACCATAGAAAGTGAGATGGCCTTATATGTTCCATAAAATGACCTAAAGAAGTAACATGTAGTTAGGCTCTTTGTTTTAATTGTATGATAGCTCTAAGAGGCTTAAAAGGAGTCAAGAATCATATATAAAAGGAAAAAATGGAGCCTAGAACTCATTTGATGGGTGTTGCTTCATTACGTGCATTTTTGGAACCATAAAAGGGTTATTAGACAAAGTTAGTACTTAAGGAAGATGTATAGCCTTAGAATTAATTCCATGAATCTAATTGGCTTTCATATATTGTGTTTAGGCCAAGAGAAACCAATCCCACCCCTTTGTGTGTGTGAGGCCAAGGAAAGGAGCATTTTTTCAAGAAGAAGTGTATGGTTACACCAAAGGTAGCTCACTCCTCCTTCTCTCATGCATGAATGAATGCTTGACTTGTCTTTCAATATGTGTGTGTGTATTTTAAGCTATGAAAAGTATTATAGCATGAGTTTTTATTCCATGATACCATGATGATGTATTATATTTTCAAATGATGCCTAATATGTTTACTTGGGTTTGCTTGAGTGTAGAGAAGACAAGAATTCTTAACCATGGTGAGGATGGGCCAAGAACCATTAAAAATAGTTTAGACCAAGCAAAGTATCTCCCAAGAGTGAGGTTGAGCTAAAACCTTCTAGAGAAAATGGATGAGGCAAGTCCAAAATTCATAAGTGAATGGATGAGGCTAATCCACTTATTTGGCAAGCCTATGGATGCTTTGTATGACTTACTCACATGTCAAGAATGCTTCTTGAATGATCATGTCATTCATTATGCTCATGCATGCATTTTCAAGACTTGTTTTGCATATTTTATGTGTGATTGAAATGGGAGATGAGCTATTTGAATTCTTTGAATCTCATTCCCTCCTCTCCAATATTCTAACATGCTAGGTGGACCAAATGAACAAGGTAATGAGAGCTAACAACTTGGAAGATGAAAGTATGACAAGAAAGTGTCTTGATTTTGCTTCTTTATGCCCATATGAGTGGCAAATGTTGTAACCTATTATTTTATATGTCTTATAACCTCATGAACATGTGTAATTATGATAATATATTATGTACAAATGAGATTTAATAGTATATGCATAATGTAGTACAATTTGGGTATGGAATGGTAAAACTAGCCTTGTGTAATCTTGTATATGGCATGGGGTAAGAGAGTGAGTTTTCAAATTCTGGGTTTGTGCACCTTTAAGACAAGTTTAGAATTTCATTTTGATGCGTTCCCACGTACTCAAGTGGTCATAGGGGCCTCGGAACTCAATATGAACCGTTTGGACCCCTCATATGGTACAAAAGTGACCAATTTGCAACCTAATGTCAAGATCTAACCAAATGAATTAATTTGCCTATGAAATTTGGTACACATGTAGATCTTATCTAGAGAGTTTTAGGAAGCCAAAGACCAAATTATTTGAAGCTCTGTGAAATTAATTATGATTTTTCAAAATTGGCATTTGTCTGCTGAACTGATATAGGTAATGTTCATATGGTCAAAAACTTGAGCTGTGTCATTTGTGGACCAAATGATGTCCAATGCTTATGAAATCTTACAAGCATAAACTATACATGGTACAATTTCCATGACCACTAAGATCACCCCAATTGGGCCTCTAACCAAGGAGATATGAATTTTTGAAGTTGGAGATCAGTACCAGGGATAACAATCAACCTCTGGTACTATTCCTTTGATTTTTGATAGTTATCAGCCACTGTTGAGGTCTAGACATATTTTTATCATAAATTATACATCTGTATCTTTCCAAAATGGTAAAGAATGCATGATTCCAATCTATATAGAATTAGTTATGATTTTTCAAAATTTGTGACAAAAAGTTAGAATTCCTACCCGAGGCTGCACCTAGTATTTTTGTGTAATCCCTTCACTTGCACGAGTTCTAGGCCACTTTCTTGGATGTTTTTGAGTTGTGTTAGTGTAGTTAAATATGAAAATAAGTTTAATAAGTTCATATGGTCCACGGAACATTGAATAAAAAATTTATCCACTACACAACGCAAATTTATTCAATATTTTTAATGCCATTTTTCTTGCTTCCTTGTGAAATGGATGGCATGAGACCCAGATATAGCATGAAGTAAGCTAAAAATTTATGGTGTTACATTTATTGGTATTAGAACAAAGGTTCAGGTCTTAATGTGGGTTGTGGCTTGTGTTTATGAGTTGCCTTAGTGTATATGAGCTATTTTATGGATGAATTGAGTGTGTGATGGTTGTGAAAGTGTTCCTTTATATGCTTAAGTTTTTTATGATATTTCAGAGCCATGGTGAACACTAGGAGAGGTTGGCCCTCTAGACAGGCTCATGCAAATGATAGTATTGAGCTCAGTGATCTAGTAGCTAGAGCCTTACAGTCTATTATGGCTCGCATAGATCAGCAATTGACCGTAATTATGCAGTTACAGGAATGACTTGCTGAGAGAGATAACGAGGGCCCTACATTTCCTCCTCCATAGCCACCTCATCACTCAGATCATCCCGAGCATTTAGGGATGACTCACCTAGATTCGCAGCCACATATCCAGATGGTTGCCCCTATTCCACCAGCTCGGACACCTCCAGCCCAGGAGCTGCCTTCTGCTAGGAAGATTATGACTTAGTTCAGAAAGTTTAGGCCTCCCACCTTTGATGGTGAAATGAACTCAGAGAAAGCCAAGGCTTGGATTATGCAGCTAGAAAAGATCTTCCAGGTGATGGAGTATATATCTGAGTAGAAAACCAAAATGGTTATCTTTCAGTTACAGAAAGAGGCAGATTATTGGTGGAGGGGCATGGAGCCTATTTTGAGGGCGAGGAACCTTTCGATTACATGAGAGGCGTTCCTTTAGGGTTTTTATGAGAAATACTTCCCCAATTCAGTTAAAGATGAGAAAGAGTCAGAGTTTGTACTCCTGAGACAAACAGAGGGGATGTCCGTGGACCAATACGTGGCCAAATTTGTAGAGCTCTCTCGATATTTCTCATATCTACAAAGGCATGACGATGAGCACTGAAAAGTAAACAAGTTAGAGAAAGGTTTGCTTCTAAAGATCAGAGATAGGGTAGTTCCACAAAGAATCAAGAACTTTAATACCCTAGTTGAGATATGCAGAGTGACAGAAGTGAACCTCAAAACTATGCAGCCTACCTTCAGTGCCAGACCACCCCTCCTTGAGCCCAAGCGATCTAGAGAGGAATCACATACTGCAACTACTAGTAGGAGAGGTGGTAGGAGCCAGTGGAATAGAAGAGGAAAGAAAAGAAGAATACAGTCTAACAAAGGCAATTCTGTGCCTCCAGTATGTCCCCAGTGTGGCAAAAACCATGGAACCAGACCATACTACACAGGGCAAAATGTATGTTATAGATGTGGTAGGCTATGACACATAGCTAGGGACTACATGCAGGCTCCTCAGCAATTTTTACAGCAGAGGGAGATGGCTCCTGCTCCTAGAACTCAGACTCAGGGTAGAGTCTTTGGCCTATCACAGTAGAAGGCTAGCCGGTCCCCTAGTCTGATCTAAGGTACTATTAAAATAAATGATTTTTCTATAACTATATTATTCGATTCGGGTGCTAGCCATTCTTTCATATCATATGACTGTTCTAGGAGGTTGGGTCTGAGTATGCATACGTTACCCTATGATTTGCATGTATCCACCCTCACAGGAAATTGAGCCATCACCTCCCATACTTGTTTGAATTGTGTGATCTAGCTTAATCATTGCCTTACCACACTTGATTTAATTTATATGCCCCTTGTTAATATTGATTTGATCATTGGCATGAACTAGATGTCTGCTAATAATGCCATACTAGATTGTAGCCACAGATGTATTACTTTACCTGAGTATGGGACTGTGCCTAGTATGAGGGCTAAGTTATCTGTTATAACCACCTCCCAAGCTAAGAGGTCTCTAAGGCATGGTTGCTAGGGATATCTAGTTTTCTTTTCAATCCAGGCTGAGGTAGAAAAGGGTATAAAAGAGATCCTGATAGTAAGAGACTTCCCAGAGGTATTCCCTAGAGAGATTAGCGGACTACCCTAAAAAGAGAGGTCAAGTTTCCTATAGACATTGTACCTGGGCAGGTCCAGTGTCTAAGGCCTCGTATAAGATGGCCCACTGAGCTAGCTAAGCTTAAAAAGTATATAGAAGAGCTTTTAGAGAAGGGTTTTATTAGACTAATTGTCTCACCGTGAGGAGCTCCAGTCTTATTCATAAAAAAGAAGAATGAGAGCCTTAGACTATGTATAGATTACAGGGAACTCAATAAGGTAACCATTAAGAATAAGTACCCTTCCCCTCACATAGATGACCTCCTAGATCAATTAGTAGAAGTGTCTATATTTTCTAAGATAAACCTCAGGTCCGGATATTACCAACTCAAAATAAAGGCTGAGGATATTCCCAATACAGCATTTAGAACTAGATATGGGCATTATGAGTTTTTAGTTATGCCCTTCGGGTTGATGAATGCACCTGCAGTGTTCATGGATTACATGAATAGAGTGTTTAGGCCATACTTAGATAGATTTGTAGTTGTCTTCATAGATGACATTCTCATCTACTCAAAATGTAGAGAAGAGCATGAGCAGCATATGAGATTAGCCTTGGAAACCTTGAGAGAGAGACAGTTGTACGCTAAACTTAGTAAATGTGAATTCTGACTCACTGAAATTCAATTCCTAGGCCATGTGATCTCCCAGGCAGGGGTCGCAATAGATCCCTATAAGGTAGAGGCAATATTATAGTGGAAGAGACCTAGCACAATGATAGAGATTAGGAGCTTCTTAGGTAGGGCTGTACATGGGCAGAGCCGAGCCAGACATCTAGTAGGCCTGATGCCCTGCCCGATTAAGACATCAGACTTGTTTTTATGCCCATAGCCTGGCCCGGCCTGAACAAGTTCAATTTTATGTTAAGTTAGGGCGAGTTAGGGTCACTTGAACTTTTTTTAGTTTTTTAATAAATTGATACTTGTAATATAAAAATATCTTTTTACAAACTTATAGGTATATATTTCAAAACAATAGACCTTTAGAATTCTTATATTTTTATTAGTAATAAAAAAATAGTCTAGTATTATTAAACAAAATATAAGCTATACTAGCATAATTAGCCTTAAGTAAATATGTGTATTTTTGTTATTCAACAAACGAAATATCAAGAAGCATGCTCATCAATGATGAAAATAATTAAGAAGTAGGGAAGGTTTGTGTAAGTAATAAAAACTATAATATGTAAAGAAAATTAGATGAAATAAAAATTATATATATATAAGATGGCAAGATGTTAATAATTAAAAAAAAGGTAACTATTAGAGCAGGTTAGGTAGAATATACCTTCGCCCATGGCCTAACCTGACTTAATATAATTTTGTTTAAAATTTTGCCTATTTATATTTTTAGCTAGGCTAGGCCCAGCCCAATTAGACCTGGCTAGGGCGGGCCCCTAGGGCGTATCAAGCCAATAAACACCCATATTCATAGGTTTAACAGGCTATTATAGGAGGTTTATTTAAGGCTTTTCTCAAATAGTGATGCCACTGACTAGGCTCACTAAAAAGAATGTGCCGTTTGTGTGGGATGAGAAGTGTGAAAAGAGTTTTCAAAAGTTGAAGCGCAAGTTAACCACGGCCCTAGTTTTAGTACTCCCTGACCATAGAGAGACTTTTGTAGTCTATAGTGATGCCTCCAAGAAAGGGTTAGGAAGTGTGCTCATGCAGAAAGGGCTAGTGGTAGCTTATGCTTCTAGACAGCTAAAACCTCACGAGAAAAATTACCCCACACACGACTTAGAGCTAGCCGTAGTGGTATTTGCTTTGAAAATATGGAGACACTACTTATATGAGGTAGCCATAGAAATTTACAGCAACCATAAGAGCCTTAAATATTTATTTGAAGAGAAAGAATTGAATATGAGATAGTGGAGATGGTTAGAATTTTTGAAAGACTATGATTTCACATTGAAATATCATCCCAGCAAGGCTAATGTGGTAGCTGATGCCTTAAGTAGGAAATCCATACACATGGCCTATATGATGATCCAAGAGCAGGAATTGATTGAAGGATTTAGAGATATGAGTCTTTCATGTGAAGTGCATTCAGGAAAGTTATTAATGAGTGAAACCCGAATAGAAAATGACCTGAAGGATCAGATAAGAGAGGCTCAGCAGACAGATGACTATGTAAGTAAGATTAGAGCCCAGATAGCCCAAGGTAGCATCCAAGAGTTCAATCTTTCTAAGGATAACATAGTGAGATAAAGGGATAGGCTATATGTACCTAGAAATACAAAAATTAGAGAGAGAATATTAGATTAGTTACATAAAAGCAAATAGATCATTTATCCAGGTAGTAATAAAATGTATCAAGATTTAAAGAAAATGTTTTAATGGCCTGGAATGAAAGTATACATAGCAGAATATGTCTCTCAATGTTTAGTATGTCAGAGAGTTAAGATAGAGTATCAAAAATCAGCTAGGTTACTTCAGTCCCTAGACATCCCGGAGTGGAAATGGGATAGTGTAACTATGGATTTTGTCATAAGTTTGCCCAGGACATCATCGCGACATGATGCAATATAGGTAATAGTAGATAGATTAAAAAAATCATCACACTTTTTAACTATGAAAGCCACTTATACCCTAGACAAATTAGCTCAGTTGTACATTCAGGAGATAGTTAGATTACATGGTGTACCTAGGAGCATAGTGTCAAATAGAGATCCTAAATTCACTTTGAATTTCTGGAGATCATTACAGGATGCTCTAAGTACTAAACTCAGATTTAGCATAACTTATCACCCACAGACAGATGGACAAATGGAGAGAACCATCCAAACCCTAGAGGACATGTTGAGGGCATATGTCTTAGAAATAAAAGGAAACTAGGATACATACTTGCCTTTAGCGAAGTTTTCCTATAATAATAACTATCATGCAAGTATACAGATGGCACCGTATGAGGCATTGTAGAGGAGAAGTGTAGGTCTCTTATGTGTTGGGTTGAACTAGGAAAGTGGAGCCTTATAGGCCTAAAATAAGTGGACTAGACTTCTAGACAAATTGAGACCATAAGGAAGAAATTACTAATAGCCCAGAGTAGGCAGAAAAGTTACACAGATAAACGTAGACGGTTGTTAGAGTTTGAGATTGGAGACCATGTCTTCATTAGAGTGTCTCCAGACCAGGGATAGGTTAGTCTATTAAAAGTAAAAAGCTCAGTCCAAAGTACATAGGTCCATTCCAAATTTTTAATAAAGTAGGACTTATGGCTTATAGACTAGCCATTCCCCCAAACCTGAGCCAAGTACATAATGTATTTCATGTTTCACAGCTTAAAAAGTACCAGCCTGACCCTTCACATGTCATAGAATATGAGAATGTGCAGTTACAGGATGATCTATCATACATAGTATCACCAGATCGGATCGTGGACATTAGGCTCAAGCAATTACGGAATAAGATGATACTACTGGTGAAGTGGTTTGGAAAGGGTTATCTCCCAAATAAGCTACTTGGGAGCTAGAGGAAGAGATGAGAAAGAAGCATCTAGAACTCTTCCCATGAGGTATGTCATCTAAATTTTGAGGACGAAATTTATTTAAAGGGGGGAGAATTATGATATCTAGTTTTCGTTAAACGATAAAAATAAATGCATTTTCAAAGTAAGTCCCCCGACATGAATTAGTTAAGGGCCCAAAAAATTTAAGTAGCATTATAGACTCCTAAAAATGAGAATCCCAGGCTCAGATGGAAAGAAAAATAGAGCTAAAATTAAGAAACAAAATTAAATGAAAGACTTACGAAATGTAATGGCATTTTTGTAATTTTGAGTAAATTTTGGAATTCACATAGGAGGGCTTTTTAAATAAAATTTTTGAGTTTTCCAAGGTTCTCAGAGGCTCTAAAAAGCATGGGAAGTCCCGAGACAGTTAAAACCCCTCCAATAAACGTTTTCCAACGTCAGTGGACCCAAACTTTGATAGATTCGTTCAAAAAATTTTAGCTCTGATTTGAGTGATTCCAAAAGAATTTTATTAAATTGGGAACTTAAGTTTTATAATGGAAAAGACGGTTCTCAAAAAAGAGCTAAAACGAACTAGAAACAAAAATGCCAAAACGAAAGGGCAAATTTGGGACTTTTGAAAAGTCTTTCTTGAACCCCACCTATATATATAGGGTGCCCCACCTCCTCACTCACTTAGCTCATTTTGGTTCTACCCTAAACCAAAGGAAAAACCCTAAGAGTGAGGTGCACCAAGAGGAGAAGAAGAGAAGGAGAAAAACAAGGTGAAAGGTATGGAAATTCTTAGTTTTTTATGCTTTCTCTTTAGCCAATCACTTCTCCTCCTTTTCCCCCTACTTTCTTATGGTTTTATTGAAGTTTTTGGATCTATTTTGAGGGAAGAATAGAGGGAAAATTTCGAAATTGAGGTGAGGAAGCCAAGGAAGGTGAAGAACAAGCAAGAAGAACCAAGGAAATCAAGGTATTTTGCCATCTCTTTACTTGATCTTCCTCCTCGCTTCACTTATGGGTGTTTCGACCTACATATGGCTAGCCCTAAGGAGTTGAGTTTTTAACTAAACCAAGGATGAATCTTAGGAATTTGAGGGAGAAGAACAAGGATATGCAAAGAAAATAACAAACTAACTAATAGATTTCAAGATAGCACATCTAGGTTTCAAGTGTTCCTTGTAAAATCTGATTTGATACCTTAATTCCTAAGCCTAAATATTTAAATGAGCTCCAAAGATCCCTAAGTGGCTCCCCATATGCATCTTCCACCAAGAAAACAAAGCAAAGTCCATTGGTGCCCTTATGCTTCATAGTCTTGGCCTAAAGGAGATGAGACACCTAGGGATAGTTTTAATTTGTTCCAAACCCATTTTTGAGTCATATATGATAAGTGAAGATGAGGGGAAGCCTTGGAAAAAATTTAAAAACTATAGAAAGTGAGATGACCTTATATGTTCCATAAAATGACCCAAATAAGCAAAATATAGTTAGGCTATTTGTTTTAATTGTGTGATGACTCCACGAGGCTTAAAAGGAGTTAAGAATCATATATGAAAGGAAAAAATAGAGCCTAGAACTCATTTGATGGGTATTGCTTCATTAGATGCATTTTTGGAACCATAAAGAGATTATTAGACAAAGCTAGTGCGTAAGGAAGATGTGTAGCTTTAGAGTTAATTCCATGAGCCTAATTGGCTTCCATATATTGCATTTAGGCTAAGAGAAACTAATCCCACACCCTTGTGTGTATGAGGCTGAGGAAGGGAGCATTGTTTCAAGAAAAAAAGTGTGTGGTTGCACCAAAGGTAGCTCACTCCTCTTTCTCTCATGCATGAATGTATGCTTGACTTGTCTTTCAATGTGTGTATGTGTATTTTAAGCTATGAAAAGTATTTTAGCATGAGTTTTTATTCCATGGTACCATGATGATACGCTATGTTTTCAAATGATGCCTAATATGTTTACTTGGGTTTGCTTGAGTGTAGAGAAGCCAAGAATTCTTAGCCATGGCGAGGATGAGCCAAGAAACATTAAAAATGGTTGAGACCAAACAAAGTGTCTCTCAAAAGTGAGGTTGAGCCAAAACCTCTTAGAGAAAATGGGTGAGGCAAGTCCAAATCCATAAGTGAATAGGCGAGGCTAATCCACTTACTTAACAAGCCTATGGATGATTATATGACTTGCTCACATGTCAAGAATGCTTCTTGAATGATCATGTCATCCATTATGTTCATGCATGCATTTTCAAGACTTGTTTTGCATATTTTATGTGTGATTGAAATCGTAGATGGGCTATTAGTATTCTTTGAATCTCATTCCCTCCTCTCCAATGTTCTAACATGCTAGGTGGACCAAATAAACAAGGTAATGGGAGCCAACAACTTAGAAGATGAGAGTATGACAAGAAAGGGCCTTGATTTTGCTTCTTTATGGACATATGAGTGGAAAATGTTGTAACCTATTATTGTATATGTCCTATGACCTCATGAATATGTGTAATTATACTAATGTATTATGTACAAATGAGATTTAATGGTATATGCATGATGTAATACAATTTGGGTATGGAATGGCAAAACTAGCCTTGTGTAATCTTATGTATGGCATAGGGTAAGAGAGTGAGTTTTCAAATTCTGGGTTTGTATACCTTCGAGACAAGTTTAGAATGTCATTTTGGTGTGTTCACACATGCTCAAGCGATCGTGGTGGCCTTGGAACTCAATATGAACCATTTGGACCCCTTATATGCCACAAAAGTGACCAATTTGCAACCCAATGTCAAGATCTGACCAAATGAACGAATTTTCCTATGAAAATTTGGCACAAATGTAGATCTTATCCAGAAATTTTTGGGAAGCTAAAGGACAGATTATTTGAACTTCTGTGGAATTAATTATGATTCTTCAAATTTGGCATTTTTCTGCTGAACTGATACAGGTATTGTTCATATGGTCATAAATTTGAGTTGTGTCATTCATGAGTCAAATGATATCCAATGCTCATAAAATCTTACAAGAATAAACTAGACATGATATGATTTCCATTTCCATTAAGAACACCCCAATTGGACCTCTAAACAGGGAGATATGAATTTTTGAAGTTGGAGGTCAGTACCAAGGATAACAATCGACCTCTGGTACTATTCCATCAATTTTTGATAGCTATTAGCCCCTGTTGAGGTCTAGACATATTTTTAGTATAAATTAAACATTTTTATCTTTATAGAATGGTAAAGAATGCATGATTTCAATTTATCTAGAATTAGTTATGATTTTTCAAAATTTGTGACAGAAAGCTAGAATTCCTACCTGAGGCTACACCTAGTATTTTTGTGTAATCCCTTCACTTGCACGAGTTCTAGGCCACTTCCTTAGATGGTTTTGAGTTTTATTAGTGTAATTAAATATGAGAATGAGTTTAATAAGTTCATATGGTCCACAAGACACTAAATAAAAAATTTATCTACTACGCAACATAAGTTTATTCAATATTTTTAATGCCATTTTTCTTACTTTCTTGTTAAATGGATGGCATGAGACCTAGAGATAGCTTGAAGCAAGCTAGAAATTTATGGTACTACAGAATGAGTTGAAATGCTTGTGTGTGTTGTTGCTTAATGTTTTTATGACAAATGATACATTATGTTTATCATATGAATTATATGAGCATTATATGTATATGAAAGGCAATGAGATGGCTCCTAACTCCCCTATGGCATGGAATTGAGCGTAGTAACTTTTCCTTTGCTCTGAGTTGAGAATAGTTGAACCTAGTAAAGTTTATGATAATGCCATGGCTTATGCATGAATGGGTTTTCATGTTTCGTGATGCATTTAAGTCATATGAAGCATAAACATAGCATTTTTACACCACATGCATAGCATACACTCATGCCATTCTTGTGTGTATTGTATTGGTTGAGATTTGCTACTGAGATTCTCTCAAATCTCACCCTTATGCTCCCACTAACCATTTAAGGTTCACCAAGTCAAGCCCAAGATCATGAGAAGCCCTAGATACTAAAAAATGATGTATTAGAATCTCATTTTGTACCAAATTGTTGTATATGTATGTATATGCGACCTTATGTGTATTTTGATGGATTCATGATGTGTATGATAATATTACTTCATGTTTAATGATAGAACCATAT
This sequence comes from Erythrophleum ivorense, assembly GCA_026724425.1. Classification (NCBI taxonomy): domain Eukaryota; kingdom Viridiplantae; phylum Streptophyta; class Magnoliopsida; order Fabales; family Fabaceae; genus Erythrophleum; species Erythrophleum ivorense. The sequence goes on along the minus strand of JAIUCV010000313.1, from coordinate 260,174 downwards.
GTAAAAGTATGAGAATAGCCATGTATAGCCATCTTAGGCAAGTGTATGTGCATTATGGTGACATTTGAAGTATGAGTTAATGAGATGTGTAGGTAATCTTGGGGATTGAAGGGTCAAATTTTGATCCATCTATTTTGGAATGGTATGGAATGGTTAGAGAAGCCATTTAGGATGAAATAAATGTGTTCAAAATGAAAGAAACCCAATTGGACACTCAATGGTCCAAATTGGTACTTAAAATAGTCTTAAATTTGTCATAAACAACTCCTACATCAAAAGTGGCCTAGATGACCAAATTTGAGCCTAAGATTTGGCATACATTTAGACCCCTTCTAGATATTTTTTTTTCAAACTAAGAACCATAATTTTTGGAGTTGTACAGAATATTTCATAAAATTTTAAAATTGGACAAAAATTTTAAATAGGTCCTGTCACTATTCACACAAAATAGCTTTACAATTTTGTGTCATTCAAGGGATAAATGAAGTTCAATGCTCATGAAATTTTAAAAAAATAAAGCTAACATTGTAAATTTTCTAGGGCTACCAAGTTTGCATGAAAACAAGTTGTGTAGGAGAAGTTATGAATTTTTTAAATTAGAGGTCTGATGGTGCCTAAATACTATAGCAGCTTTTGCTATGCAATAGATTTCATAGGCCAAATGAACTCAGATGCCCTTAAAATTTTTATAGAAATTAGGTCTCATCTCAAGCTTTCTGTGGTCACTGAGAAACCTAATGTGGAGGTGTGTAGCCCAAGATATGCAATTCCAAAGTTTAGTTCTACTACTTGCCTTCATTTCTGACCTATGTTATTGTTCCATTGCATTTGACTAGTCAAATGAGCTCAACTTCACCTAAAATTTTTATAACATGTAGTTTGCATCCTAATATTTTCATAGACACCTAATTTGTATGATTTGGAGTTGTATAGCCTAAGTTATGAATTTTCAAAGTTAGTGCAAATTATGACACCTATGCTGTTATTTCGGGTTCCATGGGGACTTAAGGGATTCCACAAGTTTTGCACCATAATTTGAGTATGAACAAACTTGTTTATAATAAAAATAAGTTAAAGAAATGTGCTGATCAAGTTTAGACCCCTATAACTTAAAATGACCCATAAATGGCCCAATTTCGGTGTTTAATTTCATATAAATGCATGTGATTCTTGTACTTATGCTTCATATGTGTATGAATATGCTAAAGAGGAACTAGTTATGACACCAACTCTCTAGTGATCTTAATTTACCAAAACCAATTTCTTAGTTAACACTCAATATAAAAATCAATTACCTATCATTCTAGCATCATGAACTATCTAAGAGGCACTTACCTAGACTCTAATGAATCCAAATTTGGACTTTAAGTCTTCCTACACCAGAAACCTCAATGTCCTTCTCCCAATCCTTAGCATTTTCGTGCATCAACAAAACCCAATATATAAGTCAGTCCTTGGGGCCAATTTTTAGCCTGAAATATATCAAAATGAGAAAAAGATGCTTACCTAATAATTCCTCAAACCTCAACCTCCAAAAATTAACAAAGGAACCACCAAAAGGACAAGTTTCAACTTTGGGAATGAGGGGGAAATCCACTAAACCAGAAATTATTTGGACCAAATTGTAGAGAAAAATGAGAGGAACATAGTTTATATAACTTACCTTAGCTAATCCTTCCTTTAAGAGTTCAAAATGGAGCCAAACTATGATAAAACCCTAGCCTCCACCCAAAGATGCGAAAATGCTCTCCTCCCTCTACAAAACCCCTTAGATTTTTAGCATAAAGGTAAATGGAAAATGAGTTTTCTTAGGTTTTTAAGTGGGTTTTGGCTGACCTAAAGCCCATGATCCACTTGGGTCCACTTTCTAGGTTTTAAGCTTCCCAGAAATGAAGTTGGGCCTTAATACAACTAAGATTGGGTTTCTATAGTTGGCTCTTAACATAAACAAATTGATCATAAGGCCCAAATTAAGTGTCTATCTACCTTTAATTAATTTCTTAATCAACAAAAAGCTATAACTAATCTATTTTCACCTAATAATGACTAAATAATTATTTTGTCTCAAAATGTCTAAAATATAATCTATTTCTTTAGAAATATTTATTTTCCTTAATCTCCCCAAATCCCCTATAATAATTCTTTAATTCTTCATAATTACTCTTAATTAATTTGGAGGTGTTGCACTATATGCTATTATGACTACTGATGATGAACTACCTTTGCCTAATTGATTAAACCCCCTTCCCTTTCAACCTTTTCTATTCCACGGCCTTTTTCCACCTCTTTTATTACTGCTACTAACCATTGCTTCTTCTTTTGGCATTTTGATTTCAGGGGTCACTTTTCAGGACTACTTTCATTCATTTTAGATTATTTTCTATCACCCTGTACACATCAACTGATACATTAAAAATTTTTATTCTCTACGGTACTATTCTATCTCTAATCTCAGGCAACAATCCTCTTTCTAACATTTTACCCTCTATCTTTCATCATCTTGCTTCTGGAGATAGGAGGAATATCTAGAGAATTCAAGAAACTTGGCTACATATTGATCTACTGACATGTTCTTTGTCTATCTTAATATCTAATCTTAGGCAACAATCCTCCTTCTAACATTTTACCCTCTATCTTTCATCATTATGCTTCTGGAGATAGGAGGAATATCTAGAGAATTCAAGAAACTTGGCCACATATTGATCTACTGACATGTTCTTTGTCTATCTTAATAAAGTGAGCTTTAATTCCTTTTCATCCCTTATCAAGTTGGGAAAATACTTCTCATAAAATTCATGTAAAAAGGTTTCCCAATTAGTAAGGATGTTCTCTACAAAATTGGCTTTATACTCCTCCACCAAATAGTCTACTTCTTTCTCTAACTTAAATATTTGTTCTAAAGTATACTTCATCACCCAGAATATCTTCTCTAACTACATGATCCAAATCTTAGCTTTCTCAGTATTAAGCTTACCATCAAAGGCCAAGGGACCATATTTTCTGAATTCGTTTATTACTTGCTGATTAGTGAGTTGAGGCTAGATATGGTTTATCTAGAGTTGTGTTTGTGGCTTTTGGTTTAAAGGATTAGCTTTTGAGTTCTTTGGGTTATCTAGGTTATGGGGCTAAAAGGGATTTTCTCTCTCATATTCCTTCTGGGCTAATGTTTCTTACAACTATTATATAACTTCTTGTTGCTACTGCATTATCACTTGTTGTTAATCTAGGCAAGCCATTATGGTAGTAAAGCACTTGCCATAGGATCTATAAGCTCTGCCTTCCTCTTTTGGTGTTCACCATACCTATCTGAAACAATTAGAAACTTCAATACATAATTTATAGATAAGCCATAGATATTCAACACCCAGAATTCCATAAGAAGTCACCATATAACATATTCTCATTCATATTCCTCATCCTCAAACCATAAACAAAGCTAGGTTTCCTAAACCTTTATTCTAATACCACAAAATGTTAATACGTACAATATCACATTTACTTAGTACAATGGAATTTTCATTTATGCACAAGTATTCATTACAAAACCTTTAGTAACAAAAAATCAACTACTAAATATATCAAATGGACTTCTAATGTCCAGAGATGGTGTTTTTTTCCCAATTCTAATTCATAACTCATATTCAAATATCTGGTCTCATCCAATTGAGCATGTATATCGCTCCTATATATAAAAAGGAAACAAATTATCCATTTTAGCTATGATTACCTATTATAGCATAAATTTCAAAAATTCATAACTTGACTTACACAACTTTAATTAATGCAAATTAGATGTCATTTTAAAACTTATGATATGAAGTTTCTATTGTAAAAATTACAAGTCAAATTGAGTCCATTGGTTCCCTTAAATCCTACAAAAATTAGATCTGATATAGTATAAACAATAACTATTATGACAACTTTTTAGGGTCAACTTTGAAAATTCATCAAATATTTTATAAAGCTCTAAAAATTACAAACTTTAGCTGTATAGAAAGTTCTGAATATCCTCTAAATGCTCACCAAATTGAGCTCTAAATTTAATCATTAATGTAGTTAGAGGCAACATGGCTCAATTAGGCTAACTTTTGGTTCCAAAATACTCCAATTGAGCTCTAATATGTCATCTCTTGCCATAAGCAAAATCTCAAATTATATATGCATCATCTATGAATGGTTCATCATATGAAAGTTGCTTACATCTAAAAATCACTATTCCACTTAAATATATGCATATAGGTTCAAGGGAATTCCATATCTCAAATCACCATTCCACTTAAATATTAAGGGAATTCCATCTCTAGGTTAAGGAAAAACTACCGCACTCAATTCGTTGCCATTATTGCTAAGAGCTAAAGACATATCTCATACATGCATAAAATCATACTGGCATAGCTAATTCGGGCGTAAACTCAAGCAACTCATAAAACAACCAATACATACAATGTATCTCAATTCAGATACATCTAAATGCATGTAAGAAAGAAGAGTAAGCTACCTAATTAAGTCAAGAATCTTGTTCAAGCACTAATCCCCTTATTCTTTTCTTTTTTTTCTTTGCTTTCTTTAGTTTTGCACAAACATAAAGGTGTGGTTGCACTAGCTTTACCTAAACATATCAATTACGATATAAAATAATAAATTAGAACGTATTTCATTTCATTCTATCACTATATGTATATATTAGAACTTGGAGTATAAATTTTAGGTTCCTTTAAATGCCTCAAGGTGCCTCTTCCCATTTGCTACACTTTATGTAAGATTTCCATCATTCAACTATGTCATTCTTATCTACTTTTTATGGCTAAAACAAGTCTAAAACTTCGCCATATCACTCATTATATTCATAGGGCACATTGGAGTTTTTAAGGTACCTTACATTCTACCTCATCAAATCTCATTATTTTCCCAAACCAATGATTCAACTAGCCTTTATATTACTCTTAAGCCTCTAAATACAATAGACTTAATTAAAAGCTTCTTTAGGTGCCTTTTTCTTCTCTTGGTCGAGACTTCCCCCTTAATGCCCTAACTTGGAATTTTGTTTGTTTAATAGGAAATTTGAAGGCTAGAATATCCATGATTCATTTCTAGTTCAATCATGATATTATAGAAATCAAATAGTTTCCCTTGGGTTTTGAAACTTTCATAACCTAACTTAAATCCCAAGTGAAGATACCTTGCCTTATCTTGGTTTCTAGGTGAGTTTCTTTGTATATTCTTACTCCTCACCCTTATAAACACTTAATTTCATTAAGCTTTCATGAAATACATATTCTATCCTCACTCTCCTCCTTTTGGCCGAACCATCAAGGTATTAGAGTTCCAAAGATAACAATTTTCCATAGCTAAATTATACCTTGCTTGAAGCTCTCTTAATGGAGGTTCCTTTGTTATATTTGGTTTTCTCAAATAAGCTCTTTTGCTTAAGGTAACAGGTACAATCTTTACCTTTTTTAGAAACCAAACCCACCATGAGAAAGAGTATGAAGAGTAGAATAAGTTTCATAACTAAATCATAGAAAAATATGGCATAAATCCTTACCTATTTTGGCATAAATCATAAGGTTTACAACATTTTTTAAAAAATGACCATTTCATCCCTACACTTTAATTCCTCCATTTAAACTCATTTTTTAGTCTCCATACCAAAATTTAGACTCTTGTTTATGTGCTTAGCGATTATAAGGACTTAAAATAGTCTGAAAAAAATCCAATTTAAAATATTACTATCGAGGATCTTAACTTGTACACCATCAAGGATTTAACTAAACCAACTTTATATGGTTAATCTACTAGCCTTATTTTATGATGTTATGATAAAGGATATACATTTCTCATGTTATCTAAATTCTTGATTTTTCATGCTTTGAGTTAAACTGGCCTTACTTTTCTCTTATTTTAGCCTTTTTCTTGCTTTTGGCCTTTTTCTGTCAATTCAATTAGGCTTGTAATCCCTCTTTATCATCTCTCTTCTTTTCTCTTTTAATATCTAGGAATTTACATAAATTAATGGATTTACAAAAATTAATAGTTATGACATGAGGCATCTAGTATGCACAATTAATGACATTAATTAAAAAGTCTATATAGTAGAATCTCTGTGGGGCATATCCACCAACATTGTACTAGTCTACCAAGCTCCACCTCTCTTGCCAAGTGAATAGGAAAGTAGACTAAGAAATCAAAGAAGGCTAGTGGAAACACAATTTCTAATTTACATAACATGATCATGATTTAGGTTGCCAAGCTATCAAGATCTTTAGTTCTTAAGCACTTAAAGCATAAATCCTTAAAACATTTTTGCAACTCTATTATAGGTTCCAACGCTTCCTAAAGCAAAAAGCCACATATTAAAATGGGGAATATGTCTTATACATGGTAGTTATGATGCTTCAATCTAGAGATTTTCCATTCACAAACATTGACAGACCTTGAAATGTATAAGAAGAAGGCATCAAGCACCTTTAATTAGCTAAGAAGTTATAAAATTTTGACTTCTCTTATAGGGATAATGCATAGCATGCTGCTGGAATCAAAACTTTGTTCTTGCCTTCTATTGAGTATTGCCTGATTCTCAAATCAACTAAGTCATATTAACTCTTTAATGTATCCTTTATCTTCCAACCACACCCATCATTATTGACAAAATGTTATATGACACTGTTCTTTTTATGCGCATGACATAAAGGATATGTCAGAGCCTAAAGTTTTTCCAAAAGGTAGTTAGGGAAAAAATACTATTCTTCTTCCAATTGAAAGCATTATTGGCATGCCTATAATTTTGCTTCTAATCTTTCTCTAAAGTCACATTGCCTAATGCCTATAATGGCATAAGTGCTTCATCATCAGTTGAACGAATGAGTGCAACTACATGTTTTACCTTTACCATCAAATGCCCTTCTATTTTGACATTATGAATGATTGACTAGTAGGAGGCAACAATATCCCATGTAATACAACTTGTTATGTAAAGACATTAAATGCGTGTCTTTGTAGCAATAGGGGTATGCAAGCTTCCCCTTGGTTGACCACCTTAAGAGGTTCCTATACATTGGGAAATCATTAATGGTCAACATCATAGTCGCATGTAACATCCGGTCCCTCCATAAATAGAAGAAATGCGATGTTTGGTTTCTCCGTAAACGTCAGAAATTGGCCAAATATAAAAAGAAGTCCTTGAAATAGAAGGAATTGGGGCCAACTAAAATTATGATAAAATTTTAAATATTAGAAAATGAGGATTTGAGATTTGAGGTGCCCAAAAACCAAAGCCAGAAGAGCTCAGAAAATTTACCGAAGAAAGTAGGGGCATTTTTGTAATTTTTGGAAAACTTGGAAAACTTATAGGAGGGCTTTTTAAACATAAAATTTGAGCTTTTTGGGATTCTCAAAAGCCTTAAAAATTATAGGAACCCCTAGAATAGTTGAAACCCCTCCGGTGAGCAATTTTGGCCATTAGTTGACTGAAACTTTGATCGAATAGTTCGGAATGGTTTCAAATCCTTTTTGAATGATTCTAAAGGCAATTATTATGATTAAGAGCCTAAGGAATATGATGGAAAAGACAGTTCTTAGAAAAGAGTTGAAATGAGCCCAAATGAACAAAACTATGAAGAGGGACTAAATTACAAATTTTAAAAGTTATTTAAATGAATCCCTAGCTTATAAAAACGTCCCTCCTCTACTCAAATCTCCTCAACCACTCTCTCACACGTTAAAACAGAAATAAGAAGGGCTGAAAGTGGCGCACAAGAGGGGAGGCCAAGGAAGAAAGAAGAAGCTTTGAAAAGTGTAAGTTTTAGCTACTTTTTCCTACTTCTTGCCTTGTTAAACTTCTTCCCCTCTTCTTCCTCTTCCTTCTCATGGTTTTGGCATTTAATTTGGTGCTGTTTTGGGGGCAGAACAAAGAGGGAAATTTTGAAATTTGAGGGAGTAAGCCAACAAGTGGAAGAACAAGCCAAAGGAACCAAGAAAGCAAGGTAAAATCTCTACTCTTTGGTAGCTTCTTCCTCTCCCTTCCCTTGAAGGTATTTCATCTAGCAAGGAGCCCATCTCCTAGGGGTTGTATTCTGTCCAAATCATGGAGAGCGGATTAGAGGTTTTAAAGGGCAAGGATTAAGAAGGAACTAATAAAATCAAGAAAGGAACATTAAGAAACAAGATGGAACCATTAGGGATCCAAATGCTCCCTTGTAAATCTGATTTAACATGAATGTTCTTAGACTTAAATGAATGTTTAAATGTGCTCCTAAGATCCCTAAGAGGTCCCCCATATGCCTTTTCCTCTATGAAAATAAAGAAAACTCCATGTAGCCCAAATGATGCCTATGTCTAGGCCACAGAGGGTTCTAGTAGTGGGAGAGAGTTTTAAATTTTTTTTAAAGTCATTCTTGAGTCATATTTGATGAATGAAAATGAGTGGAGGCCTTGGAAAAAATTTAGAACTCCTAGAAATTGATTTAGTGCCTTAGGTTCTATATTATGACCTAAAAAAGTAACATGATGTTAGGCCCTTCATTTTAATGATGTGATGACTCCAAGAGGCTTAAAAGGAGTCAAGAATCATATTTGAAATGAAAGAATGAGGCCTAGAAGTCCCTTGAGGGGTGTTGCTTCATTAGGTGTAAATATGGACCATAATGGGGGTTATAGAGCCAATTAGTGTTTAAGCAAGTTGCATGGCCCTAAAGATTATTTCATAAACCTAATTAGCTCCCATAAATTGTATTTAGGCCAAGAGAAACCATCTCTACTAATTTGTGGGTGTGTGGCTGAAGAGGAGGCTTGAATCCAAAGAGAAAAATGTGTGATTATACACAAGGTAGCTCTCTCCACCTTCTCTCATGCATGGATGTGTGTTAGCTTGTCTTAGAATGTGAGTATATGTATTTTCAAGCCATGAAAAGTATGCTAGTATGATTTCATATACCATGATTTTATGATGACATATTATGTTTCATATGATGTTTTGATGTGTGCTTGGATTTACTTGAGTGTGGTGAGGCCAAGAACCCTTAGCTATAGTGAGGATGAGTCAAGAACGCTTAAGATTGGTTGAGACAAAGCAAAGAGTCTCCCAAAAACAAGATAGACTCCCAAGAGTATGGTTGAGTCCAAGAATGTCTTAAAGAATGGGTGAGGCAAGTCCAACATCCACAAGAAATTGGGTGAGGCTAATCCACTTGATTGGCAAGCCTTTGCGTTTTTTCCATGGATAAGCAATAATTGAAAAAAAATGATCGAAAAAAAACATCCCTTAAAGTATTTACTCGAAAAGCAATACCTACTAGAAATTCAGAGCCTATCATGCCGAGTTAAAGGCGGAAGCCTACTGCATGTGTGACACGTGGCAAAGCCACATGAATTCAGCGTCATTAGCACCGAGTTCAATGGGCGAATGCCACATGTCGACACCCCCTGAATTCGGAACCATTGGTTCCAAATTCAAAGCAAACTCAGAATCAATGGGTCCGAGTTTGTCTAGCTATCAGGCTAGGCTTGACCTAGCCTGACAATGGCAGTTGACTGGTCAGTTTCAAAAATTCAAACTTGCTGTGAACATGGCAAGTTTTCATTGGCCGAGGAAAATTCTTCTGAATGCTGATTGGCTGGAATGATTTGAGGATAATGTTGCATGTAAAATGACGAAAATACCCTGGAGATTGATACATATAAGCTAAGCCAGCCTCCTCATTTTCCATTCTCAGCTTCTCTGGTCTCGTTGATGCTTCTTCTTCTTCTTCTACGTATGGAGTTGGAACAAAATATTGGTACATCTTATTGAGCTTAAAGCAACACAACGAAGGTATGTTTTAATCTTCTTCAACTATCTATCTTGTTCTATATTTTGAAATGTGATATAAATTTTAGTTGAAATAATAAATATTAAAAATATATGAAATAAATAGAAAATAGTGTATAAAGTTAGAAATATGGGAAAAAATGAAAAGAAGTTTAAAAAAATTTGTAAAATAAAGAATGTATCAGGTTATTTTTTAATATTATTTTACTTTAGTTGTTTTAATTAAATATTTTAGAATAATTATATAATTTATTTTAGGTTATTCATATTGTTTATATGTTGTTTAATTTTGTTGATAGCAAATTTTATTTGTATATTGAGTTGATTATGGTAGAGGTTTAAAAAAGAGGAATAAATACTAAGAAAGGGGTAAAAAATAAAAGAGAAAAAAATGACTTGAAGGAAGAAAATAGGTAAGGATAATGGAAAATTTGAAAACAAGCATTAGAGAAAGAAATTTAATTTAAAGAAAAATAAAAAGATTGGGTAAATAATTTTTAGGATAGAATAAAAAATTTATGAGGGAAAAATTAAGAACTTGTGAAAAATAAGAAATAGTTGTGGAAAGACTATTTAAGAAGAGAAATAAATTTTAAAAAAAGAAAGAACTAAAATACTAATTTTATATGAAAAATTTTCTTTAATGTTTTTACTTTATTTGTTTTAGTGAATTATTTTTTAGAGTAGTTAAATACATTGGTTTAGGTTTGCACATTACTTGTTTATTAGTTAATTTTGTTGATATGAGAAATTATTTATTTGTATGGTGACTTAATTTTGGTAGAAGTTTAAAAAGAATAATAAATACTAAATAAGGGTTAAATAATGAAAGAAGAAAATACTAAAAGAGGAAAAACAATTATGTAAGGATCATGAAAAATAAAAAATGAGTATAAGAACAAGAAATGTGGTTAAAAAAAAGAAAATTGGGGAAACAATTGTTAGGAGGAAATTAAAAAATTATGAAAAAAAAACTATGACACTATAAAAAAAATAAGAAATAGTTGTGGAAAAAATAATACTGACTCGAGAAAAATGAATTTAAAAAATTAAAATACCAGTTTTATATGAAAACTTTTTTTAATGTTTTTACTTTATTTGTTTTAGTGAATTATTTTTCAGAGTAGTTAAATAAATAGTTAAAAATAAGTATAAGAACAAGAAATGTGGTTTAAAGAAAAATAGGAAAATTGGGGAAATAATTTTTAGGAGGAAATTAAAAAATTATGAAAAAAAAATTACGACACTGTAAAAAAATAAGAAATAATTGTGGAAAAAATAATACTGACTCCAGAAAAATGAATTTGAAAAAATTAAAAGACTAGTTTTATATGAAAAGTTTCTCTAATATTTTTACTTTATTTGTTTTAGTAAATTATTTTTTACAATTGTTAAATAAATAGTTAAAAATGACTTGTGGGCAAGAAATGTGGTTTAAAGAAAAATAGGAAAACTGGGGAAATAATTTTTAGGAGAAAATTAAAAAATTATGAGAAAAAACTACGACACTATAAAAAAATAAGAAATAATTGTGAAAAGAATAATACTTACTTGAGAAAAATGAATTTAGAAAAATTAAAAGACTAGTTTTATATGAAAAGTTTTTTTAATATTTTTTACTTTATTTGTTTTAGTAAATTATTTTTTAGAATAGTTAAATAAATAGTTAAAAATGATAATAAAAACAAGAAATGTGGTTTAAAGAAAAATAGGACAATTGGGGAAATAATCGTTAGGAAGAAATTAAAAAATTACGAGAAAAAAACTAGGACACTGTAAAAAAACAAGAAATAGTTGTGGAAAGAACTATACTAACTTGAGAAAAATGAATTTGGAAAAATTAAAAGACTAGTTTTATATGAAAACTTTCTTTAATGTTTTTACTTTATTTGTTTTAGTGAATTATCTTTTAGAGTAGTTAAATAAATAGTTAAAAATGACGATAAGAACAAGAAATGTGGTTTAAAGAAAAATAGGACAATTGGGAAAATAATTGTTAGGAGGAAATTAGAAAATTATGAGAAAAAAACTAGGACACTGAAAAAAAAATAAGAAATAGTTGTGGAAAGAACTATACTGACTCGAGAAAAATGAATTTGGAAAAATTAAAAGACTAGTTTTTTTATATGAAAACTTTCTTTAATGTTTTATTTTATTTGTTTTAGTGAATTATTTTTTAGAGTAATTAAATAAATAGTTAAAAATGAGTATAAGAAAAAGAAATGTGGTTCAAAGAAAAATAGGAAAATTGGGAAAATAATATTTAGGAGGAAAATAAAAAATTATGAGAAAAAAAGTAAGACACTGAAAAAAATAAGAAATAAATGTGAAAAGAATAATACTGACTCGAGAAAAATGAATTTGAAAATATTAAAAGACTAGTTTTATATGAAAACTTTCTTTAATGTTTTTACTTTATTTGTTTTAGTGAATTATCTTTTAGAGTAGTTAAATAAATAGTTAAAAATGACAATAAGAACAAGAAATGTGGTTTAAAGAAAACTAGGAAAATTGGGGAAATAATTTTTAGGAGGAAATTAAAAAATTATGAAAATAAACTATGACACTAGGAAAATAGAAATTAGTTGTGGGAATAATATTTAAAAATAAAAATGGATTTAAGAATAATTGAAATACTAGTTTTTAAACCCAATGTTTACTTGTTATTTTGCTTACTTTATTTGTTTTAGTGAATTATTTTTCGGAATAGTTATATAAATTGTATTATAAGAACAAGGAATGTTTAAAGAAACATAAGAAAATTGGGTAAATAATTTTTAGGAGAGAGCCATGAGAAAAAAAATTAAAAAATTACAAAAAACATGAGAAATTATATAAATTGTTATAGGTTATGCACATTATTTGTTTATTATTTGGTTTTGTTGATATGAGAAATTATATTTATATGTTGACTTGAGTTTGGTAGAGGTTTAAAAAAGAAGAATAATTACTAAGTAAAAGGTAGAAAATGGCGGAGCAAAAAACTAAATAGTATGAAAATTACATGGGAGAAAAAAGAATTGGTGGAAAAACATAATTATTTGAAAGGATTTATGAAATGAAGCTTGGCTTGCAGGAAAGTAAATGGCTAGAATAAATGAACTCATTTACATTTATGCAAATGGAAAGATCTCTGATAGTCCTCAAGGCACAACATTTCAGTGTGCCGTGTTTAAATATATAACGGTTAGTACTGATATAAGTTTAAATGATTTGAAAAACACTATTAGTCAAAAGTTACGGCTCCCCGCTAGAGAAGTTGTCTCCGATTTGATATATAGACTCCTAGCGTCATTGAATCCTACATGGTACCAATCGATTGTTCTAGAAGATGATTTTGATGTTGAAAGAATGTAGCAAGCTCACTCACGTTTCTCAGGACACTTGAATGCAGTTGAGTTATATGCAAAAACCTCATTAACTGACTCACAAGTGAGTGGGGAAATTCAGCCAGTATTTTCGCAACAATCTAATCCTATATCAATGGAGACCATTTCTCACCCGAGTTCCTCGCATCTAGCACTTTGCTTCATTGAGCCTTATTCTCCGAACAGTTTTGAAGATAATATGTTAGAGGACTTTGAAAATGAAGACAAATATAATGTTGAACTCGACCCTGATTATAATGAGGATGATGACGACGACGACGACGATGATGGCAGTGATGATGAAGAATTTGATAATGATATGAGTGGAGAGGATCTAGTATCCCAATATGTAGATCTGGCGGCTACGTTCTTGTCCCAAGTAAATGTGGCCTTAGCCAATGGGGATGGATTTAAGGAGGGTAGAGAAAGCACGAATCTGAGCATGCAAGAGTTGTATGTTGGATTGCAATATCCAAGCCAAAAGGCACTGCGTCGTACTGTTAAACTATATTCTGTGAGAGTACACCACAATTTCAAGAAATATTTGACAACTGAAAAGTATGAAGAATTTCATTGCATTCATTATGGAGATAGTTGTAGATGGCGAGTAAGAGTATGCAAAAAAGGCCAGGGTATGGGATCACATTGGCAAATAACAAAAATATGGTGGTACTCATACATGCCTATCTGCGACTATATCGTAAGATCATCCGAAATTAGATTCTGATGTTATATCATTTTGTATTATGGGTGTGGTGACTGAGACACCGGATGTTTCAATGAGATAGATCATTGAGCAGATGAAAAATTTGTTTGGTTATACAGTATCATACAGGAAAGCGTGGAAAGTAAAGCACAAAGCCGCTGCAATTGCATTTGGTAGCTAGGCGAGCTTATACGCTATATTACCCAGATGGATGGCTGGGATTCAATATTTCATGCCTGGATCATACGTTGAGTTTGTAACTGAACAGTGTCAAACAAATGAGCATGTTGCCGTATTCAAATGTGTGTTTTGGGCATTCAAAACATGTATAAATGCTTACGATCACTTAAAACTGATGATTTAGATTAATGAGACATTTCTATATGATAAATATAAAGGGACTCTCTTGATGGCAACGACACAAGATGGTAATCGACAGACTGTGCCTATTGCATTTGTAATAGTTAAGGGAGAGACTCAAGCTACATGGACATGGTTCCTTTTCAACTTACGTCAACGAGTAGTATTGGGGAGACGCGGACTTTGTTTGATCTCGGATAGGCATCCATCAATTATAGCCACTGTTGCTAATCCTGAGATTGGTTGACAACCACCATATGGATATCATGTGTTCTATCTCCGACATGTAGCTAGCAACTTGCACACTCACTTTAGATTGACAAATCTAAAGCAGATGTTGAAAAATATTAGTATATTTCTTCACTTTAAGCAATCAAATATAATGTTATGTCCATCCTTATTGTAACAATCCTAGTGATATTTAACAGGTTATGCATACGAGCGGCGATATGTTGATGAGAAGTTAGCTGAGCTAGCAACCATACATTAGGAAGCAGCCAAATGGCTTATTGACATCCCCAAGGAGTAATGGACTAGGGCATATGATGTCAACGGTCATCACTTTGGGCATATGATGACAAATTTAGCCGAGTGTATGAATGAGGTTTTCAAAGGCATAAGGTTGTTGCCCATAACCAGCATAGCCAAAGCAACATACTACAGGATCAATCAATACTTCGTGCAACGGGCGAAGCAAGTTAATGCTTAGATGACTGCAGGTTTAGTTTATTCCCAAAGCGTTATGAAAAAGATAACGAGGAATGTGCAACGCACCTCTGCATGCACTGTACGCACGTTTGATAGAAATGCTCAATCATTTGAAGTGGAGGAACCGTATGATCAGATGAATCGCCAGTATGGTCGGTGCTGCAAGGTTAGTTTGACCGAGTGATTTTGTGATTGTGGTGAATTTTAGGTGGAGAGATACCCCTGCCAGCATGTTCTTGTAGCTTGCGCCACAGTTTCTCTAGAGCCATTTCAATTTGTCAATCCTGCGTTTCGCCTTGACACTATACGTTGTGCGTAAAACAATGCTTTCCAACCAATTGGAGGAAAAGAATATTGGCCAAACTCTGATGGACCAAAGTTGATTCCTAATTTGTCAATGCTTCGAGAAAGAGGTCGACCAAGAGCATCCCGTTACCGAAATGAGATGGATTTTAGGGCATCAGGATAACCTATTAGATGTGGTTTATGCTGACAACCAGGACATAATCGAGCGACTTGTCCACATCGTCAATGTGATAATTAAAGGGACACACTTTGTAATAAATAGTTTATAAATCAAATTGTATTACTTGAATTGTGCGTTAACATATACTATTGTGCCCTATTTTAATTTCTATTCAATTTTAATATGTATTATTTCACAAATTATACTTTATTAGCTATTGTGTCCTATTTATAATTTTTGTTAAATTTCAATACGTATTATTTCATAGATTATGCTTCATTCACTCCTAACAGATACATTAATATCGTGGCTGCTCCACAGCAAGTTGTGCATCCGGGCCTTGAGGATCATTAATTGTTAAACCTGCAAAAACTTCATATATCTAAAGCTATTTGGAATGGCTAGGTGAGCTAAGTTACGTACCCGTACTAATTATATCATTATGTACATTAATGATTGTAGGTAAGTAGTTGACAATTTCTAATTGTGTATATTTATGGGATGACCGAATTCTCCACCCACGACGTGTTCAGCACAAGGATCGTTTAGGGGATCCACCGCTGGCCATAGTAGATTACCTACGGCAAGCTGGATTTTACGGTGTAGCTCGACTTGGCCCCTTTAAGTATGATCCATCATTAATTAGTGCGCTCGTTGAGCAATGGCGTCCAGAGACACACACATTCCACACTACTCGTGGTGAGTGCACTATCACCCTCGAAGACGTAGCTGTGCAATTAGGCCTACCATGTGATGGAGACCCTGTTATTGGAAGGACAAATTGGCCATGGGCAAATACATGTGAATGGCTTTTTGGTATTCGACCGCCAATGATAAGATTGATGACCAGCGACTCACTATTGCATGGTTAGCTGAGAATTTTGCTCACTTACCAGATGACGCTGATGAGGAGGTTGTACATCGATTTACGCGAGCTTACATAATTAGGTTGATTGGAGGCTTTTTACTGCCAGATAGATCTAGTCATAAAGTCTATTTAATGTATCTCCCGTTACTTGAGGACTTCGAACAAGCTAGCCAATTTAGTTGGGGTTTAACAGTTCTAGCCTACTTATATCGAGAATTATGCAATGCAACATATAGGGACGAGAAGGGAATAGGTAGTTGCTTGACATTACTGCACTTGTGGACATGGGATCGATTTCCAATGCTCGCACCAAAGAGATCGCTGACCCTTGATCCTCGTGTAGAAGAATATCCTATATATCCCCCCTTGGTTTTAGATGTGAATTACACTTTAAATATAATTCTATATATTTATGCTTTTTTTTAATGTTATCCGGCACTCATCATAGGTGGAAGAATGTTGGGCGACCACCTCATCCTGGTATGCAAGATCTTAGTCAATACCGGACTTTACTGGATGCTATGGGGGACAACGAGGTTAGTTGTTATATATTTACTTCCTTTTTCTATGTGTGCACTATAACTCTGACATTTTATGATATTATATCATTTTATCCATAGATTATTTGGCGTTCATACCAGCCCCAAGATGTCCATGATTTGATTCCAGAGTATTACTTAGCTTCTCCAGACATTTGGATAGCTTCAGTGCCTCTTATATACTTTCACATCATAGAGTAGCACCATCCAGACCGTGTCTTACACCAATTTGGTCGACACCAACCAATCCCTCAAGAACTCGTCAGATTGGATGCTCTTCATGCCTTACAACTCTGAGGGAAAACTCAAACCAATTGGGCAACAAAGCATAATATTTTTATCCAACAATGGTATAACTGGCAAAATGCTATGGTGTAGTCTTCGATTATTGATGAGTTTTTTGGTTGCACCTCTGCATACATGCAATGGTACTGGCGATATACTCGAAGATGGATCTACCCCCTCAGCGTTGTAACTGGTTATGCGGTAAATTTTTTAGTTGTTGTCATTGTTCTTTTCCTCATTTTGGTGTACATATAACTTTACTTTATAATTTTAATGACATTCAAATGCTTATTTCTTTTCTTTTTTCTTAGGCTGATCTAGCAAAGGGACTTTATCAGATGCATTTGCAAGACCCTCTCCCTTCAAATTTTTACGAGGTTGTAGGCCAAGATACCAGAAATATATTACTAGCTCTTAGTGAACAATGCTTCTTATTATTTTCCCAACATGCTGAATCGACGCCTGATTTACCCAAACCACAAATTCCTGTGGGTCTACTGGGTAAGTGACGTCAGGGTTTCTTATCATCTCAACAACACCCTGTTACAGAATGAAGACAGCAACATGAGGAGCCAGTGCAGCAAGACTTTAGTAGTGGCATGGCCAGTCCATCTTCATATATTTGAACCCTTATGCCTCAAGATATTGGTTTAGCTAGACCATCTTCTTCTATTCCAGGAAGTCATGTTGGTGACTTTATAGGATCTAGTCCTTCACATTACATGTCATCGTCACCTATGACTCATTTTGGAACACCGGAGCAACAACCTGAAGGATCATTTGTTGACCTTTTGTTTGATACATCTGCATTCACTGCTACATATGCTGGTACCTCCTTTGATGTTGAAGGATCATCCAAACATGGACTTGTAACACCACATGAATCGATTCCTCTAACTGATTCTCCATCCTCCTCACCCCCAAAATAGGAGCAACAACAATTACAACAACAGAGACAACAACGACCACAACGTGAACGAAGAAGGCCTCGTTGCGACACCGGAAGTCATTTATTACAGTACTTATTCTTTTTCAAAGGTTATATAATTATTGTATAAAAAATATACAAGCTCAAACTAATGTGACATATTTTGTCGAGGTATTTGTTTCAAACATAAAAATCATCTTTCAAAATCTTCAAAAAGAAACACTGAAACAAGTAATGACCAAAAAGCAATTGGATTTCGAAACTCGGAGTCAATGACTCCAAGTTTGACTTGAACTTTATTTCCCAATTTGGCACATGACAAACTCCCATGAACTCAGAACCATTGGTTCCAAGTTTGAAATTCGGAACCAATGGTTCCAAATTTCAAATGTGCAAAGTGAAAAAATAAATAAATAAAAAGTGTTAACAAAAATTTGTAATTTAGAAGGAAAGAATATTTTATAAATAATTAGCTAAATGAAAAAAAAGTAAATAAAACATGTGAAATAATAATTAAATTTTAAAAAGTAGGATAGATCAAATAATTATTAGATATATTTATAATAAAAAATCCAAAAAGAAAGAACAAATTGCGGAAAAATTTAATTAAATTAAAAAAATTAAGAGAAATAAATAAGTAAAAAATAAGTAGAAACTAATTGTATATGTAGTTTTTATTTTTCAAAATTATGTGAAAAATGAAAACTACATATAGGCAAAAAAATGGGGAAAAACTTTTTGAAATGAAGAAAATGAAAAATTATTAAATGAAGGAAAAGAGAATGATAAAAAAAAATTGTAGTTTAGAGAAGGAGGATATTTCTTAAAAAAATGAGTAAAATGGATAAAAAGTTAATAAAAAAGTGTGAAATAATAATTAAATTTTATAAGGGAGAATAAATCAAATAATTACTATACAAATTTATAATGAACTATCCAAAATGACTAAGAACTTATGGAAAAAATAATCATATTAAAAAAATAGGAGAAATAAATAAGTAATGAAAAAATAATTATATTAATGATGATTGCCATTTATAGATTTATTTAATTAATTTTTATTTAATAATGATTCCTATTTGTAGATTTATAACTAGATAATCCATCATTACCCAAAAAATTTATCATTTCTCTTCTTCTTTTTAAATCTCCTGACATATAAGAAAAAAAGATTAATTTTAAATTATTGATATAAAAAAATTTTTGTCCATAACAATTACTTATTTGTAGATAAGTTAGTGGAGGTATTATTGATATAAAAAACTTTACATAAATGATGAATAATTATATAAAAAAAATCCCAAATGCTTACATTAACATAACTCCAATAATTAATAGTCATAAAATTGACATAGTAATTGACACTAATATAATGGAAAGAATTTATTAATTTTACATTTCATTACTTTTTTTAAGATTATTTATGAAAGATATCATTATTTAATCTACATTTCTTTAATTATCAAATAAAAAAATATAATTATTTAAACTATATTCTATTTAATTTTTTTATTACAATTACTTAATTTTATTAAATTTTATAATTTTTTTTTTAAAATTTACATTGAACTCGGAGTGTCTCAATCTGAATTCAAAACAATTCCTAACAAAAAAGAACTCAACTTCATCCCCTTCGAATTTCAACTTTTATTGTTTTTGCATCAATTACTTTTCATGTCATTGCCTTTTGAGTTATAAGCTTTTCTAGACGTTGCTTTTAAGTGCTGAATGAAAATAATTTTTTGTTGATTTTTTGTACTATATGAAACTTTTTTATACGAGTATATATATACTATTTGAACTACACACAAAAGAAATTTTAATTTATTTTCATAATTCATGTATAAAATTAGGGAGAATTATTTTTCTAAAAACAAAACCAAATTTCAAATTAAAACACTAATTAGTTTTATTATTGAATATTTTTTTCTATTATGTCAATTTTTTCTTTTTAAATTTTTGGGCATTTAAGAAAAAAATTAATTTTTAAATTTTTAAATATACAAAATCTTGCGTCAATAATAAGTAATTATCTATAGATAAGTTAGTGAAAGTAATAATGGTGTCAAAAACTTTGCATAAACGATATCTACTTTTATATACAAAATCTCAAATTCCTATATTAAGATAACTTTAATAATTAAAATTCATAAAATTGCCATAGCAATTGACTCCGACGTAAAGAAAAAAATTTATTAATTTTACATTTCATTACTTTTTTTCAGATTATTTATCAAAAATATAATTATTTAATCTACATTTCTTTAATTATAGAATCAAAGAAAAGATATAATTATTTAATCTATATTTTATTAAATTTTTATTCTTTATAATACTTATTTAATTTTATTAAAGTTTATAATTTTATTAAATGGATTCCTATGAACTCGGAGTCATTCATTCCGAATTCAAGGCGTCAGCAATTGGAACTCGGTTTCATAGCCTCCGAATTTGAAGATGTATTGCTTTTAGATCAAATACTTTTGATCCCATTGCCTTTGAATAATTATTTGCTTTGACCGTAGCTTTGACGTGCAGGAGCCCAAGCTTTGTATGCTATGTACGATATTCTCAAGTGATGAAAATGCTTCTTGAATGTTTGTACATGTCAACATGACCATACATGTATTTATAAGACTTGTTTGCATCCATTATGTATGATTAAATGAGAGATGAACTATTGGATTCTTTGAATCTTATCCCCTCCTCTCCAATGATCTCACATGCTAGGTGGACCAAGTGGATATGTTAATTGTAACACCCCATAATTAATTAAAGTGTTAATCACTGATTAGATTAATTAGAAATAATTAATAGGGGATAATTGAGCAAGTTAAGTGAATGGAGATTTTAAAGAGATAAATTATGAATATGGGTTCGAGACTTAATTGGGAGAGAAATTTTATCTAGGCCCAAATTAATGTAGGAAGTCATGATAAGAGGCTAATAGAGGCCCAATAAGCTAGGTGCAAGCCCAATATAATTCAATTTGATAGAGGCCCAAGATCCACCTTGTGTAGGCTCTTATAATTGGCCCAATAACCCTTGTGCAGACTCAAAACCTTTGAGCTCTTAAAACTTGGTCTGGCCCAATTGAAAATTCAACAACCCAATACCTTAAAACTGGCCCAACAAGGCTAAAAATCTGAAGCCCATTTGGAGTTGAATCTTGGAGCAACCCATGATCCATATTTGACCTAACTTAAAC
The DNA here is from genome assembly GCA_026724425.1 of Erythrophleum ivorense. NCBI lineage: Eukaryota > Viridiplantae > Streptophyta > Magnoliopsida > Fabales > Fabaceae > Erythrophleum > Erythrophleum ivorense. The sequence goes on along the minus strand of JAIUCV010000313.1, from coordinate 238,933 downwards.
CCTAATGCTTCAGCCTTTTCTCCACTTGTTGAAACACAAAAACACAACTCAAATTCGGAGGTCCAAAGAGGAGGCTAGGGTTCTTGGCCTAAATCCACATTTTCTCACATTTAGAGCAAGATTCAACCAAGGTAATAGTTATATAACTTAATTCTCTCATCTTTCTCTTCATTTTGGTCCAATTAGTTTTTCATTTGGAGTATTTTCACCATACCCAAAATCTGAAATGTGGGTGTTTAGGGATTTTCTTGATGAAATTCGTAGGTTGAGGTTAGGGCTATTATTAGATAGGTATGAACTCTTCTTTTTGAGGCAATTTTGCTTATTTGAGACCCTAATGACTTGATTATAATATGGTATTAATTTTTTTACGAATTTGATTAGGATTTTGGATGAAATATTGACCTTTTCTGGTAGAGGACATTTCAATCTAAATTTGGGACTTGTAGTGGCTGGGTGAGTGATTCTTAGGTAGTCATTAGCATTTTAAATTCTTTGGGTACTGATTGCAACTGTTAATGATGAATTAGAGTAGTAATTCTATGATGCTATGGTTATAGGGGGATTTCTGCACCATTGGTGACTGTTACAATTGTATACAAGTGAGATAACCGGGTTTATATTAATTCCATGCATATATATGTTTTAATTTCATATTTTGTTGTACATGAATGATTTGAAATGTTGAATGAATTGGTTGGCTATCATTATATTGTGATTGGACCTTGTCAGTCCATGGTGGAGCTGTGGTGCGGCTGTCACCCATGCATGCGCTTCGATCGAGCACCGGGTTATGATCAAAACCCAGATGCACTGAGCTCTGGTTGTGCTCAATGGGGAGTAGGTGCCGTGGACGGGCCTCTCCCGGTGTTAATAGCCTTTAACATGTGAAAATATGATTGCTAGTATGGGATAGTAATCATGATAGCCTACTTGTTTCATTTACTGATATGACTGATATTTTGTTGTTGCTTATGTAAAATTATGCATGTATGCTAATTAAACTGGAATATATGATGGAATTGCCTTAGTTACTGAGATTTATATCTCACCCCCGTTTTATGGGATTAATATTTCAGGTGAAGGTTCTTCGGGTAAGGATAAGGGCAAGCAAGTGGATGAAAATCCATGAGCTCTAGCCATGTGTGGAGGAAGCTACACTTGGGCTAATCTGAGTATGGTAGATGTAATTTTGTTATTAATTTACATAGCATCATCATATATTCATGTTGCCAAGTGTAGGCGTTTATATTTTGCTTGGTTGAAATGTAATCATCAAGGAGTTAAGTCTCATTATAGTTAGATATTGACACATGAACTTATAGTATCTGATATATAGTTTTGTTGAATTTGTGATATGGTTTACCATTTGAGAATTGTAGTCATGTGACGCATTGTATGTAGACATAAACTATTGATGAATGAAATCTCTATGGAATATGTATGGGGTGTTAATTGTTGCTAATGCATGAGTTCTTGCTGTCATTAATCTATGATTATGCTAATATGAGATAGTTGGGCAAGTGGGATATAGTATCTAAGTTTTGAATTGGTAATGGAGAGTTAGATGGGTAAATAAGGTGCATAAACACCATTAGAGTTGCATAATTTAAGGTTGAGTAACCCTAGGGGGTTATTGGAGGGAGAGTGAAGAGTTTGAGGCAAGGTCTTAAGAGTAATAGGATCAGAGGGTATTTGGCCGCGGCCAAAATATTGTTAGCCGCGGCCAATAGTGGCGAAGTTGCCTAGGGAGAGTTCCAGAGAGTAATTCGCCACGGCGAAGGAGGAATTGGCCGCGGTGAAATATGAGAGGCTAAACTGGGGGTCGTCCAGAGGGAAATTTACCGTGACAAAGTTGGGAATTGGCCGCCACGAACTCTTGTGAAAATGAGCCAGGCATTCCAGAGAGGAATTGGCCGCGGCCAATAGCGAGAGACAAGCGAGGGAAGTTCTAGGAGGCTTCTTCGCCACGGCGCCATGTAAGTTGGCTGCGGCAAAATTAGTAACAATGCGAGGGGTGAAGCCGAGGGGAATTGGCCGTGGCTAAGGGAAAATTGGCCACAACAAATGTCCTGAAACTCCTATATTGACTAAAAAATCTTAGTTTTCTATATTGTAACCTCAAGGGATGACTTGTAAACATTGATAGAAGATAAATGTGAGTTGAAAATAATAGGTAATAGAATCAAGGCTCATAAATGAATGTTCATTCCCCTGATGTACGTAAGTATTGATAATTATATGGTTGATGACTCTAATAAAATTAAGGTGCAAATTTCTCCGCATTACCATAATGTAATTAGTCTTAATGCCATGTAACCCTGCTTTATGGTTATTAATCACGTATTTAACCTTAATTAAAATAATGATTAGAAGTTAGGGTCGTCACATTAATGGGAGCCAACAACATTGAAGGAAGAAGATTGACATGCATATGTCTAGCATTTTCCTTTTAATACTATAATGAACTATAATGATATATATTAATGTTGTAAATGGTTTATGACCCTTGAGACATATGTAATTATGCTATTATATGAAGTAGAAATGATAGTATGTGTTATGTGAATGATGGAATGGGAATTGAGTATGTATGGCAAGGATAGCTTCATGAATGAGTTCATGGAAATGTGCATATGTGTGCATGGAAAGGCCAAAATGAGATGCATGGGGTTTGGGACCATTTGTGTAGCTCACACAAGTCTTAAATGCACTTTTAGACTTGTTCAAAAGGTGCCAAGACCAAGGGAAATCCATTTGGTAACTTTGGTATCCTATATGGAGCCAAAATTGACCATAATGAAACCTTATATCACTTTTTGACCAAATGAGTTAGTCTTAATCTGAGATTTGGCATGAAATTATGTCTTATTAAGATATTTTTGGAAAGCTAAAGATCATAATTTTTGGAAGTCTACAGAATATTTGATGATTTTTCAAAGTTGGCAATTTTCATGATTTCTGGTATATACACTGTTCACACTAGCAGATTTGTATTCTATCATCTGATAGGCAAATAGAGTTGAATGCTTATGAAATTTTACAGAAATAAACTAGAGGTCATAAGATTTCTGTGGCCACCAAGATCACCTCATTTGGAGGTCTGACAAAGTGTTATGAATTTTTGAAGTTGGCTGTCAGTAGCAGTGGCGCCCTAGGAGTCCAGTCACTGTTCTATAGATTTCCAATGGCTAAAAGTATTTATTTCATTCTGGAATTATTTTTACCATAAATTTAGCAATTTTAGATTTCCATAATGACTGAATTTGTGTGATTTCAATTTTTATAGAATTAGATATGAATTTTAGAAGTTTGTATCAATAATCTGAAACAGAAACCCAGGCAACAGCGACCTCTGGATCTTTTTGGATGTCAAACGCCCTCTGTGATGAATTTTATACCTAAATATATTTTTATTGTAAAGTAGACATCCATAGCTTCCCAAAATGACCAAAATTGCATGATTTCGATTTTTCTAGATTTAGTTATGAATTTCCAAACTTTAGTTAGAAAGAAGGCCAAATCCGACCGAAATTAAATAGCCACTTTTTATGCTCCATTTTGGTTTCCATGAGTTGTGGGCATGATTTTGTGATGAAAATGAGTTGTATTGATATAATTAAATATAAGAGTGAATAGCATGAGTTCGCATGATCTACGTGACACCGATTGTGATTTTTAAGTATGACACAACACAAATAAACTCATTATTTTTTGTCCCTTTTTCATATGCTCTCATGGAAATGATGAAGTGAAGCGTATGAATGTTATAAAATGAGCTAGAATTTATAGTGTTACATCGTACACATCCTAAAATTAGATTGTGAGTGGGCATTGTATGTCTTAACCCCTTCCTCCCATGAAATGTTAAGTTAGAACTTAACATTTCAACTTCATTAACGTGTTCTAGGCTATATAGTTTAGCCTGCAACATTATACCTACTACTATAATAGCCGTCTTGAATGGTCATCTTAGTCATGAGTTTTGGATACAAATTTCACACAGTAGATTCAGGACACTATAAATCTTATTATTGGTTTCATTTGCTTCATCATTCCAAAAATTTCCTGCTCATTTCATTTGCTTCAAATTCGAATTTTGCTCTATAATGAAGAGTTTATCTATCTTAGTATTTGATTCAAAAATTTTGAACCTTCCTTCCATCTACTTCAAGAGTTGATTAGAAAAAAAAAACTTAATTCCAATTTACATTATTTGAAGACTACTTCCATCTATCAACTCAAGCTTTCAACTCTCTTTTTTTTCATTAATTTTAGCATTTTAAAGAATAAAGATTAGTTAAAATAATTTATATTCAATATATATTTCTTAACTAATATGTTATTTTTGTTGTACATATTGATGTTGTTTATTATATATTTGCACTTATTTATGTGTGATTATTGCTATATTTAATTTTTTTAATGATGTTTGCATTTATTTTGTTATTATATTTATATATTTTGTTTATATTGGTATTAATTTTATTCTTGCCAATATTTTTTTCAATTTTTTTTAAATGTGTAAATAACTAATATGTTAATTTTTTTTGTACATATTAGTATTTAGATTATATATTTGCACTTTTTGTGTAATTATAATTGCATTTATTTTTTAATGATGTTTGCATTTATTTTGTTGTTATATTTATATATTTTTCTTATGTTGGTATTAATTTTACTCATGCCAATATTTTTCTTATTTTTGTCTAAATATGTAAATAACTAATATGTTAATTTTTTGGACGTATTGGTATTTTAGATTATATATTTGCACTTTTTGTATAAGTATGGCTGCATTTAATTCTTTTAATTTTGTTCATATTTATTTTGTTGTCATATTTATATCTTTTGCTCATGTTGTTATTAATTTTATTCTTGCCAATACTTTTTTAATTTTATTTAAATGTGTAAATAACTAATATATTTGTACATATTTGTATTTTAGATTATATATTTGCACTTTTTGTGTAATTATAATTGCATTTATTTTTTAATGATGTTTGTAATGCTTTTGTTTGCATTTACTTTATTGTCATATTCATATATTTTGCTTATGTTGGTGTTAATTTTATTTTTGCCAATATTTTTCTAATTTTGATTAAATATGTAAATAACTAATGTGTTAATTTTTTTGGATATATTGGTATTTTAGCTTATATATTTGCCCTTTTTGTGTAATTATGGCTGCATTTAATTTTTTAAATTTGCTTAAATGTGTAAATAACTAATATGCTAATCAAATATCATGTTAAGAGTTAGCTCAATTTAAAAGGTTTTTAATAAAATAAAGAAATATGGTACCCTTTTTCGAACTAAAAAAAAATTATAATCAAATAATGTTAAAATAACTACTTTTCATAAAAGAATTATTCAATAACAATAATAAATAACTATTAAATAGAAATAATGTATTAATGGAAGAATTTTTTTTAATTTTATCAATTAAAATAATAATATTTTAATCAATATAACTATTATTAGAATTTTAAATTTTACATTAATAAAAGAAGTCATTTTTTTTAAGTTACATAAGTAGTAGAATGACCACTAGGGGAGGGGAGACAGGGGAGTGGGGGTTTGAACCCCTATTGCTTTACCTACACAAGCAAGATAGGTGCCATTATCGCCCAAGGGCATTGACAAATGAAGTCTTTTTTTAATAATAAATAAATAATATTACATATAAATATAAAGATAACATATTTTATATAATAAGTTAATTTTTCAATAAAAAAATAATGAACCCCCAATTTTTTATGGTATTATTGTCAAAAAATCTATAATTGTGACACTTTTTTTTTTGTTTGAAAAAAATTATATGATTTTTCTAATAAAAAAGCTAGTTGGATGGCCAACATTCACTAGGAGTAATGGTCACAGGTTTATGATGTTGAGGGTTGTTGATATAGCCACATGATAACAAACTTGGTCGAGACCATAAATGATGTCCTTAAAGGTGTCAGGATCTTATCCATTACCAACCTTGCAAAGGCAACCCTATATAAGGTAAATAATTACTTTGTGAAATAAGCTCAGCAGGTACATGTGTAGATAGTGTAACATCCCAATTCTTGTTTAGACGTAAAGTGTCGGTTGTAACCTTAAAGAAGACATAGAATTAAGCATTAGGCCTAAAGAATAGGACATAGGTTGGAATAAGGGGGGAAATTAAATTATCAACTATTTGAAATTTTCTTATAAAAGATTAAAGAAACTAGAGAGATTTAAAAGTGAATTAAATAAGAAATTAATAATCATAAATAGTTATTAATATATATATTTGCAATGGAAGATAAGACAAAATTATATATGTATATTTAAAGGTAAATTAAGTGATGATAAAATATAAAAAAATTATTAAAAAAATCTGGTTAAATTTTAAAATCATTTCAAATTATTTTAAAGTTAGCTTGAAATTATTTATATCCAATAAAATAATATATATATATATATATAATAATAATAATAATAATAATAATAATAATAATAATAATAAGATAAAAAGAAAAGTAAAGTTATCTTAAAATTATCTATATCCAATAGAATAAAAATATACATATAATAATAATAAGATAAGAAAGAAGGTAAAATTATCTTGAAATTATTCATATCCAATAGAATAATATATATATATATATATATATAATAAGATAAGAAGGAAGTTAGTTTAAATTTTTATGATTTCTACAAGCTTAAATTAACCTAAATGAAAAAAAAAAACTCTACTCATTCTTCTACCTTTTCATTGCTTTGCCGCACATATTACCTCACACTCTCTCAGGTACTTTTCCTTCTGTTCTTCTCTCTCTCCTTCTCTCTCCTTTATCTTTTTCTTTCTTCTTCAACATCTCCTACCCCTTTTCTTATTGTCAAAGGTAATACCTTGTACCATTAATTAATATACACACACACACATTCACACAGTACGCATATGTCCGTCCTTTTCTTTTTTTCTTTTATTGAGTAATTACTTTCACAATATATATACATAATATAATACAACTTTATATATATATAATATAATATGAATTTATATATATAATATTATATATAATATATCATATGAATTTATATATAATATATAAAGAGAGAGAGTATATGTAATATAATATGAATTTAGATTAGAAATTAAGATTTAGGATTTTGAGAATTTCTATAAATTAAAATTTGACATAAAATTGACTAATCTAATGAACTAATTAAATTATGAAGGGATATGGATTTAAAAGGGAATCTTGGATTCTTTAGGATAGCTTTAAGGTCCTATAGTAATTTTAAAGTAATATTAGAGTAGCTTTAAGATAATTCTTTAGTAGTTTTGAATTAAATATTAATATTTTTGTATATGTGTAATCTCTGTAAACTCTAGGTGAAAGCGTTTACTATTTGATTATCTTGTGAGCTAAGAAGAACAGGTAACTCGGAGTTTTTCTATGTGTGTGCGAATTGTGTTTGTTATATGGTTCATTAAACAAATAATTTTTTATCTTGCTAAGTATGGTACAAGTATATAGACTGGGTATGATATGATAAAGGAATTTATTGTTGAATTAATAGAATTACTGGAATCCTATCAAGTATGTTTGTAGCTATAATATAATTTTGATGTAGCGTTTCCTTTTCAAGCATGCTTGGGAACTCAAACAAATATTGTGGCATTTTGGAACTGGTATTGTGATATTTTGGAGTAGTTTTATTCTTTCAAGTATGCTTGTAACCTATTTTAATGATTCAATGAAATACCTTATTTCTTTTCAAGCATGCTTGTATGCATTGTGAATGATGTATATGCATGATATGCATTGGTAATGGGCTGAGGAGATGATAATGTTGACAAATATATGAATTAGTGACCACATGGTTTGCTTCCACTTCACACACAGTGGTTGGCCTCTTGTAGGGCCCTGTTTCTCAATACTTACCTAGCCGAGTTTGTAAAGGGAGAATGTGGCAAAGTGACATCTCCTAATTTAGTTCTTTAAGGAGGGGAGCCATAGTCTGGACTTGGGCTCTGTACCTTTGGCTGGGTACATTTTAAGCACCGGAGGAGCTTTGGTCGGTCCAAAGTGTGGGCCAGACCATGGATAAGCCTATGGTTCTAGTCAACGGTATAAGGCTAGATGGAGAAATAAGGGAGGTTGCACATATTGCATATTATCATGTTTTGTATATAACTCATGGATTATACCATGTGATCTTTTATGCTAATAATTAATAATAATATTGATGGAATTGCATGTATGCCTATGGTATGTTATTTGTATGTAGTTGTTAGGTCGTATATACATGGTAAAACCCTGGGTTACTGAGACGTTAGTGCTCATCCCTTTCTTTTAACATTTTCAAGTGAAGGATTGAATAGGAGGCAAGGGAAGGTATTGGAGGAGTGAGCCACTAGCTCTTGTGCTCCCCGAGCATATGTTGGGTTACTGTTTGCTATTTGCCATGACCTTAGGATATCTATTTAGTTTCATTATTTTTGGACTGTAATATTTTAATTATTATTTAATCATTTTGGTTAATAGGACATTGTTTTACTTATTTGTTATGCTTAGTAATTTAAGATTTACTTTTGTGGACTGGGTACTTTAATTTATTTGCTTAAGCTTCGGACTTTGAGTTTTTAGTGATTTAAATTGAATAAAACGGGTGAAGCACTCTGATTATGAAATAATTGTTAAGTAGGTATTTGTGTGGAAATAAGGTTGAGCCCTTATTTAGATCTTTAATTGTATTCAAAGAGGTGAAACCTTTGTTATATCGATATAGATACTTGGACCTATGATTTACGGATAGGATCCGTAGCCCATCGTGCATATTTGGGGTCCCTATGACTAGTGCTTCAAATTATATGCTAAGTACTTAGATACTAGGACAAGTGTTACAGATAGCAATCGGTTAAGTATTTTGTCCTACACTTACGAAGAAGATGGATGTAGTCGCACAAGTTGCCCCTACGTGTGTTGTATGATAGTTTGATAGGAGAGCTACATTATTCGAGGTTCAATAGCCCTATAATGTGTGAAACCATTAATTTGGTCGATGTTGCAAGGTTAACTTGCTTAAGCATAAATATGACTGCTATGAGTTTCAAATCAAACACTTCCCATGCTAATATGTTATTGTATCCTACACCCACGTTGGCCTTGATACACAACAGTTTATGGATCAAATTTTCATTTGGGAACAATATGTAGTACATAGAGTAATGAGTTTCGAACAATTAAAGGTGAGGTTCTTTAGCCATAGCAAGAGAGTCTAAAGTTGATTCCTGATCTGTCAATTATTCAAATGAAAGGTCGATCTATCACACATACCTTTCTTATATGTTCTAACTCATAGTATTGAAGGATCTTGTACTACCCTCAGAAGACCCTGTTGACAAGGTCTTAAGTTTCACAAAGCAAAATCCAATATCCTATCGACAAGGTTTGTAATTCCATAGTGTAGAGTTTAAAATCTTGTCAACAAGATCCTAGACCTAGGAGGATAATCCTCATACCTAGACAACCTTCATCATTTCAACAAAAAAAACCATAAGTTGATAATGTTATTATTCTAGAATTTCTTCCAAGATTATGATAATCAACTTCATGCAAACACAATTATAAGAGTTTACGTGTACAAGGAGTTCAGTAGCCCTAATAAACATCATAGCTAACTTATGGTAAATTCCTCATGTGTAATATTTATACAAAACCAATGAGGAGGTAGTAAACAACGCTAAGTATTCAGCTAAAGTCAAACTTTCAGCATTTAACATTATTCAGGGAAATTACAACAACTATGGCCACTACAGTCTTCAGATTAGTTCAGTTATCCTCTGTCAGTTGGACTCCCGTCTGTAGTATGGATATTACCTGAAAAATAGTTAGCTTTATAATGAGATATAATCTCAATAGATAATAATGGATTCACAGTTTACACACATAAAGAACACTGAATGAGAATACTTCGATGCACCATTCAGTGTAGGAGCAAGCAAATCCTAAGTAGCAGGGTACATTCATTCGTTAAGCTATTATACTTCGGTCATTGGGCAATAACAGTGATTTAATACTCAAGAGAGTCACATTAATGGGTATATATGCAGCTATACACAGCATACAAATTTAGAAAGTCATTCAGTGTAGTTATGTATGTAAACAGACAAAATGCCATGTTAACTACCTGTTTCGTCACCGTTGTTCTATCACGTTATTCCTTAGCTCTTGCTATCCCAATTTCCTTCCTAAATTTCAATCACACATTACCTTAATTAAGAATGAGTCATAGTTGATATTTATATTGCAGTTAAACTACTAATCCCCCCGTACAAAATTTCTAAACCTTTTTCATTAGTTGACGATTGGAATTCCTAATTGTAAACAATCACATCTTCATTTTCTTTTCTTTCTCATTAATTAGTTACTGTCTAAGTTATTCATGTGTGGTCCAGTGCTTTGAATTTAAGTCCTTAGTCCTTATTTTCAAGTTTGATTATCTAATTTACCATACAAATTCACACTGCACTAGCAAGAAACGAAAGCTACCATAATCTCAATTTAACTACATTTTCCGATCTATTTTTGTGAAATTTCTTTCCTCCATTAAATGACCTCCAAAAATCATAAAAATTGGTAGAATTACCCCTTATTATGTTAATCATAAGCCACAAAAACATTTTCAAGAATTCCCAAGGATAGCCCCCAAACACCTACTGTTTTGGCCACTACCTCAGTTGAGCTTGCTGTACACTGCCCTTGCTGTTCCTGGCTTTTTTATCCCAACAAATAAGTTCAGAAAAATTCTAAGACTTTCCAGACCTAAGTTTATATGTCTTAGCTGCCGTCCCACCAAATTTCATGCACTGGTTACTTCATTTACCCATTTAACAGAATTTGTTATGAAATCAGCCCCAAGCTGTCTCATCCAGGAACTAGGTTGAGTTAGTATATTATTTCTTTGGTCTACCTTGCTTCAAAAATTCTGAAATTTTCCAGATTTCAAGTATAAGCTGTGGAAGACCTATTATAAAATTTTTGGCTTTAAAATCCTTTTCTAACTAATTCTACAAAAGGCAAAATGTTCTAGGTCTAGAATTTCGACTAGGTAAAGGAAGCAACTTAGAACATACTAAATTTTCTACTTACCTTTGATGGAGTCCTTGTACCTTGGTTTATCTTTTCATCCCTCCTCTTCTATGGCTGTCCGAGTTTTCTTCTCCCTTCTTACCACTACTCCCCTGGGCCTAAAATGAATTAAGGTAAATGGTAACTAATGCAACGGACAACTCATGCTATTCACCACTTTTGGATGGCATGAAGGCAATCTAAAATTCCTTAACTCGGTGCAATGCTAGGTGGCAGCATGTATGTGTCTTATTCTCATCTAAACTACATATTAAAGGCAATATTTAACTCCCGTTGTCAAACCAAATACGAGCATTAAACAAATTACAATTAAATATAAATATATATATATATATATATATATAGTTAGGTGGGCGGTGCAAGCATGAGGTGTCTCATTTTTGTGCTGAAGTTTTCACAAGCTAGGTGGCAACATTCCACATATGTATATTACTCCCATCTAATGCATATATTTCATACGGTACCTACCCCCATGACAATTCAGATTGTGAGCAAAATTATAATGGAATTTGTGGACATATATAATATAGCATAAGCATGAGGTGTCCTTGCTTGGTTTGTTTAATGCTTCCTAATTCATTTTCTATTTAGTTATCATGCTATGTGGCGTCACAATGGTATATATCCTATCCTCCCATTAAGCTACATTAGATGGATGTTCTCTCTAACTTACGGTTAGGAATATCTCTATGCATTAATGTCCTAGTGGCTACATATACACATATCTACGATGGAGTCTTTCAAGGAGTGTGTTTGTAGTTTACTCATTTTATTTCTCCTCCATTTAGTCTTTCCCCACCTCGCATGCTAGGTGTCTTTATTTTAGATTATATAACTATTAAGTCCATGCAATCTATGCCAATTCCCACAGCTAAACATAATTCCAAGTAACCAAGTGAATGCTTATACTCTTGTGTGGTGATCGTGTCAAATGGATGTAATTAAAATAATTAAAATCCCTTCCTTCCATTTTCCATTTTGTGCTAGATAATGTGGCAGCCTATTGGTGGTTCTTTCCCATCTAATACCATATATAAAACTATAACTTTTCTATGACTAATAAGATGTTCCCATTAACTAAGTACTATATATATACATGGTACGAGTGTGAGGTGCACGTGTTTTATTCACCTTGATCCTCCTCCTTCCACTATATTTGAATGAACTAGCTCTTTAATTAATGTGGGTTACATTAACAGTTACAGAAAAATTTGTAATGTGACATGACCTCACTCATCTCGTATATGGAATGAGATGGATTAGACACGGTTGATGCAGTCTAACAAGTGTGGATTATGTCAGCTAGTCAGTCATAATCATTCCTCCTATGTACACAATCAGCCTATTAGCTAGTAGGATGAACAATGTTGATTGAATTGATTGTCTTTACTATATTAATTATACATATACTGCTTATACCTTAATTGGATATGATGTATTAAGTAGCTAAATTTGTTATGATAGATTTGTACCTTAATTTGATATGTTAAAAAATTTCTGTAACTTTACTATATTAATGTACTTATGTTGTTTGTACCTCAATTTGATATGTTTATAAATAGTTAAATTTTTATGATAAATTTGTACCTTTGTTTAATGTGTTGTAAAAATTTTGTAACTCTATTATGTTGATTGTGTAAGCATATTAGAGAAATGGTGTGCCCATCACAAGTTATCCAACCAAAACCAAAAGATGACTCACTTTTGTACCTTTAAATGAGACACATTTCATAGGCCATTTGGATAGGGAACGACAGGTTGCTTTGTCCATGGCAAGTCACGCATAGCGATCGCTTGCTCACTCCTTTTCCTACTATTGTTGACTATCTACAATAAGCTGATTTCTATAAAGCAATGTAACTATGGCAATTTGAGTATAATCATGCACTCATATCGGTTCTTATAAAGAGATGGCATCTTGAGACTTATACTTTTTCACACCACTCGAGAAGCGTGCACGATAACTCTAAAAGATGTTGTTATCTATTTAGGCCTACCTTGCACAGCAATTCCCATCATTGCTTGTACAAACTACATTTCAAAAGACACATATAAGTGGCTACTTGAGATTAGGCCATTAGATGATACAATCTATAAGTAGAGAGTGGCCATTACTTGGTTGGTAGAGAACTTTAATTACCTACTAGACAATGCAAACGATGAAGAAGTGTAATGATTTGTACATGCATACATATTGAGATTGATCGAGTTTTTTTAAGCTAAACATATCTAATCATAAGGTGTGCTTAATGTACTTCCAACTACTGTAGATATGGTTAGAGATCTACATTATTGGCTCATGTGTATAAAGAACTATGCAATGCAAATAACCCTAATGAAGAAGGCATAAGTGAATGTATAACCCTCCTCCATTTTTGGGTATGAGATAGATTCTTAATTTTAGCTCCCCAAAGAGACCATTAGAATCAAATCCTAAACCAAGTATTTATCTAGTACTACTGCCTTTAGGTTTCAAGTAAGATAGTTAACAATTGGAATATAGTATCACAGGTTCACTCATTTAGTTTTAATCTATTATAGCTTCTTTTCCTACTAGTGCATTGTGATATGCTTCATTTAATCACAAATGGAGGAACATAGGTAAACCTCCCCATCCACAGGACATGGCCTTACAACAATATCAGATATTGTTGGACATAATGTGATATAATGAGATTTGATTTCTTTATATGGAAAAATTTTTAGTAAATTGACTCTTGAATATATGGTAATTATTATGGCACTTTGATATATTGTGCATAGATCATTTAGTAACCATATGAATTAGATGATGTTCGTAATCTCATCCCACAGTATTGTTTAGATGGTTGAGACATTTAGCTAGTCTCAATGCCACTCATATGCTTTTATATCATTGAGTGGCATCACCCAGATCACGAGTTATTCCAATTTGGCTAGTAGCGGCCAATATTGATGCCTCTAGTCAATTTGGGGGCCTTACATATATTGTAGTTACAAAGAAAAATCACTACAAATGGGCTAAAAGTACACCTAACATTTGTTGAGTTTTAGAATTCATAGCAAAATCATTTATCTCAGGCACCCCTTGCTATAGCACTTGTAGATCACACTTCTGATTATATGTGATGGTATTAAACACAAACTCAACAAGGGATCCACCCTGCGAGCGGTGCCACTAATTTCATGGTAAACTTAAAATATTTGTGGCCATTATTATTTTCCTTTACTTAGTACATAATATCTCATCGTTTAATTATGTATCTTTTTTTCCAAGTCAATATCATTGATGATCTCTATAAGTTAAGTATTAGTGACCCTCCACCAATGGAGTATCATGAGTTTTGAAAGAATGTGAGCTAGGACCAAATGAACATTTTACTTGCTCTTAGGGAACAATGTTTCACAATAGTCTCTTAGCCTGCTCCACCGGCACCTAGTCTACCACAACCAAAAATTCTAGAAGGTAGGCCATGCAAAACGCATAATGGTTATATGTTAGCCCAAGTGTCCAATGTCATAGAGGATGAACTATATCGTGTTGGGATTGGTGCAGCAACATTATCTAAGCCAATTAGAGGTACAATGACATAACAAAATATTAATATGGTTGATCCATCTTCTTCTATGCTAGTTGGCTAATATACTAACTTTAGAGGTGTAGGTGCTTCCTATTATGTGCTCCCATCACTGTTATTGCAATTTAGATCTCTCGATCATTCTTATTTTAGGTTATTCATGTCATTATCTGATGATCCAAATATTTTTAATGCTAAGTACAGCGATTAATTTTTTAAAACTAAGGGATCGTTACATCAAGGATTTTTTATCCTATAGTAGTCAATTTAGCCAGTTTATTCCCCTACATTCAATATACATACTCCACTAACTAATCCTATTAACAACTCGCCAGATCAAAAACATGAAAAACCTGTGGGCCAAATGCGACCACAACATGAAAGGCAAAGGGCTCTTATGATACTGGCAACCATTATTTTATATTTATATATATATATCTAAATAAATTATTTTTTGTATATTGTAAAAAATATCCGTAATAATATTATTTCGGTTTATTACAATTGTAAAAGCACATTATATTGTTTTTAATTTTCACACAATATTTTGTATTTTTAACTACATCTTCATACAATTATCTTCATTTTTATATTTTCATTTATTTAATTTATTTAATGCATCAATAATTATTTTTATTATTACTACTTTATTAATAATAATTAGTATTTGTTGTCTAACTAAATTTATCAATCAATCATTATATAACTAATATTTATTACATAACTAAATTTATTTGTATATTTAAGTTATGGTGGTGTTGCCAAAATGACTAGAAAGTTGTAAAAATGTCAATATTAAAATTTTGGATGCAAAGTGAACATAGGTTTAAATTATGTATAGAAAATTTTTTTTTAAGCATGATCTCTGCAAAATTTATTTTAAAGGGAAATAATATGTTAGGAAAAATTAGAAATGTTAGGATTTTTGAAAAAAAAAATATAAATTTAAAAAAATTAGTAATTTTGATTTAAAGAAAATTTGAAATTTTCATAAATTTAAAAAGAAAGTAAAAAATTTATAAAAGTTTATAAAAAAATAGAGACATTAGTTAATTTTTTAAAAAAATTACAAAATCTACAAAATCAATTTAACTAACTTTTACATCATATAACTAACTCATCTAACTTTTATTACCATAACTAACTTTAAGTCATATAATTAACCTAACTACTTTTAACTATATGCCTAATTTTCAATTAAAAAATTTAATGAAATTCAAACATTTCCCTCAAAATCGGATGCATAGGAGCCTACTTTCATCCATCTATAATATATGTAGTTAATAATATGGTTTGGTAAGGATTTAACATATTATTATTTTAGTAAATAAGATTTGCCTCAAATTTCCATTTTCAACTTGACTTCATAAAGGCTTAAACAAGAAGAAAACAAGACATTTTTTCTTCAAGTCTTCCATTATACCACAAATGTTACCCTTCATAATGCAACATAGAATTTAGAAATTGATGTAGCCTTAATCCAGAACCAAATCTACGTCTCACATGATTATTCCCTCTTAATTTTTAAGGAAGATTGTATAAATCCAAATAGATTAAGAGGTTTAATTTACTCACCACAAATAGTCAAATAACTGTTCAATGAATATATTTCTTTTTTACTTTATCTAATGGCCTCCAATATTTATGAGATCCTATTCTACTTTTGCCCATAAGTTAACTGCGTATTGTCTGGATAAGTATCATCTTAACGTCCTCCACCCATCACAAAACAGCTGCAAAATGAAATCCAATGTAGAGAGTGTAGACAACGTAATTTTAAGAAGTTTCAAATTTTCATTGATCCATGGCCAAGTATAAAATGACGAAAAGACATTTACCCAATGGGATTGCTTTGTTTCCTTTGTGATTCAGATTCAGATTTGGTAACTATTATTGCCCAAGTCTGAATGCCTTCTCGAGTTCTTGCAGATGTCCAATGAATAAACTAAACTTGTGCTGGACACTCCGTTTTGAAATATCACCTAAGAATTCAGAATTTGGCCTCTAATTAACTGATATCAATATCTCTTTGAATTTGTTAGAAAGGTATAAATCTAAATAACTTTTGAAGCATGAAAATTTATTGAGATATAGCTTGTACAATCCTTGACATCCCAGACAAGTATCTTTTAAAATTCGTTTCTTAGAATTTTAATTTTTTTCTCCTAGCCCTTAAAAAGTACACATGTACAATTTTTAAAAAAAGTAACCAACCAATCTCTATAATTTAAAAGGACAAAACTGATAACAATTAGCCTCTCCATTTTAAAATAGGCCCAAGGCCCAAGCTATAAATTTAAACCCAGGTCCTTTACTATATAAAAATTATATATATATTTATATTATACTTCCTACATAAAAAAATTAAATTTTGTGTACTCATATAATCATAGCGGATAAAAGTGCATAAAAAATTTATTTTCTTTATTTACACATTACCTTTTTTCTTAATACCTCTAGTGTATACATGATCCAAACGTCGACATGTGCTCTTTCTCGTGTTTAAAGTCTAAAACACCCTTTTCTTTTCAATGGGGGACTGCATATCCTACACCAAAGTGAAAACTACTCAGGACCTAACATATTGGAAACAGCCCTGTCATGTTAGAATAACTTCTTACCTTACCTACCAAAAGCGAAAAATAGCTCATGCATAAAATATATCGGAAAGTGTAATTTAACATGCGAGGCCATCGCCCAAAGATACCTTTTTTTTTTATCCACAAGTTTTTGTCAGTCTAGTTAGATATATACAAAATAAACAAAACGAAGGCAGCATCTGAGATGGCAACCCTCTCCCTGAACCTGATTCCATCTTTTAGGCCCGTCTGATATGTACACGTTTTTCTTTTCAGGCCACATCAAACTAAACAGAAACAAAAGCATTTATACACATGGAATCAATGCCTCAACGAACATCAGATGGCACTAGCAAGCTGTTTCCAAAGCAGCCATTGTTAGTACTAATATCAATCACAATCTCATCTTCGCAGTGCCCACTAGATTTGGGTTTGGAGTCACAATTCTGGCATCTTGGGCAAACAAACCGCGCAGGTACAGGATCTGAATCATGAATATCAGAACATCTTGTGTGCCTCCACACTCCACATATATCACAAGCCAACATTCTCTCTCCATCATCGTCCTTGGCCCCGCAACTACAATCCACAGTCCACCTCTCGATGCCCCGTTCCATTTGGAACTTGTTCAACCCGTTCTTGCCAATGCATCTTCCTTGCACCCGAACTGCTTCGGTCATTGATCCTAACAAGTGCTTGACAAGGGTGGAATCATCGACACCACTATAGCCAGGAAGCTCATCAACCTGAAGTCTTCTAAACATGACATATACATCTTGAAAAGCATTTGCTGCTTCAATCTTGAGGTCAGATACCGTGGCATTTACAGGAAGGACAATTAATTCTGACGGAGGGTGTGCAGCAGAATCTTCAGATTCATCTACAAGTTCTAATTGACATGAGAGGCAGATCTTAGACAGGTTTGTCATTGGCAGCGTCTCAGGTTTATAGTCCTTTACAAACTGCTTGCAGTCAAGAAGTTTCTGAGCAGAGCTAATAGCAAGTGCCCTTGTCTCCTCTGGATCATAGCTCAGCATCATCTGAGGATGGAGCAGAGAATTGTATAAGTATCTCAAGTCGTTTAGAAGATTCACTTCAGATGGATACATTAAGCCTGAAGAATTATTGCTTGCAATTCCATAGCAAGAATTGTTCCCCGTCTCTAGTCTGCAACAAATAAGAGTGCAATGTGGAACATTAATAGCAGAACAAATATACACCAGAAAAATCTTGAATACAAAGGAAGAAAGCAAACCATTAAAGGATCTTCCAAATAATACATATCAATAGCATCAACGCTTTAAGAATAACATCAATATCTCAAGGTTCAACAATCTCAGTACAAAAAGAATGTTATTGGACTTCTAATCCATGACTCCTTTGTACACTCCAATTAAGAAAGGGGCAACCATAATCAACCATGCGCAAGATAAGGTGTGCAAGGGAATGACTGACTATTAGACTTTTTTTGGGGGCCTAACCCCATGCATGACAATAGAAAGAACTAGCATTATGAATTTCTTTTCGAGTGGATTATTGATAACCGCTCAAGGCACGGCCAACATTTAGGTGGTATAATTGGGAACCTCAAGGATCAACATACTATAAAAATTGGAATGAAGTCAAACCTGTACTCAAAAGCACCAGTCACAGGATTGCATCGAGTATTCACCGTTGCACCAAGGACCACTTTTCCTCCCAATTCTCCGAGGCAGTAATCAAGCAGCTCAGGAGAGGCCACCTTGCAGACAGCACCCCTTAGAGCACGCCAGCTCACCCAATTGGACCCGGACACAGCACGCAGCACTCTGAGCATGGCATCCTCCACACATTCAATGTCACTCTTTGTCCATGAAGAAGGCACTCCTGCAGCATTCACACGTCGCCTCTTGCAGGTGATGTCATCAATATTCTTCGATGCAGCAGTCTTACGAGCATCATGAATCAAACCCATTAAAAAACAAAAGAGGTCCCTTATATTTACAAGCTCACTCTTTGACAAAGATTGGTAATACGAGATCATGTCTTGTACACGAGAGTCACATTTCTGCCCCTGAGAGAGAAAGATGGACAAGGGCAGATTGGACAGGCATTCAACAGCAGACTTATATGCTTCATGTGTAAGACCATAGCTACCAGAGCCAAATTGATAACCCCAGTCACCATACCAAGGATGTCCTTTTGTAATAGCATGGAGCAGGCGGTACTCCAACCCATATTTCTTTGACACATCCATCACGCTAACTTTTCTGTTCATGTAGACAAGTGAACACAATTGAGACTTTTAATCAAAGCCATATCCACAGTATATGAACACAAATATGAGTGAAACAAAGAAATTCTCCCATTTCCCAAAGGTAAAGGTATTTGCCCAAAAGGTTAGCAATATAAGCCCATTGTATTATCTCTAATCTTTAAAATGCACCCCCTAACCTAAATAGATGCGTTCAACTTTTAACAACCATCAGTTTCTCAAAAAGAACTGCTTTATCATTCTTCCCACCACACTCCAACAGAACTACTTAATTGGAAGCAACGAGGAAGCTGTAATCAGAATCAAGCAACCTAACCTAACTCCAAGTGTCTTGCAGAGGCGATCCCAGAAGTCCATGATATGGCACCCAGAAAGAAATTTTGAGCCACCTTCTCTACCATTAACCCGAAGAAGGTGCCCATAACCATTGGCATGGACTACACCGTGTAAAAGATGAGTTGTGCTTTCTAACTGGTGATAGACCCAGTCTTCAACATCATCCGTGGTTGTCACATGGTTGCATGACTTGCACCTGAGTATAGAAGGCATCGTGCACCATATAAGATAAAAGTGCCATTTTGCTATGTGGTGTTCAAGAGCTAGCAAGTTAATACACAAACAGCTCAGGCTCACTATGCCAACTGCAGAAGCAGTGTTTAGAAACCATCAAACCAGAAACATATTAACAAAATTTCATGAATTATCTTAAATGGAAATATAATTAGTTTAAAAAATTAAGTAATAGCGTAAGCAATTGATAATCATTATAAAGATAAACTCCAGACTTACACAACAATAGCTTGGTACATAACAAAAATTTACACACCCCTATTACCACTTAGATTTTTTTTAAAAGTCTTTCGGATGAGGGTGAGAGCAAGGATGTATGATCTCATCTAATAAATCACATAGCATCCAATTCCACCTTCAAGCTTCATGTACACATCCAAATTCAAGTCTACTAACCACATCCATGATACCAAGTTTAGTTTTGACCCAAGAGTACCCCCAAGTCTCATTGTAGTGCCGGGGTGGAATTGGGCCAAATTCAGTAGCTAAGGTATCTGAGCTTAGTTTGAACACAAGACTCACTAAATCAAGCTCAACCCAGGCTATAATTCAAGCATGAAACTTAGGCATGCTCAAGCTCAATTCAGTTAAAAATATTTCAAGCTCCAACCTCTGTTAGCTAGCCTTGATTTGAATAGGTCAACCAAAACTGTCAAGTGATATACTAAATACTAACCCTGGTTCAAGGTCAAACTGAAAATACATATATATAAATTTAACTCATCTTTGTAAATACTCAGCGGGCCTTATATGCATAATCACATTCAATACAACCAAGATCTCAATCAAGCTCTCATCAAAAAGTGCCTACCCAACAGTTTTATGCCACCCCTGCCGAAAGGATGCTTCAGAGAACAAATCATCAGTACTTCCCAACCATCAACACGCCACTACTGTGATTTATAAAAAAAGGAAAATCCAACTGTTTTATAGATTCTGAAACTATATAGTCCAAGGGCTGATTAATCTTTGTGAGTTTGAGATTACAATCATGTACCTAAAATATTTTAAATATTCCATTTATTTAAGAAAATCATTCATGTTAGCTTGAAAATATATATGGTAGCAAATAATTCAGTCAGCAACCAACAGAATCAAACTATAGGCAACTCTCCGTTTCTTGATCAAATCCCGAATTTCATGCTATCAGACATGGTGGGACTAATCAAAGTGAACAAAGTTAATTTCGATCTCGTTCAAAACCACATCAAATATACAATGTTTTAATACGATTGAGTAACCACTCTGATCGCCGAAGGCAGCAGATTTTCTTTCACTTGCACTTGATTGAAAATCTCTCATTATAATGTATTAGGTCTAAGGATATCGCAAGCAAACTATTGTCGGTATCATGACAACAAGTACTCATGAAAGTATGGAGCCAATAAATTAACCCTCGTTACCTTATAGCAATAAGGCATTCCACTTACCCCTGTCGAACATCTAAGTTATAACAAGCAATTAATACGAATAAAAATCCAAACGATGACAAATTTTGTCAATAAAACGGATTGTGCACTGAGGCTTGAAAAAAAAAAATCGGAGCTGAAGCTACTCACTTGGATTCTGACAAATGCAGGATGTCTCCACAGCACATACATGGCTTGTGGTACCCACCAATGGAAGTGCCATCAGCCTTGATTATAAAATGGTAACGTTTTCCGCATACTGGATGGCCACTCCAACCTTAATATTTCAAAGTCAAAACGGAGGATCAGAAAAACCAAACTGTTAAAAAAATTCATTATGCAGCTAAAAGTAATAACAAGTCACTTGATAAAAAAAAAAACCTCATGATAATAGCATCGCCATCATCATCACCATCACCGTAATATAAATGAACAACGTGCTTCCAATTAGTAAGCGTGGCTTAAAAACAAAGATACACGCTACCACCTTAAGATGTCCTTACTCTGGATTGCACTCTGCCGCGAGAGGGGTAATTAAAAAAAAAAGACAAATTTTGGACCACAACATAATAGCTGTCACGCAACAAGGACAGCAAAGAAAATGCCCATTAAAAGGTTGACCTACATGCGGCATCACCCGTTCCACGTGTAAAGAACGAATACCATCCTTTAGACTGTCCCTCTCCGAATGGGCCCCGCCCATCCACCATAGAGTAAGCCTTTCTTAATCATTAACTCGCCCGATATTTTGGATTTTGTCACCATTGGGTCGACGATAAGTTAGTTACTAACAGATGCGATTCATATCGTGGGCCATAAAGCTACATTTCTGATTTGTCACCTCATTTTTGTTAATAGCTCACTATTATGAAGTTGAGTTTATTCATCGTTAACTTTATCAATGAACTTTACTTGTTCAAGAGTATAATAACCTGAGCTTATGTAGCAAAATTACCACGATAATTTCCAGAGATTATAATATATCATTTTCTCCAACACCCCCCGAGTAGTACGTGATCGGAAACCGGCAACCGGAAGAAATTGAAAAACGATGAAACCAGAGCGATTCTATTGCTACGAGAAACATAGAATCGGTCAACTACTGCGAGCCAACTCACCAACAACTCGGCACTGATCGCAGTAGACGGATCTAGATCTGGCCACATCCTCCTCGACCACGTCGAGGCACACCACCGCCGGGCTCGATTCCGGGCCATCCGTCAGGTCACCAACTCGGAACAGGATCTGCCACGTCAGCAGGTGAGGGAACAGAGCCGACGGCGGTGGAAGCAGCGCGTGCTTCGTTAGGAAAGATCGCACGTTGGTCCGGAAGGGTCCGCCGGATAAATCCTCTGCTCCAGCGACTGACGGGGACGGGAACGTGAGGAAATCGTAGAAATCAGCTGTGACTCTCCTCTTCATCCGCTTCAATGGCTTCCCTCCGCTCACGACCATAATGGAGGCGGAAACAGGCGCGTGGTCCTATCTCAGGCGCGCGTGTAATGAAATATCGCAGGATATGATCGGAAACTTCTAGATGAGATCGTGGAACTGAGGTATCAAACGGTGGAGGATGATGGAATAAAAAAGCAAGGACTAGTTCGTGGAGGTAGGAGAAGACGAAGACGGCAGAGAGAGAGAGAGAGAAAGGGAACGTTGTTTTTGGTTAGGGTTTGCTGTTTGTGTTTGGAAGCTGTGATTTCATCGTCGTCGTTGGATTAGTCTGTGATCACTGTTTTGAAATGAATATAAAAAAAGAAAAAGTGTCTTAAAAATAAAAAATTCCTTTTGGGTATTCGCGAGAAAACAGTGAGGTGGTTTGGAGGGAGAGAGAATTTTAAGGATCGAAACCTTAGTCGTTAAGCGAATTTACCGCTTTCAAAACCGATGGAGCACATGACCACATGCAATTACGGTAGTGCCCTCCTAAAATGATTTACGCGGACTTTCCAGGAAGGCTATTAATTGGAGGGACACGGACCCCCCCTAATTTATTAGCGTCGCTGCTGGGGCCCTGCAGTAAAGTATGTTTGATTCGTTGCTCTTTTTTTTTTTCGAGAGAATAAAAATTTTAATTATAAAAATAAAAACTTTAATTATGAAAATAAAGAATTTAAAATAACTTTAAAAAATAAAAATGTTATCAAAATAAATGCGGCAATGACTCTCTTCTATAACCATTAAAAAAAAATTACATATTCCTTTACATTACTTCTGTGTGCAACTAAAATTTTCATAGGCATTGATTGACGTTCAGAATATGTGTAATTCAAAACCCTTGTGTCCTTTTCAGTTTTTGTCGAAAAGGTGAATTAAATACTATTAATATTTTAAGAATTTTGAAAGTTACGTGCGTTTTTTTTTAAGAAATACTCTACGTTTGGAATATAGAATGTAGAGAATATAACAGGAATAGATGAATAGGGAATATGATGAAACTACTAGAAGTTCCAATCTCACCCAAAGGGAACATTTAACTGAAAAAGTATAGGTGTAATTTTGAAGTCTTTGTTATCAAATTTTACAATATAAACATAATGGGTAATTGTATTTAACAGTTCAGTATTATATTATTGAATTATTTTTTAAAAAATTTAAATGTCATGTTTAATAACAAGTAAGTTCATCTAAATTCAATGCAAATTGTAATGCTGAGACCACACCAAGCCATTTCCCTATGCTGTAAAGAATTAAACCCCCATGTTCAGCCTTACCCAGATTCTTCAAGGAGGAACCAACAACATTATGGGTTTTATAAGAAGGACCAAACGCACACTTGGCAAGGCTGGGCGCTTACCCGCACCAGATCATGCGTTGCCTTCGACTTCTACACTTTGGTATGTACATTTTGATTATGACCCTTGGGTAGAACATTACTATTTGAAGAGGCAATAAGCCACAAAGACATCATTAAGATGCCCTTACTTATTGAACACAAGCATGCTGCATAGATTCCAAGAATGCAGAGTAATACAAAACTTCTCTTTTTTTTCTTTCACTTGTACACCTCATTGATCACTGACTTTTACATCCTTGACTATAAAAAATGGGGAGGGGAAGAAAAGAAAAAAATTTGCAACAGAGAAAAAGAATACAATTGATACAACAATTATGCAAATCCCTGGCAAAGGTGTAAAATGAGTCCTCATATTACCGTACAACGAGGATTTGCAGATGCATGATTATTTTCAGTCCTTTAACAGCAATATTCTCGGATTAGGCGGTAGAGTAGTTCATGCAAAATGAAGCAGATTATAAATGCCTGCAACAATAAAAGTTATGTCGGTCTAGCCTGCTTCAAAATCTGGGGGCTAGCGCCTCAGGCCTCAGCAAGGATTAAGCATATTCAAAGAAGAAATAATCATTTTGGAGACTCTAATTTTCATTTCCTATTATCTTCATAGCTTTACATCAACAAGGGTATAATCCTGTTTTCCCTCCTTTCTCAACTTTACTAAAAGAGATGCTTAAGGCTATGCTTGTCATCATAAGTGAAAGAGAAGAGGAATGAAGAGAGGTAGCGGTGGAAATACGAATATAAAGCTTTATTTTTCCTCATCATGAGTGCTCAAAATTTTATAACTGAACAATTACTTCCAGAGATAAATAAATAGGCATCCTTCATGGCCCACCAAATGGTTTGCTGTTTGCACGTCCTTTCAAGGGAATTACTCCAAATTATATATCTTTTCTACAATTTTTATCTTATCCAGATATAAGGATGACAAAAGGGGTAAATCAGTCAAATGATATAACCATTTCTGCATTAAAAAAGGCATGATCTATTACTGACTGTTTGGATTTGCTATCAAACTATGATAAAGAATTGTTTACTGCTTTGTTCTTTGCTTCATCAATGGAAAGGTCATATAAACAGATGCACAAGAAATATTAACTAGGAAGTTGTTCTTACTCATATAATTGCATCACAATCTCACTAGTTCCCAATCTTCTTTTGATAAGTCAATAAATTTAACACCGCCATCTTCAAACATAATCTGCAAAACGAAATGTATATCTTTATTGATCCTAATGCTCATGTAAATTACTAAAACCCAACCAAAGAATCTCTTACCGTGTGTTTTTTGGAATATTTATCGAACCGCTTTATAATCCCAAGACACCTAAAGTTTTACAAGAAAGAAAAAGATCACAATTCAACTCCTCAGCAAAAGATATATGAAGTAAACTTCTTAATGAAATATAAATAGATTATGTAAGAAAAGAATCTCGATTCAAAAATAGACAGCTAAAATATACCTCTCATCTATGGGGTGATTTATCCTAATAACTTCACCAATGCAATTGTGCAAGTACTTTGGTTGGTCAATAGCACGAGAACGTCCTGAAAAACCAAGCACAACAATATATAAGGACTATAAACCCAAAAGAGAAGATGATAGCAGAATTTAAAACACGTTTTCCACTAAAAGAAAAGTTAAACAGCATATAACTAACAGAGTAAAGCAAAAAGCTTACCTATATGCAAACCTCCCTTCTGATAAACCTATCAGTAACAGAAACAAGTCCCATAATTAGCCCACGTTTATGTTGTAGCATGTAGTACATACTATTATACTGTTACGAAAATCAAGAACAAAAAATTGGCATAGGGCTAAATTTTAAAAAATTTAAGAAGTATCAAGGGAAACAACTGAGTTTAATCAGATAGGATTGCAGATGATCACGTCACTTAACTTTCAGATAATTCACATTACATCATGTCCACAAGTCAATATTAAGGGAATCGAAAGAAGAGTTGGCCTTCAGAACACGTACATTTTTTTTTTTTTGGTGATTCCAGAATGGGCTGTTGAATATTTAGACAAAAAGGAAGCAAAATGCAAATGAACTGCTGGTGAAAAACAACCACAGTAAGATTATGCAACAGAACCTCCATAAACTGAATGCCACCTATTCATGTCACCCTATGCAACAAATCAGGCATACAATCCACGCTCTCCCTTTTACTCTACCCCAACCATCTAAACTTGAGCTTCCAAGCAGCTCACTGGATATTGAAATGAGCAAGTCACTAAAATTAAGCTTTTGCCATAACAGCTAATTGCCACAATTAAGATGTTAATCAAGTTGTCAAACCATGCATTTTAGTGGTTACGTATCCTCTAACATTTCTCATACTTTATATCGTAGCAAAACACATTGAAAGGACAGTATACTACGATTTTGAGTAACCCAGAATAGACCAAAGATTATAAGCAAGAAGTGGCATATATTCAATATGCATCACACAATAAACATTGAAGGAATTAAAAAGTGCGGTGAAGCTCCACAAAGTGCCAGAGAATCATTGAAACTAGACATTGCAATTTTTCCCACAAAAAGGCCACAACCAACCTATTCAGCACCACCTTGAGCCCAAACCACCCCCCCCCCAAAAAAAATATAATAATAATAATTCAGCACCATCAGGATTTTGCACATCAAAACCACTGTAAGCAAAGCTATCTCTAATTATTAAATCCCAAACAGCACTAGAGTAATCAACTTATATATTTATACTAGAACAATCTATATTAAGTCCAAAGTTAAAATAAAATAAAATAAAATAGTCATTACATAATGTACAAATATATAAAAACATATAGGGCCATCCTTTTCACTTCACCAACGTCATGAATCTCATTTAATGGTGATACAGGTCTGACTTGAAAGCTTAAACTTATTTACAAGTTTCAATTATACTCAGTGATTCAGCTCATGTAAATAATAATGATATTCATTTCTAATAATAATTTAAAAAATTAGGACAAACAGACACATAATCACAGAAATAACAGAGTAGAGGGTACATAAAAGTAAATTGCCACAGTAATTACAATTTGAGGGAGAAAATATGTTAATTACCCAGGATTAGCTCACAAGTCACAATAATGGATTGTGAATATAACAAAATGCCACTTAAATTCAGTACAATTATGTTATAATTTGACAGCCATATAGACATATATATTTTCTAGATAACATTGCTTTCAACTCTGGAGAAGATGCATCCACCTGATATGCGACTAACTTTAATGCAGCATCTGACGACATTCTAGGCTTGGTAGGTCGGACCCCCAGCTTACGCCTGCACTCAACAGCACCACAGTGGCAATCTTGATCTGCACCAAATTGAACAAACCTGCTATATGGTTAGAATTTACCATTTGTCGTACATGGTAATGGAACTAAAAGGATGCAATTAAGGAGTTAAGCATATGCTCATACTGATAATCATAAGTCAGATGCTCCCCCTTCCTTATGTCACGAGTTGCAAATATGCCAATTCTTGTTTCACCATCAATTATCCTTAAGGGGGAAAGGAGAAAAAGTACATCTTAGATAAAGTACCAAATTTTACCATGTGAAGTTAGATGAAATACCTAATATTAAGACATAACAATAAGCAAACAAGAAAAAATAGTAAACCATTTCTGCATCTCCGTATTGGGGCAGCAACTATGATTTATATATCTTGATTTGTTCCCCTTATAAGTTGCATCAATCACCATATCTCGATTAATTTCACATAAGTAGAAGTTTGTCTGCCCCCGGTGTTTCATATTCCAAAGCCTTTCTTCACATGTTCTGTCATCAATGACTGCTATAAAGAGGCAGTATCCATTGGAAGAGTTAAAAAGAATAAAGCATGTAAAAGACTACATATTTCACTGCTGTACATAGGCAAACACATAATTATTACCTTCTCCAACATATTCTATGACAAACTCCCCTTGCTTGATATCTTCATCCGCCACAATTCCAGAACCACATTTCTCAGTCTACAAACATACCTTAAAACTCAGTATGTTAAGTGTAAATATTATGAGAACAATGCAAGTGACAAAATGATTTTTAGTAACACAATATGCATTGGAATGAGATAACAGCCTTAAGATAGAGATATATCCTCATAAAAAGTAACCAAATCAGATGAGCATGACCAATAGTCCAATACAAATGTGGAAGTAAGCAAACACAAGCAAGTATTACCAAAATAAAGTTACAAATGCCATATAACTGACTTACGAGACCTAATGTTTGAAGATGCTAGGCCAAAAGGCAAATAAATAAAGTACAAGAATAACTTTTGGAAAAACATAGATTCATATGTTTATTCATTCATCATGGAGTTAGGAGATCAAAATATTAGTGAAAACAATCATATAAAGAAAATAAAGCATCAAGTGTGCATCGTAGAAACAACAAAATTCTGAGCTAGAAACTTATACCTGAATCAACTTCATCTTTTTCACAGGTCGATGCTGAAATGGTTTATTGAGACAGGAATTACCACATTTACAGCCTGAAGAGCAGCTAGACAGAAGCATCCTGTAGACAAAATGAATGAATATCATAACTAAGAGTACACAGAAGGATATGCTGCTTTACTTTTATCTACAATTACATACAGAAAGAGGAAGCTTTTGCAATATGTACATGGTGCATCGGCATATTCTGATTCAGAAAACCAGAAAATTTTCATTTAAAAAGAAAAAAAAAAATCTTAATTTCACCAGGACTAGCCACTAGCAAGGTAGCCCAAGACATTATAACCAAATAATTAACATGTCAAAGATAATAGACATCACCATCTACTGGCAACGATTTAAAGTAGAAATATTTAATTTGTTAGGATAGATAAGGCAAAGAAATTACAGTTCTATAGTCCAAAAAATACAACTTACCCACAGTGGCAATCTTTACCACATACACTAGAAGATCCAGGGGAAGGAGTACAGGAACAGAATATGCCATCATCGTCAAGCCGTCTCTTGACCTTCTTTGTAAGATATATATCTTAAATTTGTAAGAACCAACAAAGACAGCTATCTATAACTAGATAGATTGTCTAAAGAAACAAACAGACAAATAGACCAAGCGAATCATAACAAATAACAAAAAAATGAACAACTAAAGATGTGTGTTAGCACAGTCATCACCCCTTAAGACATTTGCAAAGATAAAAGGAAATTTTTCAATGAAAGAAAACCTGAATATGAAATGCAAGAAAAGAGAAGATTGAAATAAATATGAGAAGTATTACTATGGACATTTTTTAACAATATTCACAAAGGATACTACGCTTTATAAAGGTGTATGGCATTGCCTTCCACTTATTAAACCAATCAGGAAGCTCAAAATCAACAGGATCCCCTATCTCCTTCACCAACTTGTTGAATACAAAACCTAAATGAGTCTGCTCAGAATTCTGTTAAACAGAGAATGACCCAAAAAAAAAAAGAAAAAAAAGCTCACTCACTAGCACAAGTGCAAATTGGAAACAGAAATCATCTTGGACTACAGACTAATTTAAACCATCTTAAGCATGATAGCAAAAGGCTACTATTACATGTTCTCAAAAAGAAAAAATTTGTCAGAAAATGTATAAGCCCAACATAAATTGTTTAGTAGATAACCAATTATCTCAGTTCTTGAATAGATAGAAAATCTATATATTTATAATCTTTGTAGGAAGCCATCACTGTTCATCATCTTTGAAACAGTGACAGCTTCCTCTCCTCGGACCCGTGCATGTTTTCTTTTTTTCTTTTGGGAACCTATTTTAAAAATTTAAACTTTTTTTAATATTGAGACCTGTGCTATTAGCACGGACCCCATCTAGTTCCTAAGAAACCTCCATAGCAGATACAAGAGGGACAGCACGGTGCATGAAGCTCCCGCTATGCGCAAGGTCCAGGGAGGGTCGAACCACTTTGGGTCTATTTTACACAACCTTACCTTGCATTTTTGCAAGAGCCAGTTTTCACGACTCGAACCCATGACCTTTGGGTCACATGGCGACAACTCTTGCCATTGCGCCGAGGCTCTCCCTCTTCCATAGCAGATACAAATTACAATAAAAAGAAAAAAACATTTACAAGAAATAAATATACTCTTTTATCAGTGGTTGACTTTACAGTCACAGACATATACCAGAGATATATCTTTAACATGTAATGGTAATTTCATGTAAACTAACTTCTAACCACTTTGCCAAGGGAATAATGAAAGCTTGAAAAAAAATATATTACAAGTTGCAAACTGTGCCAAATACAGGCAACAGACATCATACTATGATTGAATAATCAGATTTTAAAAAAAAAAAAAACCAACTACAACAACTAAAATGGGCCAATCAAAAGTATTACAACTCCAAACAACCTTCTTCATGGTGGGCATGACCTCTGGTAGAGTCACTGGATAAAGTACTGAAAAGTAATGTGATGAGGTTTGATCTCAATATCTCAACACAGGCTCAAACCATAAATTTGGATATTGAAAATCAATATCTCAAAATCCATATACAAGACTTTCCCTACAACATGGAAGAATTTGTGAGCATGAAGTGAAGTCAGTAAGATGCATGAAAACTTTATCTCAATGTTAAAATTCCAAAATCAATAAATGAGCCATAAGTCAAAATATCTTATGATAGTATCATTGATTAAGAAATTTCTCTAATCAGATATGTGCATATGTAGCTTTTTGTTGCACACATGTGCCTGTGAAGAAAGAAAGAAAGAAAGTAGACAGGCTAAACTACAGAATGAGGTTAAACATTTGTTCTTCAAATACTGTCAGTCATAATAAGGGAATGGAAAAGGATGAACATAACACTCTGTAAAAGTGGCCGATCCAATCACTGCAAATGCATGCACGAGATACATAACATATAAACTTAATCGATCCACATATAACAGTATATAAAACAGATTCCTAATCACCCTCAACAGATCCACATGTCATCAAGTTTTATTTCACTTTTATAAATGAGAAAGAAGCAAACCACAGAGTCCTGAACTCTCTCATCAATCTCAAATGAAATATACTTCATAAATTTCTTTGACATTAATCAATATCTGTAGAAGAAAACCCTTAATGTGCATCTCTTTCCCTTCATATCGGAGATCTTCCCAACTTCGCCTATTCCGACTTCTCCCCCAACTTCGCTCTATCGTGCAGTTCCAGTTCTGCTCAATCTATTAAACTTCAAAATTTGTTCAAAATAATTCTCTTGTACTATTTTCTGAAAATTATATCGCATTTACAATTCATAACCTTTTCAAACAAATAACATAATATGCATTCCTCTTCAAAGAACCCAAGTCTTTGTTTCCCTTTCAAGCCAATTCTTTCAAAAGACACCACTTCCATTTCCTGCCATATATAATTTTCTACCGTACTATATAAATCAAATACGTTTTTGGCGGTTCATCAAAGACAACAACATTTCTGGGGGGAAAAAAACCAAGAGAGCTTCTTGAAAATGATAATAGCTACCAATCCAGAAACTTTACAGAGCACGGGAAAAACAAATCAGAGGCCAAACCCCAAACAAATTAGCCACCAGAACATGCATACATATATGAAAGAGTGAAAGAGAGAGAACCTGCAGGATCCCGGATCCGAGGAGCAAATGCCAACAAGGTGGTTGACAATGACAGTAGCGCTGAGATTTGAGAAGGGGATGAAGACAGCAGAAGGATTTGCTCGAACGGGTGGGTGACGAGTAACAAACTGTATAAATGAAGGGGCTGAATTTGAGATTGGAGGAAATGTACTCGATAAATGGCTAAGTTACTAACCGAAACTGTGTTTGATTTGAAGTAGATGCCGACGCCGCGGGAAGAAGAGCCAATTGAGGGTTCAAGTGTAAATTGAATGGCGAAAAATAAATGCGGATAATGTAATTATTAAAGAAAAAAAGTTAGAAAAAGCTACAGGTTCACAAAAACATAATAAATTGATGATTTTATAACTTAATATTATATTATTAGATCTTTTAAATATTATATATATTTTTTATTAAAAATTTAATAGTAAAATTATAAAAAAAAATTATACCTATGTCTAATTAAAAAAATAAATGAATAAAATTTAAATAGAGTTGGAACAAAACTTATATACATTGTTTTCTCTGTTTATTACAATTTTCTTAATGAAAACATAATAAGCTGGTGCTTTTTTGTTGGGCTGAAAAATCAAAAGCTTGACCTTACGCGATTACATTTTTTAAAATTTTTCTCCAAAAACACCCGAAGTGAATTTGATATTTTTCAAATATTAAAGATATTTCATAAACTATTTTTCAAAACACTTATAATTGAGATTATTTTTTAAAAAGATAGAATAAGACAATAATTATAACGTTAAAGAAAATTTCATATAAATGCTAAGAGTATAAAGTGTATAAACTCAAATGAATTCACAAAAACAAAACAAAACAATTAACAATATATAAATATACTTGATACAGTAGCGTAATTTCAATTGACTAGAACAATATTAGGAGGTGTTCAACAATTGATTTTCTTGAAATAAATGTAAATATATATATAAAGCAAAAAATAGTTAATATTAAAACTAGTTGCTCTATGCAAAATAACCTAAAATGAAATAACTTTAAGATAAAAGATAAGTAAACTTTAAAATATATGGTAGTATACTTCAATCTAAGTCTATACTCAATTTCGCCTAAAATTTTTTTATTAAATCTACAAGTTTAACAAGTAATAGTAAATCTCTACAACCTTCAACTCAATTTAAAAGTTGTCACTTTCACCTATACCACTCTTTTTAAAGGAATACAAATAATGCAAACCAGCAACGAAAGATGTACGTTCCAATTGTCTGCATCTACATTTCATGCATCTCTTTGTGCACTTCAAAAAAACGATATCCTTTTTGTGCGTTTGGGTTATTAAACTTGCAAAAAAATAATTTGTCCTTTTTTGTTTGATCAACACTGTCCATTCAAGGATACGCCACCTGCGTCATTTTCGTCGATTCCAGTCTTCACCTGGCTCAATAAATAATTGAAACGCTAAACACGTATATAAGATATGCTGATTATGAATACATGGATGAAAAGCTCATACGAAGTACTAAGTTACCAATTATCAAAATAGTAAAATGAATTTGTTGAAAGTGTTAGAGCTAATGATACAACACTTATCCACCGACCAAAAATAACATCAAGCCAAATGAAACAAAAAATAATAATAACATTTCATAAACTGCCGATGGCACTTAAATTCTAATGAAAGCCAATGCATTTTATTCAAAATTACATCCAATTTAACAGTATAAAAATCTGTTAGCAATAATCTTGAAACATATCGCTAAGTAACCTATCAAGAAACACATTTAGACGAAGAATGAGAAAAAGGGGGAGGTGGAAAACATCTCTTGCTCATCCAACTATTTAAGCTCAGCTTTTAACTGCTCAATCTTCAGACTCATTGACCTCTGCAGAGTTGCCCTTTCGCATTTTGGCAACTTAGCCAACAACCCCTTGAACATTCCCAATACTTCAGTGACAGCAGCATGAGCACACTCTGCTTCTTTATCAAAATACACAGTCTTTTGACTCCAATGTCGTCTCTATTTCTTCCCTTGCTTTTGTAAAGTTTAGATGAATCATGTCCGCCTCCTTGTTCATGAGTTCATAGATGATTTTTCTGGTTCATGAGTTCTCACCTTCCTTCTAACGTCAATGTCACGTTGCCTCCAAATACATGGCTTATTTTTAAGATATTACTGCTCAAAACGCACCATTTCATTGAACCAGAAACGGTGCGTTTTGAGCTTCATTCCTTGACTACGCATCTGGGTTGTTGGATCATGCGAGCGCCCAGGATTAGACGCCAAAACAACGTCGTTTTGCTGAAGTGCACAACGAGATGCACGAAGCCATTGTGTAGAGAATCCGAATGCCGAAAGATATCCTCCCACTCCCACCTTTTCCTCTGTATAAGGTGCTAGTAGTAATAGCACATGTCATCCATGGTTTGTCCGCTAATCCCTTTCATCACCCCATCTCGCGCCACCGCCAGCTCTTTTCTTGCCATTGATGCCTAAACAACAAGATCGCATTGATCTAATGGCCTCTGCCATCCTTACCATCTTCTTCTACCCCTGCTTGTTGCGTCTTCCTTTATGAGCTCTTATTGGTCTCTTCCTTTACCATCATTTGAGAGACTTGTTAAAGCTCCAATATTCTCTCCCTTTGATCACCCACCATAATTAGGTTACAGACAAACATAAAAATCACATGTTTTATTAATTTTAAAATTAAAATATTTGAATTTAGTTTATTTTCATTATGATGTAATTTGTTAAAAATTATGAATCTATTTTAATTAAATTATTTTTATTTGTTTTAGTTTCATTAAGAATTATCATGTAGTTATTTTAGTGTTTTGTTAAAATAATATTGATTTTAGTTTCTTATTTTATATTAGGATCAAGTTATTTTATTTTAATTAAGATAGAGTTATTTTATTTTATTAGAGTTACAATATGAGTCTAACTCTCTTTTATTTACTATATATAAGAACATTTGGGAATACAAAAAAAATCTTAATTAAAGAAAAGTCTTTGAAAGCTACAAACACTATGGGAGACTTAAAGGATTATCTCTGAAATTGTTGCCATCAATTTTGTTTCGTTTTTTACTTTTTTTTCTTTACAAATTTTTTTAAGATTAGTTTTAAGATTTTAATTTTGATTATAAATAATTAAATTCTTTTTGAGATTTAGATAGAGACATCTATGAATTGTGTTTAATTTTGAATTACTCATGTATTAATTTTTTTTCTCTGTTAATTTATTATTTAGCTTATAATTATTTGCAAATTATTAGCTACTTTTTGTGAATTTAGATCTATAATAAAAAATACTTAGAGGTGAATCATCTTAATAATAGACGTAAGTTTAAATTCTATAGTTTGTAAATCTTATTTAGGCAAGATTATAATATACATGCGTATCAAACTACTATATGTAGAGATACGTTGAGGTAATTATGAGAGTAGACAAAAGCTTATTATAAATACATATAACTTATTTTAAGAGGATATTTTGAATAATTTAAAAAATCAATCATTAATTAGAATTAAAATTAATTACATAAATTATTCTTATTATTCATAAGAAAAAATTTGAAATCTAACTTTTAGAGTTTTTTTATAAATTAAGAATCTAGTTATTTATTTTTGAGTTACATTGTTTTCATAGTTAATAATTAATTAATTTAATTTTTTTATTTTTTAGATAATAGAAATAATTTAGAGAATTGTTACTTGATTAACTTTTTTCATAGAAATGATGTTCTACTCATTCTAGTACTATTATATAACCTGTACATTTGCAAAAAATAACCAATAAATTTTTAGAGGCATTGTTGAGAAACACATAATCAATATTAATTTGATAATTATTTTTATTATTTTAGAAATTTTGATTTTTCTATTTTTACTTTTTTTGTTTTTGATTTTTTAATTTCATTTTTTTCTTATTCCTTGAGTATTTCCTAACTTGTTATTGTTATTAATTTAAAAATTTTCCCTTTTTATTTTATTGTAATTTTATTTATATTTATAACTTTTTCTTATTTTCTTAATTTATAAAAAAAACCCAAAATCCCTAATTTCTTAAACACCCCCAATTCCCTTCGGACCCAAACGACTGCACCTCACTCTTGAGGAGATCAGCCCAAATTCCCAAGAACACCAAGCTAAGAACCCTTAAGTTGGTCAACCTCCTCAACGAAGTGACAAAAGAATCAATAGAGGAGTTTACCGATAGCGTTTGATTGGGAATTGCAAAGCCATTAACTCGTTCAACTTCGCAGTTTTATCTTCCAAAATTTTAACCTCAGATACAGAATTATCTGACAATTTAATTCCTTGATTGGAAAACGCTAGCAATGGAGGAATAGCAGAAAGCACTTTTATTGCACGATGGTAAACTGGCTATGATATCCACCCCAATGAATGATGGAGCGATGTCGATTTGGTAATTGGGTTCTCTTTTTTGTTTTTTCTGGCCCTTGAGTTACCCAAGGTTGATCCCTTGTCAAGGTTACTCTAAGTGGATTCTTTCGACACTACCCGAAGTGATGGATGTAAGATCCTCTTCTAATTAGGATATACATAAATTTTATGCTCTTTCTAATTATGGTCATTTGCATGATATATGCGGATGCATGTTTGAATAATTATTTAGTAGAATTAGGATACATTACATGCTATGTTATATGTTCATATTATTATCATTTTTTAACAATAAATTATGTAAAATATGTGTGTTTAATTCAAATTAATATAGAGTAAATATACTTATTTGATTTTGTGGCATTTTCTTATGAAATTGTAGGAAAGAAAGGAAATTTAGAAGTTTTCTAAAAACATAATTTGTGAAAATTAAATAAGATTTCAACTAAAATCAAATGGGATTTTTTTCATTAAATTAGATTTCAATTAGATTCCCTTCACACTAAATTAGATGCCAACTAGATCTCCTTTGTAATACCAGAAAAGAATATGCATATACTCTAAGTCATATTTTTTGAATAACAACAATTACCCATATTAATACTTTTGGTAGTAGAAATTTTTGTTATTAAAACATAATTTTTTTATTTGTACCCAAATAATTATCCTCATTATAGAGTTTCCCAAATTCATGCCAAACTAGTTTGATAGGCTTATAATATCACAAAGGAAAGCCCAAAATTTGGATTTTGCTTCATATGCCTTATATCACAACTTTGACACATAATAGATATCAAACCTTGAAAAACTATATCTTGAGATATACAACTTTTATTTGCGTGAATTAGGAGTTCACGAGAAGCTTAAGATATGAACTATATGCTCTAAAAATTTTAAGTAAAAAAGAGCTCATTTGACTCCTAAAACTTAATGAAACAATAACTAGTACAGTAATAATTTACTATAATCAGAACCCAAATTTCAAAAATGCATATATTTAGATACACAATTCCAATTTATGTAAATTTAGTGGTCATAGAAAGCTTATAGTGTCTACTTTATACTTGTAAAACTTCATAAGTAAAGGAATCCATGGATCCCTTAAAGATACAAAAAACTAGAACTGATTAAATGAACAATACCAGAGACTAGACTAAAAAATCTAATAAATTTTAAAAATTCATAAAATATTTCATAAAACTCCAAAAATTATGATCTTTAACTCTATGGAGAGCTCTAAATGATTTCTAGTTGTTTGCCAAATTTTAGCCATAAACTCATCCATTTGATTGGTTTTTGGTTCAAAGATAAGTTATGGCTTAAAATATGGCATTTTTGGTTCCAAGTGATCCATTTTGGGTTATTTTATGCCAAGACTTCATTTGAGCATGTTTTAAATGTCAAATATAATATGTATAGCTAATCCAACATGTCCTAAAAGTCATACATCTAAAAATCACTCCCTCACTTGCATTAATACACATATATATCATGGAACTTATATGGTCAAATTGCATGATACTACATATCTACATCCAAAAATGGTTTATACATTATTGTCTCATGCTTTTGGGGGGTGTGGGAATGCTTATATCTCAAAATATAGGTATACACCACTTCATGTGCAAAGTACACATCCAAGAATCAAACTAGTGTCAAAGTATTATTTCTCATGCTCTTTGCTCATCCTGTTTGCCTCCAAGAGAGTCACCTAAACATGGTTAGGAAAAATATAAAAAGGGATGAGATTCAGAAAAATTCCAATAGCTCATTCATCATTTAATCACACATATATGACATGCTTCATGGTCAAGATAGCAAGTATGCATATTAGGCTATCAAGCATCATTCATAATCATGCATAGGAGATCATATGGCTTTCTCAAGAGTAATACAAACTTAAGAGACGTTTGGTCTAACCTCACCCTATTTATTTGGGACTTTTGGTTTGGTCACACCCTATTTTAGGGACTTTTGACTTAAATTTACTCACAATTGAGACTTTCAACTTTGTCTCACCCACATTGTGGACTTTTAGCCTCATCTCACCCAATTCAAGAGACTTTTGGCACATCCTTACCTATACAAAAGTCAAATCAATTCTAAATGCAATCAATTATCATACAAATGCAAATGATCATCAATCAAACAATAACACACATAATTAGCAAATAAGACATACAAGCAGCTTAAGACCAATCAAACAATCAACATATATATACAAGAATAGATGAAGAACTACCTTTATGTGAGAGTTTAATTTAGTTTCTCTTTTGTTCTTTACTTGGTTTCTTGGCCTCACATCTACACTTAAGAGAGATATCACTTGCTTGGCCTAGACATATCAATTGAATCACAAAATCATAAGTGGAACCATACTTGGACCCATTTAAACATTATACGATCCAATTAGAACTTTAGGTTTTCATATGGCTCCATCAGGTGACATAATGAAGCAACTCTTATAAATCAATATTTTGGCTCCAAGATCTCACCGATTATGAGTTATATGACTCTATTTAAACTCATTAAAGTTATCACACACTCAATTCAAAAAACCCAGTACCAAGTTGCTTCTTTATACTCAATGGAACCCTAAATTTTTACATTTCAAAATAAGATTTTTAAATTCAAACCAATGATTCCTTTGACATTTATAATTCATATCTAGACCATTTATAACTTTAGAATAAAAAAAAATTCTCCATAGGTGATGTTTCCTTCATATGGCCGAACTTATGCTCTTTTTAGGAACCATGGGAGTTTTTGCTTCATCCTTTAGGGATTTGCCATTTATGTGAGTCCCTTGGCCTCTTCTTAGCTCAATTATACTCTTACATAGTTTAAAACATCATTCTAAAGTCTCATATTTCTTAAGGTGCAATAAAAAACCTAAGGTTCCAATTTTTACATTCCATAGCTCCTTAATTTGTTCTAATTGAAAAATCTTAATCTCCACACTTCAAAACCCCAAATCCTATCATGATTCCATCTAAAACCAACTCCCCTTATATTCACCCTAGGTTGGCCAAACTCATGAAGGCAAGGAGAAACAAAGAGAAGCTAATTTCATATCATGTGTCATATATCAATGAAAAGGCTTTTAATGGTGATTAACATGGTATGTTTGACTTCCTTGAAAGAGCCCATTCCTCCCCAGTTTCAACCAAGAAGTGCCCCCTTTTTGAAAGCATAACCATGGAGAAAAAGAGGATAATTAATGGAAACTAGGAAATAAAGACATCATAGGCAAATTCCTTGAATTTTCTTACCTTAAGTGGCTTTAATTTCCCTTGGCTTTTGGTGCTTCTAGGGATGCCGTCTTGGTCTATTTAGAGCTACAAATTTTTGGCCAAAGTGAAGGGAAAATGATAGGGGTGGCCTTTTATAAGGGGTAGCTAAGGTTTCTTATAAATACAATTTGCAATTTGCTCATATTTTTTAATTCCACAATTAGAGTTCATTTTTATTCCTTTCTAACAACTATCTTGTTTATCATAAAATTGGAACTCTCTAGTTTATTAAAAGCACTTAACTTCACATTTATGAGATTCAAAATAACTCCAAATGATCTGATCAAAATTTAGGTTAACTAATAGCTTAATTTATACACAAGAAGAGTTTTAACCATTCTGATAGTTCTTATGGTTTTCAAAACCTTTGAAAATTCTAGTGAGTTAAATTTTACCATTTAAAACTTCATTTTTTAAGTCTTTAAAAAGTTACCCAAAATTATAGTTTTGCTACTACGTTTATCCTATAATTTGTTTAGCCATTTTAGCTCTGATTCCAGGCCATCCTTGATTTCAAATTCTCAATTCTAGATACTTTAATTAATATTATGCTCTTTAGGGACTTTATCAATTATCAAAACATGGAATATTACATCTTTCACAATTAGTGACTAAGCTAACACTTGTCTCAATTCTATGTAAATTCATAGTTAATATAGTGACTAAGCTAACATGTGTCTTAATTCTACAGCAAAGAAATCATTAGGAATGAGTAAGCTAAACACTTGGTTTAGTTCTAGAGGAAAGATTCAAAACTTAGTAACCAGTTTTTATGAGTCACTATGGTAGTCTTAACTGCTTAGGTCCTTTTCCTCTAAAAATAAGTATGAAAGCATCAATAACTTTCCCATAAAGTTAAATTTCAAAATTTATTAAGGAAAAAGTCTAGGATAATCTTTAAAGGTGAATGTGGATTAAATTAGGGAAAAAATTTAGAGAAAACATAAACTAAAACATAAGAAAGTAATATTTAAGAAAACATCAAATAATAATTTAGTAGAATTAGAATTAATTTAGTCATTTGCTAAACAACAATAAGAAATATTTTTATGCTTGGGCAAGATTCCTTAGGAGAATATTCACTTAGGAATTTTGAAATTCTACAAAAATATATTAAATAAGTCAAATTTGTCAAAAGGAAATCCCATATAAATAATTCTTTACTACAAGAAATTATTTAGCCTAATTACCAAGTTAGAATGAAACAAGAATTAAAACTAAATCCATCTTACTACTATCATTTATTCACAACTTAACTATAAAGTTGGAATTAAACTAAAAAGATCAAAATTCAACTAAATAAATTAAGAAAAAACAACATGTCTAAAAATTCAATTCTAACATACGTCAAGAGAGGAAGCCAAGTTGTTGGAAAGAAGAAAGGAATGGATTAAAACAGCATATGCTCACTTCCATCTAGCTAAAGGAATTAATTAAATTACACTTCACCACCTCGTATAAAACATGCAAAGGCAAGCCATGATTACTTTATCCTACACCTAACATAACTTAGGAGGGAGTCTTTCCTATAAATAGCCATCCTTTACCTTTCCCATTTGTATCAAGCAAATTTTCACTCACCCATTAAAGAATCCAAAGGAGAGAAAGAAGATAGAAGGAAGCAAGCCTAACCCATTTTTTCAGAAATCCTAAATTAATGTAGAAATACCAACTCTCTTTTTTAGCAATTTATTATTAGAATTTCTTTTTAATATACTCTTCATGGTTATAGTGCAAATACAGTAATTTTATTTATGGTTAATGAAATAAATTAATTTAGAATTGTTAGAATAAAATTTAACATATCATTTGTGTCCTATAAAATTATTGTAAATTATTCATACTAATTATGTTATGGAAATTTTGAATTAATATGTAAATTCGTATTGGATTATTTCAAATTGTTTATATCATTTGTATGATGTCAAATTTTAGTCCTACATGATAATTCCTTTTGAAACCATCAAAGTAGGATTTTGAATTGAATATATGTATATATGTATATCATCCCATGAATTTTGTATAAATGATCTCCATACTTGGAGGAGAATTTCACATCCCTTGTATGGACTATGAATCTTGAATTAAGATATTTAGAATACTACTACATCACCTATTGGCTATGGTTTCATGGGAAAGTATTATTCTTAGGATTATGTTCAATTTAACTATGATTTTTTATTGTATTATAATTCTAGATTATGTTTTAATTTAATTTTAGGAATATACTTCAATTTAATTATGATCCTTGCATCTAAATTATTTCAAGAATTGATACGACTGTTTATATAAAGTTATATGAAATGATCCTCAAAAGGAAGGTGATTTTAGTGAAACAAAGTATGACCCTTGGTACGGAAGGTGACTTCATGATTGCATGGTCCTCTAGTTGTTGATCCATTCTAAAGTATGCACTAGCTAGGAGAGAGCGCTTGCCATAAACAACTTGTTTCATTTATGATGATAGTGGAACCTAAAAGACAAGTTTTAATTGATGATAAAGATAGGAATGATTGTTATTGCTTATATATCTTATTGCAATACAATGGATTAAATTTTGTAGCTCAATCATGTGTTTTATATGTTATTATTATTTATTGAGAATTATAAAATCTCACTGTTTTCATGATGTGTCTAGTTCACGTTGACCACTCTAAGGTTGACCTTTGAAGTGAAGGTATTGTGGGTGAACATTCCTTTTATAGGCCACAACCCAATGATCTAGGATATATGACAAGTGGCTTGGCAAGTGCTAGAGTAGGACTTGTCTACACCTAAATGTAGAAATAGATAGTAGATGGAGGGAAATTTTTATATTTTTTGTAAAAGTTTTCTTGATTTTTGTATGAATGTATTTTACAGGTGCTATACTTTGAAAATTCCTATAATTAGATAATATAAAGTAGGATCTCATATGACCATCATAGGTTGTGTTCTTATTTCTTTAGTCTTTATTTCTTCCTAGTTATAATTATTTTCCAAGAAAATTGATAATACAAGAACTCAAGTGGCTACCTTTAGCCTAAACTTAGATTCTATAATTTTTTTTATAAATAAACAATATCTAACTGACAAGTATCATAAGAGATTAATTCAAAGGTGATAAAGCTAAAGGAGTCACAATAGACATGGTGGGTGGATTATAAGCTATGTGCAAGTCATGAGATTAGAATAGATGAAATATGAAGTGGAGTGGAGTGAAATGTCAAGTGTTGGCTTGTTCATTACCCTAGAGTTATCATAAATCTTTAAGCAATAAATATCCTACTTGAACAATAATTCTCATGATCACCCTAGCAAGTGCATTAATTGTTCAAAGTAGTATACTTAAGTATTTGAGATTGAATCCCATAAGGAAAGTGTGTTCTTAACATAATGTTAATATTCCACAAGGATGAGTTTTCACTTAATGAGGTTAGTACTCTAGTGGCTTGGCTAATTTGGTCACTAGAAACTAACACACAAGGGTTGAACCTAAACTAACCTAGAGCTAAAAACCTAAGGAAAGAGAATAATAAAATGAACTTAACACAAAGTAAATCATCCTAGTGTACTAATGCAATCTTGACTCAATTAGTTGTTGCTTCTATTTAGTTGGCAACCTTCAAGTGTTGTAGTTTCTCTTGGATAGCCTACAACCTACCTATTGGAAAGCTTAAACTCATGCTCTCCTCTCATTCTAGTACTTGCCCTTATTAACCATTGGATGAAAATGACATTGACTATAGAATTACTAAAGGTCAACTTCCTTTGAATGTATCTCTTTAGCAACGTATCACCATGTTAATTTCAGCTAAATGTGATGTTCATTGTGTGCCAACTTGCTTCATTGGGTTAGCTTTAAACTAAAAGCATCTCCTCTAACTTTCTTAGGCTATATTTATATGTTAGCCTATATCTAAAGCATCTCTATAAGTATAGCTTTTGCCCTTTTCATCAAACACCTAGCCTTCTAGTTAATGGTAACCTTGACCTTCATTTATGATTGACAAACCAATCCATCTTTCAATCTAATCAATTTATTAATCTACTTAATTCACAAAAATCAATAAAATCCTAGGCAAGATAATCATCTTATTTCCTTAATTGGAGATCTAGGAATCAAGAAATCAAGAATTCACCAATTAAAAAGTTGATAGGCATAATTGACATTACTATAAAAATAGATACATCATGACAAAGCAATGATACTTTGAATTGTTAAAGAAGCTTGATGACTTAAAGGATCTTCTTCTTCTCCTCACTTTAAAACCTAAACCCTCTCTCTCTCTCTCTCTCTCTCTCTCTACAAGGCTAGAAAACTAAGTAGTGAGGCAAAAAAAGAGAGAAAGCTACTTAAAATTGTGCTTAAGAGCCCATTTATAGGCCTATTAGTAACACTTGTTGCAATTGACTAAATCTTGGTCATGACAAGTAGTGAATTAAGCATATCTCTAAAAATTTGACCCATTTGTCACAAAAAAGAAATATTTCTTATCATGACAAGATATAGTATCGATTTTGTTTATTGTGACAAATTATAATTTTTATTGCAACAAAAAATTTTGCCTTTAAATCCTAATTTGAATAACGTTCCAAATATAACATCAAAACTCTTTTGTATATGCTCTTTAGACATGGAAGCTTTATTCCTCAAGCATTTAAATCCTATAATTTAACAAAAAACACTAAATGAGAAATTAAACTTATTAAAAGCAAATAAAAAACATAATTTAAATTCTTAATTACAAAATATCACTATGACTTCTTAATTTACAAATTGGCCACAATTTTAGGGAATTTACAAGTAAAAACCAAAACATTAAAACTATTGCAATTTGGTCCCAACTTTAGGACAAAAGTGGAATTAAGCTCTAATCACATCATTTAACCATGAAACTCAAAACTAAGTACTTTATGAAGTAATTAAGCTTAAAAGTAGTGAAAAACCTTTATAAGTTCTCTAAAAAATGCCTAGAAAATTGTATCAAAATAG
This sequence comes from Erythrophleum ivorense, assembly GCA_026724425.1. Lineage (NCBI taxonomy): Eukaryota > Viridiplantae > Streptophyta > Magnoliopsida > Fabales > Fabaceae > Erythrophleum > Erythrophleum ivorense. The sequence continues at coordinate 194,378 of JAIUCV010000313.1, read as the reverse complement.
GACTTATCAGGATATGTGGATCATAGGGTTTTTCTATCTATTCAATATCTAAGGAAAATGTCCTTGGGGTCATATCTTTGTTGTTGAGTAAAAGACCCTGATAAATCCTACAAAAATAGTGAAAATAGCAAAAAATCTTGATAAGTCCTATAAAAAACCCTTAAAAAATCATATCAAAATAGAACTTATCGAGATATGGAGATTATAAGGTTTTCTTGTCTATTCAATGCCTAGGCAATATGTCCTTGGAGTCACATCTTTGTTGTTGAGTGGCTTAAGGCAACACAATCTAATTATTAGGCCTATTTATGCTCCCTGGGGCATGTCCTTTCCTAATGGATGTCTATTTAGAGACCATTTTAATTTTTTGTCATTTTATAATTGTGAAATGTGGGAAGACACGTGCTTGCATATTGAATACTGTGGTTGCCTTCATTTAGTTGGCTTTCACAAGAGGTTGTTGGTTCTTTTTTGTAATATGGATGCTTCTTCCAAATATGCTATTTATTAGCCTTCACAACCCTTGCTCTTTTTACCTTTATAAAGCAGTTGATGAATTTCTTGATTGTGCATGTAACACCATAGTTTCTTAACTTTATTCCTGCAATTCTTATGTCTCATGCCAAGTATTTCATAAAGAGACAAAGAAAAATAGCCTTAAAAGTGAATATTTTCACGTTACGTAGCGTATGAAAATTTCATTCAGTGTCATGTGGACCATATGAGCTCATGTATTATATTCTCATATTTAATTACACTAATATAATTCAAAACCATTTAAAAAAGTGGCTTGGAACTCATACAAGTGGGTGAAACATATCAATTCCCACGGATTTGGCATGGTCAGAATTTCAATTTTTTCTGTCGCAAATTTGTAAATTCATAACTAAATCCACAAAAATTGAAATCCAACAAAATTTACCATTCCAGAAAGCTCTAAATGTATACCCCATGGTAAAAATAATTTCAGTTCATGAATCATTAAAGGAAGATGTTTGACATTCCAAAAACCACTGAGGTCATTGCTGCCTGGGCTGTTATTTCAGATTACTGATATAAACTTCTAAAATTCATAACTAATTATATAAAAATAGAAATCACACATATTCAGTCATTCTAGAAATATAAAAATGTTAAATTTATACTAAAAATATTTACAGAATGAAACAGATATATTTAGCTATTGGAAATCTATGGAACAATGACTGAACTCTTGGGGCGCCACTACTACTGACAGCAAACTTCAAAAGTGCATAACTCTTTGGTCAGACTTCCAAATGAGGTGATCTCAGTGGCTACAGAAAGATTATGACCTCTAGTTTATTCTTGTAAAATTTCACAAGAATTAGACACCATTTTACCATCAGATGACATAGAACACAAATCTGACCATATGAACAGTACATGCCTCATGACAACAGAAAAATCTAAACTTCAAAAATTCATAATTAATTCTATAGAGCTCCAATTTTTCTGTACTTTAGCTTTCCAAAAAGGTCTTGATGAGCCCTACAAGTTTGCAAAATTTCATGGGCAAATTCCTTCATTTGGTTAGTTTGTGCTGTGGGATTCCATTTTGGTCATTTTTGAACTCCATAATAGTATCAAAGGGTCCAAATTTGCTTCCCAAGCTTGTGTGGCCATTTGAGCATGTGAGATTGTACCAAAATGACATTTTAAACTTGTCTTAAAGGTGAACAAACCCAAAATTCAGGAACTCACACTCTCACCCCATACCATACACACATTTCCATAAGGCTAGTCTTGGCATTCCATACCCCAATTCCATTACAACATTCATATAACATAATTTCTCATTTGTACATGATACACTAGCATAATTACACATATTTATGGGGTCATAGGTCATATACAACATTAGATCACAACATTTGCCACTTGTATAGCTTCAAAGAAGCAAAAAGCATACACTTGAATGTCATACTCTCATCTTTAAGGTGGTTGGCTTCCATTACCTTGCCCACTTAGTCCACCTAACATGTTAAATCATTGGAGAGGAGGAAATGAAATCCAAAGAATCCTAATAGCTCATCTCCCATTCAATCATACATAATATGTGCAAAGAAAGCTTTACAAATGCATGCATGGAGAAAATGAAAGTCATGGACATTTAAAAAGAAAGTTTAGCATATGAACAAATCATACAAGACATTCAAGAGCTCACTAAGTGTTTGAATTGGCCTCACACTTCTTTTTATGAATTTTGGGCTTGTCTCACCCATTCTTTAAAAGCTTTGGATTCAACCATACTCTTGGTGTAACACCCCATAATTAATTAAGGTGTTAATCACATATTAGATTAATGAGGAATAATTAATATGGGTTGAGAATTAATTGAGATAGAAATCCTATCTAGACTTAAATTAATAGATCATGATAAGAGACTAATGAAGGCTCAATGGGTTAGGTGCAGACCCAACCCAATTTAGTGTGATGGAGGCCCAAAATCCACCTTGTATAGACTCTTCTAAGTGGCCCAATAACCCTTGTGCAGACCCACATTCTTGAGCCCTTCAAACTTGGCCCAAACTTAATTAAACTTCAGCAACCCAATGTATAAGAACTGGCCCAACAAAATTCTACAGCCCAATACTCTAAAAACTGACCCAACAAGCAAAAATCTGAAGCCCAAGTGAAGATGGACCTTGGAGCAACCCATGACCTATATTTGACCCAACTAAAACCCAACTTAAACCCTAATACTCTAGCCACTTTCTCATTTGCTGAAACTCAAGAAGCAAATTCGGAGCTTGGAGAGGAGGCTAGGGTTTAGGGTAAGAATTCTGCATTTTCTCACATTTAGAGCAAGATTTAGCTAAGGTAATAGTTATACAACTTAATCTCCTCATCTTTCTCTTTAATTTGGCCTGATTAGTTTTTTATTTGGAGCATTTTCATCCTACCCAAAATCTGAAATGTGAGTGTTTGGGGATTTTCTTGGTGAAATTCGTAGGTTGAGGTTAGGGCTAACCTTAGGTGAGTTTAAACCCTCCATTTTGATGCTTTATTTGTTAATTTGAGACCCTCATAGCTGATTTATAAAATGGGTATTAATTATGTACGAATTTGCTTAGGATTTTGGGTGGAATGTTGAGTTTTCTGGTGGAGGATACTTAATCCGAATTTAGAACCTATAGTGGCTGAGTAAGTGATTCTTAGGTAGTCATTAGCATCTTAAATTCTTTGGGTATTGATTGTAACTGTTAATGATGAATTAGAGTAGTAATTCTATGATGCTATGGTTATAGGAGGATTTCTTCACCATTGGTGACTGTTGCAAGTGTCTACAAGTGAGGTAACCGGGTTTATATCAATTCCATGTATATATTTGATTTAATTTCATATGTTGCTGTATATGAATGATTTGAAATGTTGAATGAATTGGTTGGCTATCTGTTGAATTGTGATTGGACCTTGTGAGTCCATGGTGGAACTGTGGTATGGCTGCCACCAGTGCATGTGCTTCGATCGAGTACCGAGTTATGATCAAACCCCAGATGCACAGAGCCCCGGTTGTACTCAATAGGGAGTAGGTGCCATGGACGGGCCTCTCCCGGTGTTAATGGCCTTTAACATGTGATAATATGATTGCTAATATGGGATAGTAATCATGATAGCCTAATTACTTCATTTGCTAATATGATATATATAATTATGATGTTGATTTTGATTCATGCTTATATGCTAATTAAATTGGATATATGATGGAATTGTCTTGGTTACTGAGATTTATATCTCACCCCGTTTCATGGGATTAACATTTCAGGTGAAGGTTCTTCGGGTAAGGATAAAGGGAAGCAAGTGGATGAAAATCCATGAGTTTCAATATATGGGAGAAGGCTACACTTAAGCAGGCTTATTTTGTAAAGATGCAATTTTGTTATTAGTTCACATAGCATCCTCATGTATTCATGTTGCCAAGTGTAGGCATTTATATTTTGTTTGATTGAAATGTAACCATTAAGGATTTAAGTCTCATTATAGTTGGATATTAATGTATGAACTTATAGTATCATATATGTAGTTTTGTTGAAATTGTGATATGGATTACCATATGGAAATTGTAGTCATATGATGCCTTGGATATGGACATAAACTATTGTTGAATGGAATCTCTATGGAATGTGCATGGGATGTCAATTGCTACTAATGCATGTGTTCTTGCTATTATATATTCATGAATTTGTTGATATGAGCTAGTTGGACAAGTAGGAAGTAATATTTAAGTTTTGCAATGGTAATGGACAGATTAATGGGTAAACAGGGTAGATAAACACTATTAGAGTCACATAAAATAAGGGAAGGTGGACCTGGAGTGTTTCTAAGATGAGGTTTGGAGTGTAGGGGGCGAAATTTAGGTAATATAGTCACAGGAGGGAGTTCCACCGCGGCCAAATGAGAGACAGAGCCGAAGGGCACCGCGGCATAACCAATCCCACCGCGACACAAGGGAGGAAAATTAGCCCAGAGAGTGACAGTGGCGAGGAGCGCTGCGGCCTGATAAATCTCGTTGCGGCGCAGAGCGAAAAAAATTGCCCAAGAGGGTAACGGAACCAAAACTCACCACGGCGCATTATGTCCTGCCGCCGCGCGAGTCGAGGAAATAAAATAAGGGTTGGACAGAAGCAAAACTCGCCGTGGCGCAAATATATTGCGCCGAGGTGAGAATTGTGGGAGTTAAGAACAGTAGTTCTAGGAGGTGTTTCTGCTGCAGCGCCACATAGGTTGGCCGCGGTGAAAGTCCAACTCTTGTAAAATTATGAGACAATATAGGAACACTTGTGGGAGGTTATTGGGTATTAAAACTGATGAATGGATGAATCATGAACCCCTTATGGTAGTAGGATTTCTTTTATGCAAATTTTGTTTTGTTGTGGTAGTATGGTGATGACCCTAACATCAAGGTTCAAATTTTCTCATATTTTCGTAATGTGATAAAATATAATGACCTTAAACCTTGATCATTAATTATTAATTATACATTTAACCATAATTACAACGATAAGAAGGTAGGGTTGTCACACTTGGGAGCCCACTTTATTTTTGGGAGACTCTTTACTTTATCTCAACCAAGCTCAAGGGTTCTTGGTTTATCCTCGCTAAAGGGAAGAGTTCTTGGCCTCTCTACACTCAAGTAAACTCATACAAACATCATATAATCATTGGAAAACATAACATGGTATCAAAAATCATGGCATATAAAGTCATACTAGCATACTTTTCATAACTTGAAAATGTACATACATACATTCTAACACAAGCTAAACACACATCAATGCATGAAAGAAAGTGGAGAGAGCTACATTGGAAGCAATTACACACTTTTTCCTTAAGCTTTGAGTCTTCTCCCTTGATCTCACACACCCAACAAGAATGTGGAGATCATTTCTCTGGCCTAGACACACCAAAAGAAATATGAATTACTCATGGGAACAAGACTAGGCATTATACACACTTTAGATGATGCTACTTTAGCTTAGGGCTCCATTATGCTTCCATAAGGCACTTAATGAAGCAACTACAAAAATTCATGATCTTGGCTCCCTTCTCTCCTTTAATCTATGATTCTTGACTCTATTTAGACCTCTTGGAGTCATCACACAATTATTTTAAGGAGCCTAGCTAAGAGTTGCTTCATTATGCTACATTATGCAGCCTACACCTCCATCTTACTATATATGATTTCTAAAATTTTTTCAGGGCTTTCTCTCATCCTTTTCCATCATATATGACTCAAAAATAAGCTTGAAGCAAATTAAAACACTCCCTAGCTACTCCCCCCATGCTTAGGTGAGACAATGCAAGAATTTTGGGTTTATGGAGTTTGCAATTTTTTCTTGAAGGGAGAGGCACTTGGGAGCCTTCCTAGGTGTCTTGGGAACTCAAACAAATACTTACATAAGCTAGGAAATTCTTGAATCCAATCAGATTTTGCCATATGTTCAAGAATCCCTAACTTTGCTATCTTGGATTCTAATGGTTCATTTTGATCCCTAATTGCTTTATTAGATCCCTCATGCCTCAAAGCCTCACTTGCTATCATGTTTAGACCAGAATTGGACCTCTATTATATAGCCCCTATTCTGACTAAAACCATAAAAGAAAAGAAATTCAAAAAGAAGCAACAAAGTCCCACTTTGCTTACCTTGTTTACAAGCTTTCCAAGGGAGCTTCCTTATGCTACCAAGAACTCTCTCAAATCCTCTCTTCCCTCTCTTAAACAAACCACATATCAGCGCCAAATTAAATTGCAAAACCATGAGAAGGAAGAGGAAGAAGAGGGGAAGAAGTTTAACAAGGCAAGGAGTAGGAAAAAGTGGCTAAAACTTACACTTTTCAAAGCTTCTTCTTCCTTCCTTGGCCTCCCCTCTTGTGCACCACTCTTAGCCCTTCTTAATTCTATTTTAACATGTGGGAGAGTTGGTGAGGAGATCTGACCAGAGGTAGGTCGCTTTTATAAGCCTAGGGATTCATTTAAGTAACTTTTAAAATTTGTAATTTAGTCCCTCTTTGTAGTTTTATTCGTTTGGGCTCATTTCAACTCCTTTCAAAGAATCATCTTTTCCATCATATTCCTTAGGCTCTTAATCATAATAATTGCCTTTGAAATCACTAAAAAAGGATTTGAAATTATTCTGAACCGTTCAGTCAAAGTTTCGATCAACTAATGGTCAAAATCGCTCACCGAAGGGGTTTCAATTCTTCTAAGGGTTCCCATGGTATTCAGGGCCTCTGAGAACCCTGAAAAGCTCAAATTTTTCATTTAAAAAGCCCTCTTATGAGTTTTCAAAATTTTTTAGAAATTACAAAAATGCCCTTACTTCCTTTAGCAAATTTTCTGAGCTCTTCTGGCTCTGGTTTTTGGGCATCTTAAATCTCAAATCCTCATTTTCTAATATTTAAAATTTTATCATAATTTTAGTTGGCCCCAATTCCTTCTATTTCGAGGACTTTCTTTTATATTTGACCTATTTCTGACGTTTACGAAGAAACCGAACATTGTGTTTCTCATGTTTATGGAAGGATCGGATGTTACAATGCACATCTTTTTCTAATGGAGTTAGCCCTTCTTGATCTAAAGAAGTTGTGATGACGCTTAAGGCTAGAACCTCAAGCCTATTGAAGGTTGATGGAATCTTTAAAGGGATGTTTTTTCATTTGCATAAATGCCTCATCTACAGTTACATTAGTAGGTTCATGCATGTTACAAGAGATCTTGTATAATTTCTTGATGGCTATGATTTTTTCTTCATCTTTTTTTAATAGAATTTCTTGTAGCTCTATGACGTGAGTGTGTAAGATTCATTGTAACCCTATAAAGCACTTGTAATATCTTTTTAAAGAAAAACGTTTTCTTTTATGTTGGATTTTCCTTCTTTGTATAAGCATCTTTTCAGTGGGGGAATTGAGATCTTTACACACAGTTACATGGACTATATGTTGTGTAGATCTCTTCTAGTTTTTCTTTCTATGATGCTTGTAATATTTTATGTTATGTAAACTAATATAATCCTTAAATAATGGATTGGATTAATAAAAAGGGGTCACAAGAAAAAGAAAAGACTAGTTAGAACAAAAAGGAACCAATATGGGCCAAACTGATGAAAATTCAAAGATTTAGAAAATATGAGAATTGACTTAAGAAATGAATATTTCTCATCATAATATGATGAAATAATGTTTGTAGATTAATCAGATGAGGTTGGTTTGATTAAATCCTTAATATATGATTTAGGGTTTCAGTTGACCATAACTTTAACTGAACTTTTTTAGACTATTTAGAGTTTTTGTAACCTCAAAGCAGATATTCTTAATGAAGAAGAGAATAGCTTTAACATAGAGTTATTGGTTTTTGAAAATACGAAAAAATGAGCTCAAACAGCGGAATTAAAATATAAGAGCAAAAAATTGGTATTTTGAAAATTTTAAGAAAACCCTAGAACCCTCTATATATAAAGTGCCATTCATCCTTCCCTCTCCATAATTGACCTTGGTAGCATTAGGAAGCTCTCTTGTGGCGTGACAAAGGAAGAAGGAAAGAAGGAGGAAGAAGCCATCTATAAGTAAGTAAACATGGCAAACTTGTATATAATGTTATTGTAAGCTTTCTCTTACTCTTTCTCCTCTTCCTCTTGATGGTTTTAATTTCCTAAAAGAGTAAGCTTTGTGGCTGGTACCTTGGGTGATAAAGCTCTTGTGGAGAAACCAATTACACCAAAGTAATTTTCATCAAGGGTACTTTAAAGTAAGGTATTGTTTTGGCTAAGAAATTGTGTAACCTTGAAACTCTAGCCAACCATTCTTTGTTTCTATCTCACCTTTTTATTAAAAAAGATTTTTTTTTCTTTTCCTTATTTAACCCTCTTAATATAACTCAATGCTAAATCAAAGACACTTTCATCAAGAGAGAAAGATATCCTCCGTAAATAAAGTAGTAAAAAGAAACAAACTAAGCCTAAGTGACCAATGATGAGATTGTTGTTTTAATATAAAGAGCTCTGCTCTCTAATCCCATTGCATCTCTGTCATGCCATCAAGGAATACACAATATTTCATACCATATTCCTTTAATAACAACATTTTCTCATATTGTTACTTTTGGCAGCAGAAATTACTATTATTAAAACTTTAATTACCCTAATTGCGCACAAATACATATTTCCATTATAGAAATTCTCAAATTCATGCCAAACAAGTTTTTTAGGCTTAGAATATCATAAAAAGAAGCTCAAATTTTAGGTCTTGCTTCACACACATAATTTCACAACCAAAACACATAATATGGACAAATTTTGAAAAATCATAATTTGAGTTATGCAACCTCGATTTGCACACACTTGGTGGCTGCAAAAAGCTTAGGATTTCAACTTTATGCTTATAAAATTTCATAAGCAATTGAGCTCGTTTGACTCCTCAAATCCACAAAAAACCAAATCTATACCAAATGAATAGTATTAAGTACTAAACTACAAAATCTGCTGAATTTTGAAAATTTATAAAATATTATATAAAGTTCCAAAAATTGTATTATTTGACTCTATGAAAAGCTCTTAATGAGCTCTAAATTCTTATCAAGTTTCAACCCAAAATTTATCCATTTGGCTTAACTTTAGTTTAGATACATATTATGGCTTAAAAAGTTTTATATTTGGTTCCAAATGGTTCAATTTGAGCCATATCATGCTATGCCACAATTTGAACAAATTTTAAATCACAAATATAGCATATATGATTGATCCAACATGCCCCAAAAGTCATGCAACCCAAAACCATACTCCCACTTGCCATTATACATATGCAAATTCAAGAACTTATATGGTCAAATTGCATGTTCTCATATATTTACATTCAAAAATGGTTTAGACATCATAGTCCTATGCCTTTGAGTGTGTGGGAAGGGTTATATCTCATAATAAACATATACATTATCATAATGACAACAAAATGCATTAAAACTTAAACCAGTGTCAAAGTAGTTCTTCTTAAACTCTTTGCTCATCATTTTTGTCTCCTTGAGAACTACCTAGACATGGTTAGGGAAAATATGGGAAGGAATGAGATTCAAATAATCCCAATAGCTCATTCATTATTTAAGCATACATATATGGTATACTTAAAGTCAAGAAAGTAATCATGCATATCACATAACCAAGTATCATTCATTTTCATGCATTAGAGATTACATAGCTCCATTAAAAGCAAGAACAAGCTATAAGAACTTTTAGTCTAGCCTTACCTATCATTAGGGACTTTTAGTTTAGTTTTACCATTTTTTAGGGACTTTTGACTTAATCTCACTCATGTTTAAGACTTTTAGCCTACTCGCCCACATTTAGGGAACTTTTGGTGTCACTTCATCCATTCTAAGAGACTTTTGGCATAACCTTACCCATTCAAGAGCCAAACTAATTCCAAATGCAATCAAATGTTATGCAATTGCATATGATCATCAATCAATCAGTACTACACATAATTTGCAAATAAGACATATAAGCAATCTATTCAAGCAACCAACATATATATGCAAGAATAGATGAAAAGCTACTTTAATGTAAGAATTCAATTTTGTTTCCTTTTGGTTCTTAGCTTGATCTCTTAGCCTCACATCTACACTGAGGGAGATTTCACTTGCTTGGTGTAATACCTTAACCTCTTTACTCTCACTACAAAGGTCCCATGGTCTATCCCAATCCATTTCAAGCATATTAGATAATATTTACAAGGAAGCATATGTTTTCATACATGGAAAGTTGTATGATTGGAAGACCATATTCATGATTCATGGCTTTAGGGACCATGTGAACTCATACATATCATTTACTATCCTTATCATATCCATTAAATTCATAAACATCATCATTTAATTCATGCATCATGGGTTTGGAAGCCATGCATTAGAAAATTAAAGTTTGCTCTTAGGTTGGTATGTCTAACTTTTTGGTATGAACTTTGAAAATTCATAACTAATTTTAAAAAAATTAAAATCATGCATATTATAGCTTTCTGGAAATATTTGGATGTTAACTAATGATAAAAATAATTCCAAACTAATGCAGTATCATTAAACTTGTAGAAATTGATGGAACAATACTAGAAGTCAAGTTATTTTATTAGTACTATCATGCAATTCAAAAATGTGCTTCTCCCTCTACAAAGATCTAATTAAGGTGATATTTATGGCTATGGAAAACTTATGGCATCTAATTCATTCGTATAAAATTTTATGAGTATTGGACTTCATTTGACCCACATGTAACACAGAAGCATAAACTGACCATATAAACAGTGCACATACCATTTTTGTATAATTTGGCCAACTTTGAAAAATCATAATAAATTATTTAGAACTCTAAATTGAGTGCTATTTAACTTTGTGAAAAGCTCTAGATGAGACCTACTTGCTGGCCAAATTTTATGAAAAAAATCACTTATTTGTTCAGACTTTGGTTTAGCTTACCATTTAGTCAATTTTGAAGTCCAAAAGGGCATCATAAGGCAGCAAAGAGCTTTCCTCTTATCCCATAACCACTTAGGCACATCCAAAAACATAAATATAACATATAAAAGCATGCCAAATGATATAAATCATCATGGAGCTCATTCTCACATTGCCACTTGCATTCATACACATAGACACAAAGGTAAAGGAGTGGCAAAAACTCACTTTCTTATTCATTTAGCTTCCACATTGATACATACATCATATATACATACATTTAAACATGCTCAATAATTTACATCATATATACATCTCATGGTTATAATTTTTAACATCAAAATGCAAATACAGGGCCTATTTCTCTATCTTTTTTGTCAAAGTCTTGTTTCTCATGGTTGATGGCCTCCATTTCTTGATCCATTTGACTCACCTAGACATGATTAGGCATATGTGGAGGAAGAGTGAGATTTAAAGAATCCAAATCACTCTTAACCCTTTCAAACATACATAATGGATGCATATACATGTCAAAGAATGCATACATGACATTCAAGCTACTAGTGAGCATACATAAAATAGTTTCCTTGTCACATAAACTCATATATAGCATATATAAGCTCTCAAGGGCATTGGTCTAACCTCACCCAACTTTCTTAGGACTTTTAAATTTGTCTCATCCACTTTTAAGAAACTTTTGACTTAGCCTCACTCTTCTTGAGATTTTTGGCTTTGTCTCACCCATTTCTAGGGACTTTTGGCTCATCCTCACCCATGCTAAGAGGCTTTTGGCGTAATCAAATCCATTCAAGCCATATTGCATACATAAACGCATTTTAAGAAGCATAGTGCTACCATAGCTTGTAAGCAATCGCTGAAAATATTTTTCATGGTTCAAACATACACATAAGCACTTAAACACAAATAAACATCCAAGTTGTGCATGAGAGAAATGTTAGAGAGCTACCTTGAAGCAAGATTTACATACTTTTCCTTGGATTATTCTTCCCCTCTCTCGGTCACACACTTGAAACTAGGTGAAGTTTGATTCCTTTAGCCTAAATATATCAAATGGGGCACAATTACATCATTGAAGTAATTTTTAGCATCATGCATACTCTATGTAAAGTTACTTTCTCATATGGCAACATAATAGTTCCATACAAGACCTAATGAAGCAACTACTAGAATCCATGCTCTTAGCTCTATTTTTTTCTTCTACCTAAGTCTCTTGACTCTATTTAGACCCCTTGAAGTCATCACAAATTTATTTCTAAGAGCCTAGATACAAGTTACTTCTTTAGGTCTCATTGTGGAGCCTATACTTTCATCTCACAAACCAAGGCTTCTAAATTTTTTCCAAGACTTCCTTAAATGTTCTTCTATCATATTTAGTCCCTTTCTACCTTTAGAAAAATTTAAAACACTTCCTAAGTACTCATGGTGGTCTTAGTCGAGACACTCCTATAGAAAGTGACCATAGAGTTTGCTCCTTTTCCTTTTCCTTTTCCTTTAGAGAGTTGGTACATGTGAGGCTTTTTAGGTATCTCAAGAACCCATATACACTCTTAGACAATTAAAACTATCACTGGAAAGCTTCATACATACTATTGTGAAACAAAATCATTAGGTTTTGGAAACTTGTTTTTTAATGTTTCTTTTTGGAATTTCTTTGCATATACTTGTTTCTCCATTCAAAAACTTAGGTTTCATGCTTGGTTTAGGTCAGAATTCACTCCCTCTTAAGTGTTCTCTAGGTGGCTGAAAATCACCCACGAAAGAACAAGAAGAAGGAAGCAAGAAAAGCTATGAAGTTACCTTGATTTCTTAACCTTTTCAAGAGCTCTCTCCTTTGCTATAGGTTTCTCCTTGAGTTTCTAACTTCCTCAATCTAAACAAGACTCAAAACAGTCCCAAATCACATATCAAAACCACAAAAAGAAAGAGGAGAAGGAGGAGAACAAGTTTAATAAAGGAAGGAACAAGAAAATCCATAGTTTTTCTCACCTTTTCCTAAGCTTTTCTTCTCCCTTTTTCCCCTCCTCTTGTGCGCCCTTCTTGACTGATTTTCCCTTTAGTTTGGACAAAAGCTAGGTCAGCTAAAGTGAGAAAAAGAGTGGGGTACTACCTATATATAGTAAGGGTTCTATAAGAAGCTTTTCAAAATATCAAATTTGTCCTTCATTTTTAGTTTCTTCATTTAAGGCTTATTTCAACTCCTTTCTTAGAGTCATCTTTTTTATATAAAATTTAGATCTTTTAATTTATAAAACACCTTTGGAATCACTCAAATCAAATTTAAAACCTTTTCTAAAAGAATTAAAATTTAGGTCAACCGATATTCTAAAATATAAATAGGAGGGATTCGAACTATTCTAGAGGTTCCTATAGTTTTTAAAACCTCTAAGAACCCTAGAAAACTCAATTTTTCTATTTAAAGATCCCTCCTTTGAGTTTTCTAAAAAGTGCCTAAAATTACAGAAATGCCACTACCTTTCGTCATATTTTGTTTTGTCACTCAAACTCTGGTTTTTGGGTATCCTAAGCTTTGGATCCTCATTTTTTATTATTTAAAATTTTATCCTAATTTCATTTAGCCTCAACTCATTCATTTTAGAGGACTTTCTTTTATATCTGGCTCGTTTCTGTCATTTTTACGAAAATCGGGTGTTACACTTGGCCTAGACACACTAAATAAAGCACAAAATCATTAATGGAATCATACTGGTACCCATTTAAGCTTTATACAAACTAGTTAGAAGTTTAAATCCTTATATGGTTCAATTAAGTGGCATAATGAAGTAACTCTTAGGAATCAATATCTTAGCTCTAAGATCTCACCCAAGTTATATGACTCTATTATAACTTATTAAAGCCATTATAAACTCAATTCAAGGAACCCAACACCAAGTTGCTTTTTGATGCATAATGGAATCCTAAATTTTCACATTTCAAAATAAAGCTTCTGAATTTAAACTAATGATTTCTTTGGTGTTTTTAATTTATATCTAGACCATTTATAACTTTGGAATACAAAAAAACTCTCCTTAGGTACTTTAGATAGGTCTTAGCCAAGACAAGGTTTAGAATGGGTTCTATGATGTTTTGCTCATTTCTCTTAGGGAATTGAAACCTATAAAGCTTCTTTAGCTTCTTTTTAATTCAATTATACTTTTACATGGTTTGAAATACCATTCTAAGGTTTTATACTTCCTAAGGTATAATCAAAACCTTAAGTATCAAGTTTTGCTTTCTTTAGCTTCCTTGCTTACTTTCAATTGAATTATCATAATCTACATATATCAAAACCCTATTTCCCATCAAGTTTAAGCTAAAATCAAACTCCCTTGAGGCTGCCCTTGGTTAGGTTGAATGAAGGAAGAGCAAGAACACCAAGAAAAAGTAAGTTTTTAACATGGCACCATACCTTGTTTGAAACCTTGTGTAATGAGGATTTTTATGGTGCAATTGGTTGCATCGAACTCTACCTATGTAAATTATTTTTCATAGCTGGTCCCAATTTTAGAAAAAAGATGAGGGTTATGTTAGGCAGTTGACAGCCAATGTAAAATTTTGTTGAATTTTCATGATATGAATCATCGATATATTATAGATAATGCTAAGTTGTTATTTGGAAGTAATGCGCTGTATAACTCGAGTATAGTGACAAATGAGCAAGAGCCATTGCATCGACACCTGGGTGTATTGAAAAATAAGCAAGGATTTCCATATTTTCATGTACGAATGTGGGTAAAGAAGTTAGTTCACAAGAGTAGGATTCATTTTGAAACTTGAAATATAAGTACACTTATAGGTAAGTCAATGACAGTAATAGATACTATGATTAGGAGAATGATTAATTTTATGTGTCTACAAGAAACTAAATGGGTAGAAGAAAAAATGAAAGAATTAGATACCTCATGTTTTAAACTTTGGTATACTAGTAATGCTAGATCTAAAAATAGGATAAGTATAATTGTAGATAAGTTTTGAAAAAATGTTGTGGTGGATGTAAAGAGATTAGGAGATAGAATCATTGCGTTAAAGTTTGTAGTGGAAATGAAAACCTTTAATATTATTAGTGTTTATGCACCACAAATAGGATTAGTCGAACATCACAAGGTAAAGTTTTGAGAGGATTTAAAACGTTTAGTTCAGAAAATACCATTAAGAGAAAAGATTCTTTTTGAAGAGGATCTTAATGGTCACGTAGAAAGTGTATCTAGAGGTTATGAGGGTATGTATGGAGGACATGCCTTAGGGGAAGCAAAAACAGAGAGCAAAACTATTCTAAACTTTTTATTAGCATTCAATCTCATAGTAGCTAACACTTATTTTAGGAAGTGTGAGGAGCATCTTATTATGTACAAAAGTGGAGGGGCATGCTTTCAAATTGATTCTTATAAGGAAATCAAATAAAAAAAATTTCATGAATTGTAATGTTATACCTAGAGAGAGCTTGACTATTTAGCATAGGTCTTAGTTATAGATGTCTTAGTTAAAAGGAGAGTAAAGAGTAAAAGCCAAGATAGAGTGTCTAGGATTAAGTGGTGGCAATTGAAGGGAGATAAAGAAAAAAGCTTACAGAGAAAGATTTTGGAGGAAGAATCTTGGAAAGCATAAGGAAGTGCTAACGATTTATGGGATAAGATGGCTAAAGAGATTAGAAAGGTGACAAAGGAGATACTTGGAGAATTAAAAGACTTTAGACATAGGGATAAAGAATTTTAGTGATAGAATACAAGCATATAAAATAAGGTTAAGGTTAAAAGCGAGTGTTATAAAGAGTGGTCTTTGTGTAAGAGCGATGAAAATTGAAAAAAATATAAGGTAGCTAAAAAAGATACTAAGAAAGTGGTGAGTGAAGTGAGAGTTAGGGTATTTGATGGGTTATACCAATCCTTAGATACTTAAGTTAGAGAGAAAAGTATCTACAAGCTAGCTAAAAGTAGGGAAAGGAAAAAAGACGTAGACAAAGTGAAATGCATTAAAGATGAAGAAGGAAAAGTCTTGGCATGGAACAAGATATTAGGGAATGGTGGAAGGGTTATTTTTATAGACTATTTTAATGAAAGACATGAGATTGTATTGCACTCAAATAGGCTAGACACTAAAGCAGAGGACTAAAATTATACTTTTTATCGTAGGATTCGAGAGTTAGAAGTAAACAAAGCATTGAAACGAATGGAGAATGGCAAAGCAATAGACCGGATAATATATTCATTGAAGTATGGAAAGGTTTAGGTATGAAAAATATAAGTTAGCTCACAAAGTTATTTAATAAAATTATAAGGTCTAAGAAAATGTTAGATGAGTAGAAAAGAAGTACTTTAATCCCTATTTATAAGAACAGGGGGGATATACAAAACTGTACAAATTATAGAGGAATTAAGCTCATGAGCCACACTATGAAATTATAGGAGAAGGTAGCTGAGTGAAGATTAAGACAAGAGACTCAAATTCTTGAGAATCTATTTGGCTTTATGCTAAGAAGGTCGACTATGGACGTAATATATTTGTTGTAAAAATTAATGGAGAGATATTGAAGGAATCATAAGGATTTACATATGGTATTTATCGATTTGGAGAAATCATATGATAGGGTGCCAAGAGAGGTTTTATAGAAGGATCTAGAGAAAAAAGGAGTTCGTATGGCTTATATTCGAGCGATTCAAGATATGTATGATAGGGTTACAACTAGTGTTATAATAAAAGGTGGACTTACATAAGATTTTTTTATAACTATTGAACTATATCAGGGTTAACTTTGAGTCTTTATCTTTTTACTTTAGTTTTGAATGAGCAAACTAAACATATTCAAGAGCTAGTGTCACAATGCATGCTTTTTATAGATGACATAGTACTAGTTAGAGAATCGAGCGAGGAAATGAATGAGAAGTTAGATATATGGAGACTAGTTTTAGAAGCACACGGATTTTGTTTAAGTAAAAGTAAAATAGAGTATATGGAATATAAGTTTAGTAAGAGATACACAAGTTCTAGTACAGAAGTAAAAATTGGAGAGCATGCCATACCATAAGTTACATAGGTTAAATATCTTAGGTTCATCATACAACATGGCAAAAAAATAGAGAAAGATGTAAAACATAGGATTCAAGTGGGGTGGATGAAATAGAGAAATGCTTCGAGCGTTATTTGTGATAGAAGAGTACCATTCAAACTTAAGGGTAAATTCTATCATACAGCTATTTGACCTGTAATGTTGTATGAAACTGAGTGTTGGACAATAAAAAGTCAACATAAGAATAAGTTCAATGTTCTAAAGATAAGAATGTTGCGTTAGATAAGTAGATACACCAGATAAGATAGAATTAGAAATAAATGTATTAGAGATAAAGTGGAGGTTGTAACACCCCAAAAATTAATTAAGGTATTAATAATGTATTTAGACTAATTAAGAATAATTATTATTGAATAATTGGGTAAGGATTTATAGAGGCCCAATGATTCTAGATGCAAGTCTAACTCCTTATTATGAGACTTGGGCCAAGAGAAATCACCTAGTAATAGCCCAATTTGATTTAGTAAAATAGAGTCCCAAGACCTAATTTACATGAGCCCTTATAGTTGGCTCAACACACATTATGCAGACCCAAGTTAAGTTGACTCTTGGAACTTGGCCTAACTCAATCAAATTTTTGCAACCCAACTCAGGAAATAAGGCCCAACAAGTATAAAAATCTGAACCCATGAGGATTTGGGCCTTTGGGTCAACCCACAACCCATTTGGCACCTAACTCAAACACAACTAAACCCTAAATACACTTAGCCTCCTTCCCATTCTGCAGAAAAAACACAAGAGGCAAAGCAAAATTTAGAGGTTGAGAGGGAGGCTAGGGTTTTTCTGCATTCTTCTACTATTTCTCACTTTTAGAGGAAGATTTGGCCAAGGTAATCTATACAAAACATATCCCTCTCATTCTCCTCTTTATTTTGGATCGATTAGTTTCTAGTTTTGAACATTTTCATCTCCTTTCCAAATCTGAACCTTGGTGTTTTGGTGTTTCCTTGTAAGATTTTCGGAGTTAGAAGCTAGAGGGATGATTAGGTAAGCATTTTCCTTCCATTTTGTGTATTATTTGCTGGAAAATATCCCTAAAGGTTGATTTTCATAATGGGTTCTGCTATTGTGCGAAATTACAAGGAAATGAAGGTAAAAAACTGAATTTTCTAGGCTTGATGACTCAAATTCGAATTTGGGAATGTCTCATGGTGTGTTTTTAGTAGTTAAGACTCAACTTAATTCATTTGACCTCTTGGGTGTATGGGTAAGTGTTCCCTCTCCTCTTGTGTGGTATATATATAGAATTTCCATCATTTAGACTGACTTTTGGTGCATGGCTTTTACATGTGCGAAAATAGAGATGTTAGGAGTGACCCATTGTGAGTTCTTGTTGTTGTGATGTTGAATTGATGCTATAAACCCTTAGGAAGCTTGGGTAAGAAGTTCTTAATGAACTTTTGTTAAGATTAATCTATAAATAGGGAAATTTCTAATTAATGATAGTTAAATGATGATGATTAAGCCTGGTGTGCTTTGAATCATGATGGTAGTTAGAGGATGAGTAATTGACTTCATTGAGGTAACTGGGGTTAATTTTCCAATTCCATGTATATATTCATGTTAATCTGATATTGTTTGCACATATATGATTTTGAAATACTAAATGATTAGTTGACTACTTGAATTGTTATTATGTTTGGACCTTGTGAGTCTATGGTGGAGCTGTGGTGCGGCTGCCACCCGTGCATGTGTTTTAATCTGGCACCGGGTTGTGATCAGACCTAGATGCATTGAGCCCTAGTTGTGCTCATTACGGAGTAGGTGTCGTGGATGGACTTCTCCCAGTGTTATTGGCTATTAACATGTTGTGTATGACTACTGGTATGGGACAGTAGTTATTGGTAGTTGAAATAGTTCATTTGCAAATTGAATTGATGATTCTGGTATTGATGATATGAAATTGCATTGGATTGATTAACTTGTACATATATATGGGAATTACCTTTTGTTACTGAGATTATATATCTCACCCCATTGTGGGCTAACATTTTTAGGGACCAGACCTCTTAGTGGCAAAGAGAAAATTAATGGAATCACATTAAATGATTTGGTAGTACATGGGCTTGGAGGCCTTGTCAAATTGTATTGTAACTAGATTGCTAATTTTGTATCATTACTGTATTGCATCATGAATTGCTTAGTATAGAGACTGTATATGTAATTTAATTATCATGGGATTGAACATTATGGTTGTAATTGGCTAATAATGGATAAGTGACTTGATCTTGTATGAACATTAAGCATGGGCCCCATACACCTTGTGACCAGAATACATTTCCTGTCATTAAATTATGGTTTTGTTGATGTGTGGTAGCTTGGTAAGTAGAAACTAATACTTTAAATCTTGATATGGATAAAGATAGATTAACTAGGTAAATCAAGTAGATAAATGCCATTAAAAGTTCACAAATGGAGGGAGAGTGGTCCTAGAGTGTTCTTAGAAAGAGAGTGGAGAGTATGAGATAAAATTTTTGGAGTTATAGGATCAAAAGGAATTAGCCGCGGCCAAAATTTAATTGACCTCGGCTAAATGGTAACAGAGGGGAATTGGCCACGGCCAACATTTAATTGGCCTCGACCAAATGTGGCGAACCTGCCAGGGAAGAAAACAGAGAGCAATTGGCCACGGCGAACAGTGACGTTGGCCACGGCTAAGTCTGAGAAGCAGATTTATGGGTGTTTCAGAGGGTATTTGGCCGCGACAAAATGTAAAAAATTTGTGAAGGCATAAGGAGTTAAATCAAGAGTAATTGGCCGCGGCGTAAGGGAATTTAGCCGCGGAGAAAGTGCTCTATTTCTTATATTCACCTAGAAACCTTAGTTTCTCTTAAAGTAATGCTAAGCAATGATCTAGAAACACTTATAGGAGGATTTTTGAGTTGGAATTGATGGATGGGAGAACCAAAGGCTCTTCATTAATAATTAAATTCACTTACGCATTCGAATAATTGTGGTTGTCTAGTTAATGACCCTAACAACATTAAGGTTTCAAATTTCCTCATTTTTTCCCAATGTAATTAATCTTAATGACTTCAAACCTTGATATATGATTATTAATCACGTACTTAACCTTAATTATAATAATTAGAAGTTAGGGTTGTTACAGAGGTCGCACCTATTGTGAAAAAGACTGTAGAATCACAACTTAGATAATTTGGGCATGTGTGAAAGAGACCTATAGAAGCCCTAGTTAGGAGAGTAGATCAAATAGAGAGTAGTCTAATAGTCAGAGGCAAAGGGAGACTAAGAAAAAATATAAGAGAAACTATTAAGAAAGATTTAGAGTTAAATAGTTTGTTTAAAAATATGACTTACGATAGGATTTTATAACATCGATTGATCCATGTAATCGACCTCACTTAGTGAGAAAAGGCTTTGTTGTTGTTGTTGTTGTAATTGATTGCATCAAACTCTTTCTTTCCCTCAAGTGGTCAGTCATCAAATATATCTTTTCAAGAAGCCAAGACCACTATTAGACAGAGTAAGAAAAAGAGAGCAAGGTTTCTAACTAAAAGAACATGAAATTATGCAAGTTTCTATACCTTTCTTTCCTTTCCTTCTCTCTTCTCTTTAAGCAACTTTGAGAGCTAGTTTAAAGGTGTTCTAGGTCGATTATAGGGTTAGGGGACATGGTTGGGCATATATAAAAGGAAAATAGAGGTTTTAAAATAATTACAAAAATTCTTGTTATGCCCTTCCATTTCTGTTCCTCTGTTTAAACTTATTTTGAATCCTTTTTTAGAATTATTTTTTTCATAAAAAAATTTAGGTCTTCTAATTTATTAAAAATATTTTATTTTATTATGGGATTCAAAACAATCCAAACTAATTTAGTCAAAGTTTAAGTCAACCGATAATTTAAATTATATATTGGAAGGGTTTTAACTATTTTGACGGTTCCCATAATTTTTTGAGTCTCTAAAAACCCTAATGAGCTTAGCTTTAACATTTAAAATCTCCTTCTTTAAGTTTCTCAAAAGTTGCCTGAAATTACGATTTTGCCATTATTATATTAGTTTTTTCCATTTAGCCATTTCGGCTTCGATTTTTGTGCCATCATTGGTTTCTTAACCTCATTTTTAGATGTTCTATTTAATGCTCTAGTTTTACTTTGCCTCAATTCATTTTACTCCAAGGTCCCCTCTCATTAACCATATAATTCAAATTTTGGTTTCTCTTAATTTGTACTGCCCTTCTTTTAGCCTGTGACCCTACTTAAATAATTTATTTTACTCTTTAAGAACTATTTTGAATTTCTAAATCATAGGATATTACAATCTCTACCAAAGAAATTCATTTCTTAAAAAAACAATCTAGTATTGACAACTATAGAGAGGCCATAAAACTATTCTATCCTATAACAAATTTTAGGACAAAGATATTCCCTAAAATATTTAAGCATTCCAAGGCATACCCAAGATTTAGCAAACACACAAAATGTGGTCATCTAGTGAAGGCAAGCAATAACAAACATATAAGTAGGAAGTAATCCAAAAGAGAGCATTAACTGAGGTAAATCAATAATTTTCCTTTATAAAAAATGTTCAATACCAATGGGAAATATAAGTAAACATTTTCCAAAACATCTAGAATAATTTTTCTAATTAACCATTGCAATGGTATAGAGCATTTGAAGAGTTCAATATAATAAGGAATTAACGGTCTTTGATCTTATTATCATGATCAAAACAAAAATAATTGCAGAATCAATTGCACCAAAATAGCCATAATGGAAATATTCACTCTTTATTAAGGAAATAGATTTGATCAGGGATAGTTACTAAAGATAGATTTGATCAATTAAATGTATAATATAGAAATAGAGATTTTAATAAGAGATTAAGCAAATCATGATAGGATGAAAGCAGATCACAATTGCAAAATGTTACTTTAAGTGATTAGTAGAGATGATTCATTAAAAAGCTAGTGATTTATCATAATGTATGGAGAAATTATGATTCATTAAGGTAAAGTGTTTTAATGTCTTATCAAATGAAATGTTAATAACAAAGTTTGATAAGCAAAACAAAATATACAAACACAAGCTTTAGTTTCAAGTCTTTTAAGTTCCATCTTTAAGATTCTTAAAACATTGACTCTCTCACCCTTCTTTTTTTCTTAATTGCTTTTGAATCTTGACCAAGTACAAATAAAAGACCATCAAATTCTAGTTTTCTTAAACAAGCTAAAACTAAGCATCATAATGAAGACAAATGACCCTATCAATCACTGCTTTAAATTCTTATGCATCATGGACCAATTCCTCTTATTCTATTTTCTAATTTTCGACTAACACATGAAAACACCCTCTCAAAACTGATACTCAACCAAAAATTGAAATGGAAGCTAGAATGGCAAGAAATTAACTTGTTTATGATCCTTCCACTTCCTCTTCACTCTTCACCAAAATTCCCCAAATTCCTCAGATTCCCATACAAGAAAATCATGGCCAAATCAAAATTTATTTAGATCAGAGTAAAGAGAATGATGCATAGAGTAATTTTTCTAAAGTCACCTTTAGTAAAATTGACTTCTCCTCCTCTATGTAAGACTTAGAGTAATGGCATACATGGCTTCTTCTAAGGTTTTGACTCTCTTTCTTTGAAAGCAAGGGAATTTTAAATAAAGGTTGAAGGGCTTCCATTTTTGTAGCAAGCTAGGAGCTTGCTAGCTATGAAGGCTCACAGTGCTAGCAGTACGCTAGTGCCAACACAGTGGACTATGAGGGGCTTACTCCGTTGCTCAAGGCAGAGAGGGATTTTTGGTTCTTCATAGGGTATGGGTTTTGGCTTTTAAGAGTGTTATTGTGTAGTGGAAGGAAAAATTGGACAAGGATTTTTTTTTTTAAATTTTGAGAATTACATATAATTTCATTTCTTGAAATTCTCATGGAATTTTATAGAAGAATAAAAAATTTTTAAATTTGTAGAAATATTTTTACAAATTGTAAATAGATAGAAGGTTTAAGGTCTCTTATACGATTTTGTTAAATATAATTATCATATTCAGATAAGAGAAAATAAAATAAAAATATATATTTTTTGAATTTGAAAGTAAAAAGCTCAAATTTAAAACAGTGAATAACTTTTTTTCTTTGGAGAAAATTGTCATGAAACCTATTTAAAATAGTAATTCGATGCCATCTGTTTAAAAAAACCCAAAATAAAAGAAAAAATCACTCTAATTGAAGCACCAAACTCTACGCTATCACATTTTAAAGTTTTAACCTTTATATATACATTTTCTTCTTATATCCTCTTTTAAACCCATATTTTTTCATATCCATTGCATATATCTTTAAAAAAATATATCAAAATGAGTAATTATATACCCAAAATGGTCTAACACACATAAAGATATAAAATTTCAAATTTTCAAAGTTTTCTTAGAAAAAAATATTAGTAAGGCAAAAATTAAAAGGAAAAAAATTTTAGAGGGAAGGGATAACATTTAGAAAAACTAATATTAATTTTAAGGGAGAGAAAATGTGTAGAACTATGATAATATGATTAAAATAATTGTTAATATAGAAAAATATTAAAAAAATATCAATTATTATTTTCCATTCTCGTGGAAAAATTCTATAAGAATTCACAAAATGTTTTTTGCAAGAATGAAAAATTGTAATTTTTTATAATTCTCACAAAAATATTTTGTGAGAATTAAACCTCTTAAATTTTGCAATTTCTTTTTCAGCATTTTCATATTCATGAGAATTAAAAAAATTACAATTTTCAATTCTCACAGAAATTGCAATTTCCTAAATTCTCATAGAAAAATTCCCTAATAAAAAGAAAATAAAAATTTTCAATTATTTTTATTCTTGTAAAATTTTTTGTGAGAATAAGAATAAAAAAATTTGTAGTATTTTTAGTCAACACAAATTTTTTTGTGGGAATTCAAAAAATTATACTTTTTTTTTTTATTTTTTTCATAATTCTCATAATAAATTACCATGAGAATAAAAAAAATTCAATTTTTTTGTGAGAATTAAAAAAAATATATTTTTTAAATATTTTTCTCATAAAAAAAATTCTATGAGAATCATTAGCTCATCATTCCCGTCATATCATGGTATTTGTCATGAGATTTCTCTTGAAATTCTCTTGAAAAATTTTCATGAAAAAAGACTGAGAATTGTGAAAAATTTTAAATCGTAATGAAGCCTATAAGAAAAACCTTGATTTCTCATTGTGTCTTCTTATTCTTCTTTTGTTCTTTAAGAAGTTAAGTAATTTTGGCTTCATATTCTTAAAAGTTTCCAAAAGTGCAATAACAAATTGGACAAAGGCGCTTTTGTTTCTTCAATCCCTATCATTTTAGGTTGCCACTCAAAGGGAAGAACTCTTAGGATTTTGTATGCTTGATTCTTTGGTCCAAAGTTGTCAAATGACTAACAATGTGAGTAAGTCTAGTTTGTATTTCTTTAATGGACTCACTTAGTTTTATTTTGAACATTTTGTATTGGTGTGTGAGAGTGTTGATCTTATTTTCTTTAATGCTAAGAGTCTTTTTCCTGTGCAATTTCCAAGGCTTCCCATGTTTTCTTGGCACTTGAAAAATTAGAGACTCTATAATAATAATGTTAACTCAATGCACTAGTAAGAATAAGTTTAGCTTTGGCATTAATCAAGACACTTATTTTATCTACATCATTCCATTCACTTTTGAGTTTAGGTATTTCTTAGCCTTCCTCTATTTTGATAGGAATGTAAGGGCTTATTTCAATAACCTCCCTAAGGTCAATGCCAACACTTCAAAGAAAATTTTCATTTTGAGCTTCCAATAAATGTAATGTTTGCCATTAAAATTAGGAGGTTTGTTAATAGAAAGTTCTTTGGGCAAAACACTGTCACCAAGTCCAGCTATTTCACTCTTGAGATGGTTAAGTCTTCTATCATGAGCCCAACCTCTAATACCACTTGTTAAGAATGACTAAACATACAAGAAAGGGGTGAATTGAGTGTTTCTAAAACATTAAATAGAATGACTAGTTTTCAATGAAATTTCTAAAAGTATGTGATTTGTAATGCAAGATAAACTTGAGGCAAATGAGAGTTCAAGAGGAATATTAATAGAAAAAGATTAAGAACATATCAATATAACACTATAAGCAAGTAAAGTGCAATAAAATAAAGAAGAAAACGGTAAGATAGTTGAAGCACAAGAGATTTATCTAGGTTCAACTTCAACTTCAACTTTAAGCATACATCTAGTCCCTGAGAATAATTTTGAGATTTTCCACTATATCAACAAGGTTTCAATAGATACTTGTAAGCCACTTGTTACACCATATCATATTCTAATTATTTTATGGCATCAGTGGTCATTTAAAATAAAACAATCACATCTAAATCTTTGGCCACGGAAATTTTAGTTACTAAATGCTTCAAATGGACTCACAAGGTTTAAAACTGGATTTTCATCATTTTAATTCATAAATTCATGCATAATACAAGATAACATGGAAGTAAGGATTAAACCCCTCAAGATGATTATTTACTCAATTATGCTATAAAACACATAATCATGCCTAAATTTCAAAAATTCATAACTTGATCTAATATAATATTGATTATCACAAATTAGGTGTTCTCAGAAAGTTTGGGATGTGAACTTTCTATTGCAAAAATTTCAAGTCAAAATGAATTTATTTGGTCCTTCAAAGAACACAAAATGGCTGTACTAAAATGAACAGTAATATGATATGACAACTTTTTTAGGCCAACTTTAAAAATTCACCAAATATTTTATAAATCTCTAAAAATTATGATATTTGGTTCTATAGAAGGCTCTAAATATTCTTTAAATCTCACCAAATTTCAGTGCCAAAATTCGATCTTTAAGGTTTCAAAAGTAGAGGGGCATTTTATGACTCAAACAATCAAAATGTTGGTTCTAATTGGTACCAAATGAACTCTAAAATGCTACTTCTTTGCACAAGCATATTTCAATCCATATTTGCACCATGTAGTAATGGTTCCTCATATGAAAATAGCTTTGCATAAAAAATTCACTATTCCACATATGAAAATGCATAAAAATCTCATAGCTTTCCATATACCAAATCATGTTATATCATTAAATACATACATTCAATGGTCATATAACTATGGTATAATACTTTTAAACACATTTGCATTTCATTATTATCTTATTATATAATTGCATAATCACATATACAATAACATATTCTAGGCCATACACTTATAGAATTTGCTCTTTTTAAGTCCTTGCCTCATCATTCTCCTTTCCTAGAGTTTCAACTAGATATGGTTAATGGAGATAGGAAAATATGAAATTCAAAAAATCCCAGTAGTTAGACCAATATTGAAACACACATACAGTTCATTCAAACATATGAAAGCAAATATGCATGTTATATAATTATAGCCATAGCATTCACAAAAGAGCAAATCAGTGCCCTCATGAGATTTATGCTCTGAGGGCTTCCACAAGTCAAACAAGAGCAAATCAGTGCCCTCGTGAGACTTTTGGCCTAAGGTAGAGCAGTTCTAAACTCACTTCCTAACCTTACCCATCAAAAAGCCACCTTGTTCACAAATGCAAATAGGCATCATGCAATTGCATATTCCATTCAACAATCAACAAGCTAATCCATTGTAAAAATTACACACAAGCTATTAAGGATTCAAGCAGACTAACCATACATATAAGAATGAAAGAAAAGCTACTTTAACAAACAAATTCAATTAATTCCCTTGCTTTCCTTCTCTTGATCCACAGTCTCACATACACACTTTGGTATGGTCTCACTTGCTTGGTTTAGACATATCAATTTAACTATAAAATAATCAATTAAGATATATTCAATCTCATTTTAGTAATACATGTACAAACTAGCTCTTAAAGTATGGAATTAGTCACTTTAAGTATTCTAAAATAACCCATTTCATTTGCCACATTTCATGTAGCAATCCCATCATTTATCTATCTTAATTTACTCACTTTTTATGGCTAAAACAGGTCTAAAAGCCTAGCTATATTACTTATTCCATTTCTAAGGTCAATTAGGATTTTCATGGTGCCAAATTTTGCGTATCATCAAAAGTCATTCTTTTCCTTAAACTAATCGTTCATCTAGTGTTTATATTTCTCATTTAGGCCTCTTAAACTATGAAACCAAATTATAAGCTTCCTTAGGTACCAATTTCCCTTTTTGGCCAAGACACATCCATAGTCTCCCAATCTTGGAGTTTTGTATGCTTTATAGGAAATTTGATGGTTTTAGAATCTTCATAATTTATTTGTAACTCAATTATGGTATTATAGGGATTAAATAACTCTCTTAGGGTTTTGAATCTTTTAAAGCCAAAACTAAATCCTAGGTGAAGCCACATGCCATTATTTTGGTTCGTTACTAATTCTATTTGCATATTCTTATCCTTTATCCTTCAAAACCCTTGCTTTCATCAAATTTTCATCAAGTTCATATATGGTTCCCTCTCTTCCCATGTTGAATGAACTTACACGATCTAGGGCTCCAAGAAGAAAAATGTTTCCTAGTCCAAATCATACCTTTACTTTGATGTGCTATTGATGGAGATTCTTTTGGTATACTTAGTTTCCTCAGAAAAGCTTCTTTACTCAAGGGACCAGCCATAAAACTCTTCCTTTTGAGAAATTAAAACCACCATAAGAATGAAAAGAAGGAGCAGGAGAATGTTTATAATAACATCATATTCAAATTTAGCAAGTTTTCTTACCTATATGAAGCTTTTTTTTCCCTTTTTCCTTCTTCACACAACCAAGAGTCCTTTTAGACCTGCCTTAGGTTCTATGAGAGGTAGGAGATGAGTGGTGCTCTTTAAATAGAAGATTATAAGGTTTTATAACTTTTGCAAAAAATATTAATTTTGCCCTTATACTTAAATTTCATTGTTTTAGCTCATTTCTTAGTATTTTCATAAATGAATAGCTCTGCACTAAAATTTAGATTCTTCTCTTTATTAAAAATATCTACTTAGAGGTTATAGGGACTTAAAGTAGTCTAAAAAAATTTAATCAAAGTTATTGTTACCTGGGATCCTAAATCATACACTGTTAGAGATTTGGTCAAACTAATTTTATCTGGTTACTCTACAAACCTTATTTCATAATATTATAATGAGGAAAATACATTTCTTAAGTCAATTCTTATATTTTCTAAGTCTTTAATGTTTCCCATCGTTATGCTCGAATAAGATCTTTTAGTTCTGATTGGCTTTTCTCTTCCTATGACCTATTTTTTTTTAGTTATTTCTTTCCATTTTTTAGGATTATTTTAGCTTATAAAACATAGAATATTACACCACTAGATCAAATAACCAAAATGAGTCATCCAACTAAGGGTTTCCCCCTATTACAATAGGTTTTCACCTAATTTTCGCTCAAGGAATCCTCATCCTTGAGATTTCAATCTCATTGTAAAGAAGGAATAAAAGTATATGTATAAAACTCTCTTAAAAATTAGATTTACAAATGATACTAAACAAGAAGGAGAAGAGGATGATTTAGTGCTAAAAATGATCACACTAGGTTAAAGTAAGCTATCTTGATGATTGTAAGTTTATATGACCTCCTATTTATAACACAAATACTAATAGAGCTATTAGAAATAAGAGGATGCTCAAATGGTACAAAAAGAGCCATTTAAAAGCTACACAAAGTTTTTCTCATATTGTATTAGTCAATTGATAAAGCCTGATAGTTGACTAGTCCATAGGCTTCCTCTTAGAAAATTTAAATTTTTAAAAAACAAAAGAAGGAATAGGTTCAAGTAGTCAATTGTTAGAATAAGGCTAGTCAACTGGGCATATATAGTGTACTTTCAGTGCCTTAAAGTGGTTGGCCAATTGGTTGCAAAAGCATGGCCAATTGATTGGTTACACTCAGTATGACCTAGGTGCCACTGAAAAGCATCTTAAGAGACTGCCACAACATGGTCGATCAATTGGCCATGCTCAGTGTGCTCCTATTGCCACTTAGAGCATTGCCAGTTGATTGATGCCAATGCCCAGTTGATTCCAGACCTTTCAAAAACCCCAAATAGCTTTTTTTTTCTTTTTTCTTTTTATCTTAGAACTCATAAAAACCATAAGGCAAAGATAAAAATTAATTTTGAAAGAATATAGATTTACTTAAGGATTTTAAAACATAATTTTAAGAGCTCCAAATTCCTTAAATCCTTTCACAAAAATGTCCTAACTCCTGTATAAGGCTAATTTGATGTTCTTTGAAAAGCTTGGTGAACCAAAACATAGATAATTCCCTTAAAATTATCTAAGATGTTTGTTATCATTGAAATTCTAAAATTTAGAAAGCAATAAGGTCAACAATTCTAGATTATTAGTTCTTTTAAGTTTCTTACATATGAAGTCTCTAACCTATAACTACCTTTAGTCTAATCCTTTTGTTATAATAGCTTTCTATTTTTGTTTTGTGGTTTTCACCCTTTAACTTTGCCTCATCATAGACACTTTCAATGAGATCTTGGTTATCCAATAACTTTTCATTGTTAGTTTCTTAATTTTAATATTGGATGTGAAGCGAAGAGACAACTATTTCATCCCTATAGACAAGATTGAAAGGTGTTTTCCTTGTCGTGGTCTTAGGCATTGTTTTTATTGCCTATAAAACCTCAGGTTTAACCTCGAGGCCTTTAGCACTATCCTATCATACTTTAAGGTCATTGACAATTTTGTTATTCATGGTCTTGACTAACTTATTAGTCTATTGGTGAATGACTAAAGAAAGTTATCATTTAATGTGGCATCATAGACAAAATTGTTTAAATCTTCTACCCATAAATTAAGTCCTATTATCGACAATGAGAATTCTTAGGATTCCAAACCATGTGAGATGTAATCATGCATGAAAGAGATGGTTTGAGACTCTATTATAGATGCTACTACTTGGGCTTTGATCTATCTGAAGAAGTAGCCCACGACCACTATCATAATTTTCTTCCTCTTATGGATTTTAAGAAAAAGGCCTATGATGTCTATTTGAAAGGACAAGGATTAGCAATATGTTAAAGTTCTTCTCTAGGGACATAAATGTAATTACTAAACCTTCTTTCCAATCTGTTGATAAGGTTGGTCAATAATACCCAAGGTGCATTACTTTTTGGGCTAATGCTTTTCCACCAATGTAGGCAGTGCAATCTCTTTTATGTACTTTGATAAGTACTTCATTTGATTGTAGCATAATAAGGCATTTTAGTAGAGGTCTGTTATAAGGTTTATAATATATCTCATTGTTTACTTTAGTAATGTAAGCATACTTGCAAACTACCTCCCTTGTTTGCTTAAGGTCATTTAGGAGATAATCAACTCTTAGGTAGAGCTCAATAAGAGTTTACCAAGTCCAACCATTTCCATCTTCCATTGAGAGCAGTTCCCTGTCTACAATGCTAGGAATGGCCTTGTGTTCCATGTAAATCACTTGATTTTATTGAGGTTTTCTCATAAGCTTTTACTAAGAAGAACATGGCTGACCTTTGCATACTTAAAGCTTACTATGAGTTACTTGACTTTCTTCACGTATTTAGCATGTTAATTCCTTTGGTTTCATATGTTTCAATGAGTTATTTGGCTACGAATTTCAAGTTCATGTAGATTTGAAGGTTTCTAGCTTTTGGCTAGTTTTAAGCTAGTGATGATTACTTTGTATTATGTGATGTTATTAGATGCCAAGAACTTAAATTTCAGCAACTTCTAAGTAGATTGGTTAAGATCAGTCTAACACCACTATACTTGCTATTTAAGGAGCCATTTAAATGTAGAGCCTATGTGAAGCTTTCTTTTAGATCTTTTGGTTTCCCAGATATCATGGTTTTTTAGATAAAATTAGCTAGGATTTGTCCTTTAATGATTGTATGAGGTTGATGTGTTAGCTTTTATAGTTCAGTGTACTTATTTTCATAGTTTACTGGATTTTACTTACAATGCATGTCAGATGCTATTGCCTTTCCTATTCCTATTCCTATACCAATGTCAAAGCCATGCATTCCCTTGCGACAGATAAGTAAATGTAGATGGGGTTTCTTTGTAACAAGGAGATAGAAGTAGTGATAAGCATAAGTAATCCTTTAATTATTAGAATGCCATTTCACAATTTTTCACTAAACTTCTTTAGTTCCTTGCAAAATCTTGAAGAATGGAAGCTTTGTTACCATCTTCGAGATGAATTTATTTAAGTCCACAATTTATCCTGTGAGAATCTACACATCTTTGATGCTTTGTAGGGATGTTAGTTTTAAGACTACACAAACTTTTTATGGATTTCCTTATATTCCCCTTTGGGTTATTATGAAACCTGAGAATTTGCTAGCCTTGACTCTGAATGTGTACTTTTAAGGTTTCAACTTTATATTGTTCATCATTAGTATCCAAAAGATCTCCTTCAAGTCATCAATATGATCTCCTTTCTTTTTACTTTTCATAAACATGCCGTAAATGTAAGTTTATATATTTGCCTTCTTTGTTTTCTAAAAATTTTGTTAACTAGGTATTAATAAGTTACCCTAACTTTCTCAAGGCTAAAAGACATAACCTTATAATAATATATGCCATCTTCAAAGATGAAGGTGGTTTTTTCAATGTCTTACTTTGCTAACCTAATCTGGTTATATCTAAAGCATGCATCCATGAAGCTTAATAGCTTATACATGAGGAGTTATCTACTAGACAATCAATGCTTGCAAGTGGTAACTATCCTTTGGGTAAGCTTTGTTAAGATCAGTGAAGTAGACACACATTCATTGCTTTTGTTGGCCTTTTCCACCATAATAGGGTTGGCTAGCCATTCAAGGTGGAAAACTTCTTTAATGAAACTGGTCTTTAAGTGCTTTCGTACCTTTCGCTCAATGGCAATTCATTACTTTTGTTGGCCTTTTCCACCATAATAGGGTTGGCTAGCCATTCAAGGTGGAAAACTTCTTTAATGAAACTAGCCTTTAAGTTCCTTTGTACCTTTCACAAAATGGCAATTCATTTTGGCTTTTAAAACATTCTCTTTATTTATTTAATAGGTTTCTTAGAGGGGTTGACCACTAACTAGTGAACCATAGTCTCAAGATCTATCCCAAGAATGTTTGATGCTTATCATGCAAAGACATCAATGTTTTATTTTAAGAAAATGTTTAGCCATGTAGATTCTTCTTATGTTAGCTCTTTCCATGGTATTAGGTACTTTTCAAGATCTTCTACTACATGAAATTTTTCTAGCTTTTCTTAGGCTTTAGGGCAAAGCTCTTTCAAGTCACTTTGTACTTCTAGGTTTTCCACATTTAGTGTTTCTCCTTTCTTTTGTTTTTTAGTGGTCCTTCATGAGAGGTTGCCTATGGAGATTAATATGATGTTACTAGAATCAAGGTTTAATTCTTTAGGCCTTTTAGTTACTTGGAGCTTTTTACCTTTCTTTATTTTGCTGACCTAGCTTTTCTCCTTGGTATCTTTTCCTACATTAATTGATCCTTATCATATTAACTATGCATTTTTGTGTGACCTCTAGTCTCCCCACATCATATTTTGTCTTACATTAACTGATCCTTATCATATTAACTATGCATTTGTGTGCGACCTCTAGTCTCCTTACATCATTCCTTATCTATTAAGGGTGTGAAATTTAAAGGAGAGATTGTGGGAAGAAATTTCTATTCTTAACCTATTTAGTCTTGTTCAACAAACGATGTCATTGTAAGTGGAATTTTTCTTTATAACATAAAAGTTCATGAGGAGCATAGTCTTACATTCCCTTTATTGAGGGTAATAAAGAGTATTATTATTCCTTCCATGCAAAGTTATAGCCCTTTAAATCTGTACATGGTCTTATTTGTGGGTTGCAAATTGTACTGAGAGAGGCTTATTCCTCTCAAGGTATAGTAATGCAAGATATTCACTACAGCCATGGTGTCTACTAAAATTCCTTTTACGTTGTAATGAATTACTAAGGTTGGGATGACAATGGGGTGATCTTTATAATTATGGATATTTTTCGCACCCTCCCTCTATAATGTAATAAACTTGATTTGTTTCTTGAAAGGTGATCTAAGGGTTTCATTTGTGGTGATGACTTCCTATAGGCAATCATTCGTTTCCCTTTATGTCATGTGAGGTTATGTTAAGATCATATTGATAACCCTAGCTAGTTTGGTAGAAGGTTAGGTGTTTTGTTCTTGGTTTTACTACCACTCTTAGGGTTCTCTCCTAATGACCTCTTCTTTTAATCTTCTTTTTCAAGTATTATTGTTTCTTCATCTTTCTATGTTAGCCACAAATCTCTTGAGGAGATCACCTTGTATAAGGTCTTTTATACCTTAAGGTCTCTGTAGTTTGCAATGTTATGACCTATATCTTGGTGTTAATGGTAGTATTTGCCCTGGTCCTTATATTCCTTTAGCAATCTTATCAAAGGTGGTCTTTTCTAAGATTTCTCCTTTTCAATGTTCATTAATACCTTCATCAGAGAGACCATTAACAAGGAGT
Source organism: Erythrophleum ivorense (assembly GCA_026724425.1). Taxonomy (NCBI): domain Eukaryota; kingdom Viridiplantae; phylum Streptophyta; class Magnoliopsida; order Fabales; family Fabaceae; genus Erythrophleum; species Erythrophleum ivorense. The sequence goes on along the minus strand of JAIUCV010000313.1, from coordinate 160,846 downwards.
AGTAATTATACCTCTGAGATTTTCAAAATTCTTTATGAATACTAAATCTCCTAGCCATTCTTACTTTAGGTGGCTTTAGGTGCTGATCCTCCTTCTTTTTGTCTTGAGACTTTCTTTCTTTTTCTTTTTTCTTTTTTCTTCTTAGGCTTTGAGATAGTTTTTGACTTTAAAGTGTTTGGATATTTTTTTCATTAGTTTGGCTACAATCTTAGGTTTGATTCTTGGCTAAGGAGTACTTCAAATTCCTTGATTTTAGTCCTATTGCCAATGCTAACATAACATTAATTACCTTGATATGAGTTCCTTATTATGTATAGCTTTTCATTAAAGTGCGTGATGTAGTCATATAAACCCTTGTCTTCCTTTGGATACATCCTAAAGAGGGTGGATGCGTCATGGGTCTATATCCTATTAAGCATGAACTAAGGAAGGAAGTGACCAATGAGTTGTTCAAAAATTCTTATTGAGTTCTAAGGTAATTATTGAGCCACCTTTTAGCTTTACCCTTCAAGGTTGTTAAAAACAATTTATATTGGCATTTGGTCGAGATGTGAATCAAATTCATTTGGACTATGAAGTTTAGCAAATGATGGCTAGAGTTAGCTTTTCCACCATATAGTTCTAATGTTGTTGGTTTGTGTAACACCTTGAAATTAATTGAGATTAATAATGGCGACTAGGGAGTTAATGTGAATTAATTAGAAAAATTAATTAAGAGAGTAGACTTTTATTTTGGCCCATGCGAATAACTTAATTAAGCTTTGGACTAAATGTAAAAGTCCAATCTTAGTCATAGGAGGATCTAATTTCACTTTTAAATGGCCCAACATCTATGTGGTATAGACCCAAGCTAAATAGGCCTTTGAAACAGCCCAAACCCACCATAAACCCTCCAACTTGTGGCCCAATAAATTTCCACCATAATCTAAATGGATTTTTAGGGCCTTTAAATCAGCACACTCTCCACAACCCTAAGAGTTTCTGCCGCCCATCTCACCTAGCACCAGCCCACTTAGAATAAAGAGCCCAAATGAACTTTGGACTAATGGGTCAACCCATTCCCCACTAAAAACCCTAAGAGCTCAGCAGACACATCCTTTTGTTAAGGGTAGAACATTTGGTTCTACTGAGTAAGAGTTCATTTTCGCACTTGAGGAGAGGGGCTAGGGTTTTTTTTGCATTCCTCCACCATTTCTCATTTCTAGAGGAAGATTTGGCTAAGCTAATCTATATAAAACATGTCCTTCTCATTCTCATCTTCATTTTGGTCTAGTTAGTCTCTGGTTTTGAGCATTTTCATCTCCTTCTCAAATCTGAAATTTAGTGTTTGGGTGTTTCCTTAGAAGATTTTCAGAGTAGAAGCTAAAAGGGTGATTGGGTAAGTATTTTCCTCTCATTTTATGTATTATTTTATTGAAAAATGTTCTCAAAGATTGATTTTCATAATGGATTCTGCTATTGTGCAAAATTATAAGGAGATGAAGGTGAAATAATGAAATTTCTAGGGTTGATGACTCAAAATCAAATTTGAGAAAAGACCCATGGTGTGTTCTTGGTAATTGAAGCTCAAACTGGTCTATTTGACCTTTTGGGTGTATGTGTAAGTATTTCCCTTTCTCTTGTGTGGTATATATATAGAATTTCCATCATTTGGACTGAATTTTGGTGTATGACTTTTACATGTGCGAAAATGGAGAAGTTAGGAGTAACCTATTATGAGTTCTTATTGTTGTGACCTTGAATTAGTGCAGTAGACCCTTAGGAAGCTTGGGTAAGAAGTTCTTAATGTGTTCTTGTTAAGATAATCTATGGATAGGAAAATTCTTTACTAATGGTAGTTAAATAATGATGATTATGCTTATGTTAGGCCTGGTGTACTTTGAATCATGATGATAGCTAGAGGATGAGTAATTGGCTTCATTGAGGTAACCGGGGTTATTTTCCTAATTCCATATATATACTCATGTTAACCTGATATTTGTTATAAATGATTGATTTTGAAATGCTAAATGATTAGTTGACTACTTGAATTGTTATTATGATTAGATTTTGTGAGTCCACGATGGAACTATGGTGCAGCTGCCACCCGTGCATGTGCTTCGATTAAGCACTAGGTTGTGATTAGACCTTAGATGCACTGATTCCTAGTTGTACTCATTATGGAGTAGGTGCCATGGACGGGCTTTTTCCAGTGTTATTGGCCATTAACATGTTGTGTATGATTGCTGGTATGAGATAGTAGTCATTGGTAAATCAACTAGTTCATTTGCAAATTGAGTTGATGATTCTAATATTGATGATATGAAATTGCATTGCATTAATTAATCTGTACATATATATGGAATTTATCTCTTGTTACTAAGATTGTATATCTCACCTCGTTTGTGGACTAACATTTTTAGGGACTGGACCTCTTAGTGGCAAGGAGAAAATTAATGGAAGCTTATTATATGGTTTGGTAGCACATAGGTTTGGAAGCTTTGTCAAATTGTATTGTGTAATTAGATTACTAGTTTTATATAATTGCTGCATTACATCATGAATTGCCAAGTATAAGGATTGTACATGTAATATATTTATCATGGAATTGAACATTATAGTTGTAATTGGCTAACGATAGATGAGTGACTTGATCTGGTATGAACATTAAGCATTGGCCCTATGTGTCTTGTGGTCAGAACACTTTTGCTGTCACTAAATTATGGAATTTGCTTATGTGTGATAGTTTAGTGAGTAGAAATCAATACTTAAATTCTGAAGTGGATAATGATAGATTAGCTAGGTAAATCAAGTAGATAAATACCATTGGAGTTTTACAAATTGAGGTAGAGTGGTCCTAAAGTGTTTCTAAGGGTAGAATTGGAGTGCACGGGATGAAATTCGGAAGATGTAGTTGCAGGAGGGGTTATGCCACGGCTGGGAATGTCTCACCGCGACCAAGAGTGTGATAGAGGTGAAGGGAGCCACGGTGTGAGGAATCTTACCACGACTCAAAGTGGAAATGTTGCCCAATGAGGGTGACAGAGAGAAAACTCATCACAGCACAACATGTCCCGCTGCGGCTCAAGTTGAGGAAACTAGGTAAGGAGTGTCCAGTAACTAGCCTTGCCACGATGCAAGTGTATTTTGCCGAGGCGAGAATCGTGAGACTTTGAACAGTAGCTCCAGGAGGCATTTCCACCGCAATGCCACATAGGTTCGCCATGGCAAATTCATATGAGTTGCCTAATATGATTCCTAAGAGTAACTTAGTTTTTGAGCTCCAGTAACTAACTTAGTCGTGGCGAGAGAATTTCAAGTTGCGGCGAAGGTTCCCAAACTCTTACCTTTTGCCTAGAAACCTCAGTTTCTTTAATGGTAATGATAGGAAATGATGTAGGAATACTTGTGGGAGGTTTTTGTGTGTTGAAATCGATGGATTGATGAATCACAAACCCCTCATGATAGTACAATTACTTTTATGCATTCTCACATCTGTGGTGGTGTAGTTAATGAAACTAATATTATCGAGGTCCAAATTTTCCTATAATTTTCATGATGTATTTAATTTTAATGACTCTAAACCTTGATCATTAAGTATTAATCATGTATTTAACCATAATTACCATGATTAAAAGATAGGGTTGTTATAGTTTGTACTTCCTTAAGGCTACGCTCTTAAGATCTCTATAGTAAAAGGTGACTTAGTAAAGTTAACATCACTTGTTGGGTCTTACACATTTCTTCTCATGGCTTTATGAGCCTGCTTCATCTTTACAAACCATATGGCAAGTTTGTTGTTTTCTTCTTTTGAATCATCCTCATGTAGGCTATCACTTCAATAGGTGTGCTTAGTGTTCTAAATGACCTTTTCTCGTCATCTTCTTCTATGAAAAACATTTGTGCTATCTCTTTTTTTTGGGGGGGGGGTCAATTTTGGTATAAGAACCTTTAAACAAGATTTATTCTAAGTCCTTGAAAAGGACATATTATGATCAAGTTTGTCCCCTCATCTACCTTTATTTTTCTTCTTCATCTTTTGGCTTGGCTAGCCAACAATTGCTCCCGTTATTCCTCTCTAATTGCATTTCTATCTTGTTGCTTTGCTATATTTTCTCATGCAAGGTCAGCAAAGATTTTTGCAAGTCCATGATGGTTTGCTACTATTGGTGCAACAATTGTAGTACTAAGTTGTTCATGAGGGGCCGGTTGATAGGTTAACCACCTATGCTTGGTAAGCAGTGTTGCTTGCCTTCACATTTGTAGCCAATGTCCTAATGTTGACTTCGTTCTTGGAAATAAGGTCTTCAAGACACCCTCCTACTTTTCCATGGCTATTCAAGTGTTGGTAAGGAGTTGCACTTCTTACTTTGGCACTTTAGGTGTTGTTCTGGTTATTAGAACAATTTTTCCGTGTGGATTCCATGATCCTTGATTAAATAGAGAAAGGAGAGGAAGGTCAAGCCCTTATTTGGCATTCCAAATGTTAAGGACAAGAAATGACAACAAAATAAGGAATAGGTGGCTTAAAAAAGAGAGGAAGAGTGATATTAGTCAAAGAGGTATAGATGAATTACGAGAATCAAAGCATTAAGTGATATAGACAAAGTGTTTCCCATGAAGGACCATGTCATTTGAAATGCAATGGTGGGGCCCTATTTACACTAAGGGGAAAGGTTAATTAATCATAACTTCAATCAAATTGGTATGTCTCTTTCAACTAAGTTATGTTACTTAGAACAACATACTAGCTGAGTAGCACTATTTAAATCAACTTCTTGTCTCAATATATTATATGTGACTTGATGGAACTCTAAAACTTTGTGACGGTAGTTTTATGAGTCTTAATAATGTACATTGAGTTGTCTTTTAGGCCTATGAGGACTTGAGGCGTGTAAGGTATCTATTAAAATGTTTTTTAAGAACAACCTTTTAACAATTTAAGATTATTCCTTTGGATTATATGTTAACTGTTATTTACATTTTTTATAACTAAATTTCAAATAAGTGAGTCTTTGAGGACTAAATAAATTTATTATCGGCATCATTTTACTGTTTTTGTAAGACAAACTGTGCGTTTGGTTTACTAAAATGTTTAATTTTTATTTTCTAATTTTTTTTAATTTTTATTATATAAAAAATACGTTTATTCTGTGAAGTTGAAATTTGTTTCATTTTTTAAAATCAAATTTACGTATATGTTACTCGGCTTTTGAATTGACCATTAATAATTACAAAATTATTTTATCTTTCTTCAATGAATACCTCATGAAAACGCCTTTTAATTGTTTTTTATTTTTATTTTTTTTGAAAAATGAAAATATTTTCTTCTTGATTCCACCAATTACACATGTCAATCATATTTCTTTATTGTTGGCCTAAAAAAAAAATCATATTTCTTTATTAATAAAGAAAACAATAAACAAGCTAATTTTTGGATTGGGAAATGAGCTTAAACAGAGAGTTCACAAAAGAATATGCTTGCTTGAGCTTCCGTCCCTGAGTCAACTTCTGATCTGATCACTATCTATATATTTTTCGTAAGGTTGATATTGCCTTTCTTGCACATCTTTATCCCTTAATTTCCCAATCAAAATTTGGTTTTTCCTCCTTGTATATATCTTGTATCCACCGTTTATTCTATTAATAATACAAACGCAAGATCTTGAGTAGCTGGTAGGAATATGAAAAAATGTGCACTAGCAAAGGCCGGGCGCAAGAGAAGAAGAAGAAGAAGCATTTCAAACCTAGGAATCTCAGCTCCATAGCTTAGCTTCTATATGTTGTTATCGGAGACAGCAGAGCTAAAGTACAATCAAACTTGGAAGTTGCAGACAAATATTCCTTTTCCTTCCCTTCTCCATTGATTCGGTGTCTCTATTCCTCGCTAGTACTCCAGGTAATGGGATATATATATATATATATATATGTTTATTTATCACATGGAATTATCGCTATGATATGTTTTGGGACGAAGGGCTAGGGCTAACATGACAGACTCATGCGGTGAAAGAGAAAGAGAAAGAGAAAGATAAGGCTCTCAAATAGTGAATCTTATATAGTGTGTGAATCCCACACATTCTTTTTTTTTTTCTTTTTTTTTTAAATTTCTCTCATTACATATACAAGAAGATATGGATCCTATGCGTTTTATGTCCACCCATTAATATATTATATTACTTATCATTTTTTACATGGTCTATTAATTAATAGCCACACGAAAACGTGAGACAAGTGTTGTTCTTTCCAACCTCTTGCAGAAGAAGCCAAAACATGCAAAATAAAAATATATTAAACTCAGAATATTACATACTCTCTTGCATTCACTCTCTGTATTTAAAAATTTAATTGTTCATAGTGTTCTCTCAATATCCATGTTGATAATGATAAAGATACAGGGTAAACTGAGTTTATGTGTAGGCTTCTTTTTTTTTTTTTTTAAAAATAAGAGATCGTATAATTAAATTATAATTTTAATTCATGCTTAAAACTTTTAAATAAATTTAATATAATAGATTGAATTTTATATATATATATATATATATATATATATTTATATCCTCTAACAAATCTATTTTTGTGTGTGTGGGTGTTAGAAATTTTTTCTATAGTTTAAATCTAATTGAATTTTTCAAGATAAGTTTAGCTCCTCAATTTTGTCAATGTCGTAGTGGAAAGGGCAATAAGAGGTGTCATTTTCAAAATTCAACAGCTAGATCGTGCTTACGTTGTTTGTCAGCAACTCATACAATACATTAATAAACATAAGATATTTTGCATACGTTTTCTCCATACGGCTTATTGTTATTTATATGATTTACATTTTAGGTGTTGTAATTTTAGTTTTTTAAATGCGTAAAATTTTTTTATAAAATATTTAAATAAAATTAATATGAAAATTTCAAATTAATATGTTATCTATGATTTAAATAATATTGAAATTTTTTTTCTTCTTTTTTTTTTAACATCTCTTAAGTTTAATTTTCTTCTTGAAAGTTTAACATATTCACATACCCAATGATAAGGTGTAAATTAAAATCTGCTACACATGACACACTCACGCACAAGCATTACACACAATACCTTGGAGACATGAGACACGCACTTAGAAATAGTTTTAAATTGAAAAGTATCACATTTATCCTCTATTTCATAGGTGTAATAAATTGTGAAGTTCATTAAATTAATTGCTGTTGAATAGTGTTTCACGTAATTATTAACTTCTAGTTGTTTTATAATCTCTTACCATGATTTTTTTATTTTTTAAATTAATTTAGGTATCAATATATAATTTGTAAAAATCAGACAACTAATAGAGCCATCAATCATGTAAAATGTGGTTTCAATATAATTATCTCAACAGTAATTAGGTTGACAGATTTAACAATTTCTAGTATTTATGGAATGAAATAAAAATATATTTTATAATTATAGTATGTCTCAATTGAGGGATTACTTTAAAACTCTGAATAAAAATAAAGAATTTATTAAATTTAATTTAACATAAGTTTTAGTTGTTCGCTCTGGTTGGAGCTTTGTGACGCCGGCTTGCAAGGCTTCATTGATTAATCAACCCAGTTACTTAATATATCACCTTTTGTCTTGTGTTGCTTTATATAAAATATAAACAATGCACACCCAGCTATATATATATATATATATATATATATTTTTTTTTTACAGCTTTTTTAAAAAAATGTTAAAGTCACAAGAGATGACTTATGATCAAATTTATTAGTATAATTAATAAATCCCCTCATCCAATAAAAAATATTTTAAAAGTATTTAACTGCTTATTATAGAATTTTCTAGTTGAATTATGACATTTAAATGCGTTTGAAGAGTTATACATTTAAATATCATCACAAGAAAGACATATATAAAATTTAAATGTAAGTTTTATTCCACATAAAAGTTATTAGATTTGAAATGTGAATAAATCGCGTATGTTCAACGCATTGCATGAAGCCAACAAAAATTAAATTCTTAATTGTTTGATCATGAAAGCTCTTGATACCGTGAAATGAAATCAAGAATTGATTAATGGCGAATTAAGATCCTCAAAATGCATTATTAAATCCTGTAATCCAAAACCTTTTTGTTTTTACTCATCTCCCTATTTTCCTTCAAATCCAAAATTCAATATTTTCCATTTTCATCCCCATCCCCTACTTTCTTAAATATGGCGTTATATCTTTCGTTTTGTATTCTTTTTTCCTAACATGATCTAGTGAGTAAAAAGACAAACAACGTCAAAAAGAAATGAAAGTTTGTACTTTGTCTTGTTCTAACATGTTTCATGAGGTTTCACTTAAATATATCAATAAAAAAGGAGTAATATGTTTAACAAGATTACTCATTCTGCTATAACAGAACAAAATATAAACGGCTATTTGATATTTATTTCCAATAATAACATCAACCAATTTGAGTTTAGTCAGCTAACTTAAACACGATTAACTAAATATCCTTTAGACAAAAGCAAACATAGCAGGCCATTGCAATATATTTCTAACTCTGCCGGCAAAATTCATGTCTGCTAGTTAAATATGAAATCCTCATCTATAGCTTCTCTGTCTCATGCCTCAGTTTTTCCTCCTTTTCTTCTTGTTCTTCTCCTTTAATTTTTTTTTTTAATAGTTATCAAAAATCATATGCTCGTCTCTACCACTTTACATCCCCCTTTTCTTTAATTCATATGCAAATAATAGAATTTGTCATCTTTTAGGGAAGATTGATTCCGTGATAGTATAGTAGCCTAATTTGCCAATCTTCTAAGTCTCCAATATTAAAACTATGGCCGGCCTCACATTTGCACTGTGTTTTCTACATCCTTTTGTCCAGCCATAAAACATAACCTCACTGGCACAAATTGCTGACTAGCTTGCTTCTTTTTCCATTCATTTACAATCTCAAGCCATGCTCATCATTTTGAAAAACTCATCCCCAATGTTCCTCCTTTTGCTATCTCTAGCCATTTCTCTTTCTTTATCCTCTGCAATCCCGGACTTCATCTCTTGCTTGACCCAGCACAACATCAACAACTTCACCAAATTTCCTCACGAATCCTCTGCTCATAGTCATAACTACTTCAAAATCCTCAACTTCTCCATCCAGAACCTTCGCTTTGCACAGCCCAACATCCCAAAGCCAAAAGCCATTGTTCTGCCAGACAGCTTGGAGCAGCTGAAGAACAGTGTGGTGTGCAGTAGAGAATTCTCTATAGAGATCAGAGTGAGATGTGGTGGACACAGCTATGAAGGGACTTCCTCTGTAGCCAATGATGGAGCTCCATTTGTCATCATTGACCTCATGAACTTAAACCATGTTTGGGTGGACATGGAGGCTGAGATGGCATGGGTTGAAGGTGGGGCCACTCTAGGAGAGACCTACTATGCAATCTCTCAGGCCAGCAAGGCCCATGGGTTTTCAGCTGGGTCATGCCCAACTGTGGGAGTGGGTGGGCATATTGGGGGAGGTGGGTTTGGGCTTTTGTCAAGAAAATATGGGCTTGCGGCAGATAATGTAGTGGATGCACTTCTTATAGACGCAAATGGAAATTTTCTGAACAGAGAAGAAATGGGAGAAGATGTGTTTTGGGCTATTAGAGGCGGTGGGGGTGGTCTTTGGGGGATTGTGTATGCCTGGAAGATCAAATTGCTGCAACTACCAAAAGTTGTAACTAGTTTCACAGTCTCTAGAAAAGGCACAAAAGGTGATGTTTTGAAGCTAGTGAACAAATGGCAATATGTAGCACCAAACTTGGAAGATGACTATTATTTGTCATGCTTTGTTGGTGCTGGCTTGCCTGAAGCTAAAACTATAGGCTTATCTGCAACTTTTAAAGGGTTCTATCTGGGTGCTAGGCACAAGGCCGTATCTCTCATAAACCAGGTTTTCCCTGAACTAGGTATTAAGGAAGAAGATTGCAAAGAAATGAGTTGGGTTGAGTCTATAGTTTTCTTCTCTGGCCTAAGTGATGGAGCCTCAGTGTCTGACTTGAAGTATAGGTATCTGCAAGACAAGGAATATTTCAAGGCCAAATCAGATTTTGTGAGGACCCCTATTCCTCTTGTGGGGATAGAAACTGCTTTAAGCATCCTTGACAAGGAGCCTAAAGGGTATGTCATTTTGGACCCTTATGGTGGGATGATGCACAATATAAGCAGTGAATCCATAGCTTTTCCTCACAGAAAAGGCAACCTTTTCACCATTCAGTACTTGATCTACTGGAAAGAAGCAGATAATGACAGAAGCAGTGAATATATTGAGTGGATAAGAGGTTTCTATGCTTCTATGACTCCCTTTGTCTCATGGGGTCCAAGGGCTGCATATATTAATTATATGGACTTTGACCTTGGCGTAATGGTGGAACCCATTAATACAAAGCATGCAGAGGAACAAGCCAGAGTATGGGGTGAAAGGTATTTCTTGAGTAACTATAACAGACTGGTTAAAGCCAAGACCCTGATCGATCCCAACAACGTTTTCACTAATCAACAAGGCATTCCTCCCTTATCTTCTTCCATCAGTTCAGTGTGATGTTAGATTTGTAAAAGATGAGTTTATGATGTTGATATGAATTTAAGTTTGATATTTTCTCTGTGAATTTTTGCATTTCCCAAGTTTCAGGCTGTGTCAGAAAACATATCTGAAGTGGTCATCTTCAATCATAGCATGTAATTATATTGGCACAGTAGTATGAATGTACTAGATCTCCGTGTAGTAGAGCCAATTTACACACACTATAAAAGATTTGCAAGCTCTTTCCTTTAGTATTGAGCAAAAAAGAAATAGTACTTCTCAAACATGACTCAATACATATTATTCTCAAGAACTATCTGTTCAAACTTTTTTTTTCCACTACTCATTCTGAAATTAAATCTGTAAAACCAATTATAATGAATAATAAAAAATTATTTCTCTAGCAAACTTATGTTGAATACAAGATTGATATGTTTAGAATTCTTTGTATAACTTAAAATTGAGCAATTATTAACAGATGTCCAAGAAGGTATTCTATTCTTAGTGTGGTATTTTGGGTTGTTTCTATTTTCTTGTTTGTTCTTCTTTGAATCAAAATTTTATGATAGAATAACTATAAATAAAAGTACATTGATTAATTTTTAATTTGGTTATTGAATTCTTTTTTTTTTAATTGATCATCTAAAGATAGTCTCTCAAATTTAGTAGTGAGAGATCACTTTCCTCTCAATCTAATAAAGTCTCTTAATTTAATTTCTCAAATATTTTCTCCAAATCAAAATGGTTCCTTTAAAAAGTATTTGTAGCTCTTTGGTGCACTAATGAAATCTAGCTCATTTTTGGGTTGAATACACATAAACAAGTCCATATCATGAGTTAAAGGCTATATGGAATCTCATTTCTATCTAATGGAGGAACCATTTTGATTGATAAAAATGTTTGAGAGAGAGATTAAATTGAGTGACTTTAAATTTGAAGGACTGAATTAGGAGAAAAACAAATTTTCAATGAGTAAATTGAGATATTTTATCTTTGAAAGACTACATTGAAAGGAGAGTAATTTTTCATACTAAATCATTAATTTACTCAAGTATTTTTGTTATTTCAAAAAGAATTTATTTAGTATATAAATGACATTAATAATTTTTCAACATCTCTTTTATTTTTTGTCCACCTTTCCATCAAGTAAGCTCTAACCACCTTTAACCTTGTAATTAGATCTAACCCATGTTGTTAAGTAGTTGGTCACACTTTGGTCCAAGCTGAAGTCTTTATTTACTCTAAAACTCAGGTGGAATTGCAATTAAATATCTATAGATTGTTAAACTAGCTGTGGGAGATTAGAGACATACCTTGATTTCATGCACTGATTCTTTAACCTCTTTAATCCCTCTTAGAATAGCATTGGAAAAGAGAGTGTAGAAAGAAAGAGGAGAAAAATGGAGAGGAGAGAGAAGCAATAACTTGCTAATGCCATCATCACCACACAGGGGCCTTTAACACATATATAGGGCAAATATGTGAATAGACAAAAATGACTATAATCATATAAAATAAGATAACTAACTTTTAAATGAGTTGTAAGTTGGGGTTTTTTCTAAAGGAATTATAGACGGTCCAACCTATTAAGGTTATTCAATTGCATAACCTAATCCATTTTACAAAGTTCCATATAAGAATTGATTACTTAATATCATTAAACAAGAGTGTGCTAGTTAGTCTAGCAATTGATAACTGCTAATCCACACACACTAATAAAAAATTAATCCAACAATCTCCCATTTGGTTAGCAATAATAAATTGTTGGACAAAATAAAACAAAACAACTCACATATACTAAAAATATCAAATAATTAGTGGGCACTATAACCAGAAAATCCAAAAGTAAAAAAGTAAAACAAGAACATTGAATCAGATAGGGTAAACAATGTTATAAATGTTAACAGAGTTTGATGTCTAAATTAAATGGGAAAGTAGATGAAGTATCCTAAGATATATCACTTTTCCAAATATGAAGATATATCAAAGTATCTTTAAAAAATACAACTCAAACTCCTAATAAACTAACACATTATCTAAGATCTCATAACATCCAAGAGTTACATGGTTCCAAGAAAATCCAAGGGGTAGGCCTTTATTTAATAGATTAGCTAGTATAATATCTGTAAAATACATTTCATTCAATTTTGAGATTCATGAATCTTCTTCCTAACAAAAAGAACTAGAATTCATGTGATTTTGAGAGAAGCATATAGAATTATTGTCATAACTAAATGGTCAGGACCCAAAATATGCATTCAATAATGCACATACCATGAACTAATTTCCTCAATCATATGGCCTAACAAATGGCCTCACAATAAGTGAGATATTCTGCATCCGTGGATGAGATAATTGTAAATGTTTGTTTGACACCTTGCAATGAAACAACTTCTTTAGACATCATGAAGATGTATCCTTAAATGGAGGCAAATCTAAGTGCCTATTTGACATTTCACCATAGAACAACTCTTCAAAAACTATAACACCCTAAATATATATATATGACACAAATACTATATTAAAGTATTTAAAACTTTTTAAGGGCCAAAATCCAATTCTATCCAAAATATATTAAAAATTTCTAATAACCCATCTTTTCTTATTTTTCCTTCCTTCTTTGGCTTGTGAAGCTCTAGTGTCTATTCCTTCTTTTTTCTTCTATTCCTTTTTCATTCTTCTGCCTCTCAAACCTCCATTTTCTTTTGTTCTTTCCTCTTCCCTTCCCTCTCATCCATCTCCTCCCTAGTTGCTAGCCATTGCACCATCTTTCCACACTGCTGTAGCCAAAAAAATTTTCCTTCTTTGGTCACGACAGCAATGTTGAAGGGAGAAGATTTTGGGGTTTTGAGCTTCCTATAGGTTGCTTTTCTTTTCTTTCATTTCTCCTTCAATTTTTCATGTAAGGAACCATCTCTTCTCTTTATTCTTGTTGTTGGTGCTTAGATTGTGTCTCAAAGAGTTTAATATATGAAATTTGCTTCATTCTTGCATCCGAAACAAGGGAGAGGTTTAACTAGGGGATTTGGTCTAAAAATAGAGAAAATTAGGCATTTCTATATAGGTAGCAACTCTATTTATTTTCTTTATTCTTAATTACCTCAAGTGGTATGAAAGTATTACAATCTCTTTTGTGCCTATCTAGGGAGAAAAACTAAGTTGAGGACTTCCTTTTATGATGATAAATTGGAGTGCTAAAAGAAATTAAAAATTTTTATAGCTCACATGTTGGCTTAAGATTTAGGTTAAGAGATGACAAACTATTTGAATAATTTTTTGGAAGTGGAATTTTAATTGAGTAATTTCTTAAATGGTTTAAAAAGAGAGAGAGAGAGAGAGAGAGAGAGAGAGAGAGAGAGAGAGAGAGAGAGAGAGAGAAAGAGAAAAGAAGATTTATTTAATGTGTAGGTTAGGAAGTAAAAGGACATGTCTAAGGAGGTAGAAATCCTTGTGCCAATTAGGACTTAAATGTTGGATTTAAGTGGGAATATCTTATTGTAGAATAGAGGGTACATTTTATGAGAAATAATGACAAATAAGATTTATTTGACCCTATGCAAATTAATATGTTATATAGTGACGTAAATTATTTATGGGTATTTTAGGAGCTTCTAGAGATAATCCCACATCAAGTGCTTAGTCAGATTAAGGCTTAAAAAAATTTACGGTGTCATCATACATGATGAGTAGATAATACTTGCTATGAGAATTTATACTATTTGTTTAGCATAAGATGATAAAATTGTAAACATCACTTTGTTGCATTGTGTTAAAAAAAAGAGAGAAATTATGAATTCATGTTAATGGAACATCTTAGTTGTTAATTACTCAGTTAAATATACTTGGATAATTACTTGATTAATTACTTTAGTCATCCTTGATTTGTGTACGGTAATGTTAAAACTAGAATGTGATCTAATACAGAACCTTGCAGCTAATAGTAATAGTTGTTAGCCTTAGTGCACCTCAATCTGAACCCCAACTAGCAAGGGTGTTGCTAGCCCCGTGTGTCGGCCACCACACATGGATCTGTTTGAATGGTTAAGCGTAAGCTACCTCTATATTATTATTCCTTCGTGAGCGATGTGCTTGGCATTCATTTGATTTAGTTCTATTTAGACACATCAATTGCATTACTATGTATGATTTTTAAAATGTTTGGTTTATGTGCATTGTCAAATTTATCTGTTATGAATAAGAAAAAAGGAATTTTATTGGATACTACACTATTGCTTACATTTTGATATAAATTCAAGTTTGAAGGTAGATCATTTTTTATTATTTGCATTTCGATCCTAGTTAGTATTACCTACTCACTGAGTTTCAAACTCATCCCTTTTAATTTCTTTTCATTACAGATAGTGATATGGGTCTAGAACTGGCACAAAAATCAACATTTTGTGTTGTTTAGCCCTGTATAGTTTTGCTAAAGCCTTTTTTTGTGAAAGTACTTTGAATTTGTAATTAGGTATATTATTTCTTCTTAGTTGTAGCTCCACTTATGCACAAGCAAGGTCCCCATTCCCATTTGTTATTGTTTAGTGTTTCAGGTTGAGAGCAGAGCTTTCTTGATTATTTTGATTGGTTGTTTAGCTATTTGTAGAAATTTTGAGTAGTCCTATGTTTAGGGAAGACTTTGCCGAAATTTCTATAAAAATTTAATTTAATTATTTTGTAATCAATCTTTTTGTAATATTGTATAAATCTTTCAATAAAAAAGAGTATGCTTAAATTTCCAAATGTTTGTTTTACTTTGTTGTCACACCTTTTATGTTTACTATTCTAGTTGTTAAGAGGCTTATGGTTAAAAGTTTGGACTCGTAGACCATGCTGATTATGCCTCCTTTTAGGGGCATAACAAAAACATCATAGGATGTATATCTACAAATTGAGGCAATTGTTAGTGTCCATTTGATACTACCCATGAACAGTTCCTCAAGATATTATGAGATGTACGCAAAAGTATATTACAAATCATCTATACAAATCACATAATCTGAATCAAAATACCCAAAGATTATAAGTAGATTAGATTCATTGTAAACTATGTGATTCACAGTGCTCCATAGGAATTATACAATTTACAAGCAGCCGAAAATTCAAAATAATATTACTCAAGTATCTAGTAAAGCACATTGATAGCAAAGGTTGTATCTATTGAGTGCTTACTTTAGCACACAGCAAGCTATCAACAACAAAAGCACATGAAATTCTTTCCATTTCAACCCTCACTTCATGTGATATTGGGGATATTAAGTTTTTGATAACTCCCACCTATTTGAATAAGTATACCTCAAAAGGAACAATAGTACATATTGAATTTCTTAAGTATTTGATAAGAAAAAAGTTCTTTAAGACACACTCCAAATGCCACAAGGCCTATTATGATGGATCTATATCCCAAGAATATAAGAGGTATCGCTAAGATCTTTGATATCAGAAGTGACAAGAAAGTATATGTTGTCTCACACAAGAGATTAATGCTATTGTAGACCAAAAAGTATATTTTCATGATATGATAGAAAATGGATGATTAGTTGTATCCAATCTCTTAAAAATACATTAATCTGAAGTAATAACAACAAAACTAAGAGAAGTGATAACCTCATCAAATTTTAGATAATATTTCCTACAAGCTTGTTTTAGCCTACAAAAGGATCTTTTGGTTTGCACACCAAGTGTTATTTGTAGGATTTCTGTGACAACCCTACCTTGTTTCCATTATAACTATGGTTAAGTATACGATTAATAACTAATTATCAAGGTTTGAGTGGTTACAATTTATCACATTATGAAAATATAAGGAAAATTTGAACCTTGATATTAGGATCATCACCATACCACCACAACAAAACAAAATTTGCATAAAAGGAATCCTACTACCATAAGGGGTTTATGATTCAACCGTCCATCAGTTTTATAACCCATTAACCTCCCACAAGTGTTCCTATATTGTCTCTTAATTTCACAAAGCCGCGGCGAGTTGGACCTTCGCCGCGGCCAACCTATGTGGCGCCGCGGTGGAAATGCCTGATGGAACCACTGTTCTTGACTTCCACAATTCTTGCCTCAGCGCAATATATCTGCACCGCGGTGAGTTTTGCTTCTGTCCAACCCTTATTTTATTTCCTCGACTCGTGCCGTGGCAGAACATAATGCGCCGTGTCGAGTTTTGGTTCTGTTACCCTCCTGGGCGATTTTTTTCACTTCGCGCCGTGGCGAGATTTATCAGGCGCGGCGCTCCTCACCACTGTCACTCCCTAGGCCAAATTTTTTTGTCCTTGCGCCGGGCCGGATTGGTTATGCTGTGACGCCCTTCGGCTCTGTCTCTCCTTTAGCCGTGGCGAAGCCTTCTTAGCCGCGGCGAAACTCCCTCCTGTGACCATATTACCCAAATTTCACCCTCTACACTCCAAATCTCATCTTAGAAACACTCTAGGTCCACCTACCCTTGTTTTATGTGGTCCTAATGGTGTTTATCTATCCCATTTACCCATTAATCCATCCATTATCCTTGCGAAACTTAAATACTACTTCCTACTTACTCAACTAGCTCATATCAACAAATTCATGAATATATGACAACAAGAATACATGCATTAATAGCAATTAACATCCCATGCACATTCTATAAAGACTCTATTCAATAATAGCTTATGTCCACATCCAAGGCATCATAAGACTACAATTCCCATATGGTAATCCATATCATAATTTCAACAAAACTATATATATAATACTATAAGTTCATACATTAGTATTCAACTATAATGAGACTTAAATCCTTAACGGTTACATTTCAATCAAAGAAAATATAAATGCCTACACTTGGCAATATGATTACATGATGATGCTATGTAAACTAATAACAAAATTGCATCTACCCTATTCTACTCAGACCAAGTGTAGCTCCCCACACCTGGCTTCAGCTCATGGATGTTCATCCACTTGCTTACCCTTATCCTTACCCAAGGAACCTTCACCTGAAATATTAATCCCATAAAATAGGGTGAGATATAAATCTCAATAACCAAGGCAATTCTATCATATATCCAATTTAATTAGCATATAAGCATGAATCAAAATCAATATCAGAATCATATCCATCATAAATGATGCGAAATCAAGGGGTGGCCCAATCTTCACGACGTAGGTTGATGGATAGATGATGGTTCGAGACCCGGAAGCAAATAGCCAACCAACGTTATAAGAACGTTGACCTGCTACTTAGACAATGCGCCTAACCACGAACACAGTAAACCAATCCACACAACGACGCACTTGGATCGAAGCACGAATTGGGGGCTTTTGCGAACTTGAATCACCAACCTAAAGATAGGTTGACAAGACAAAGGTTTCACAAGAGCAAAGAAAAGATAAGATTCTCACAATTAGAGAAACACTCAATAATTCTACTACTTCCAATCTGATTCAAATGAAGACAGAATACATATATTTATAGTGTAGCTCAATCCTATCTACTGGAGGAAAAGTAGGAAACTAACTACATAATCCTAACTGAAAGATCTAAAAAATAGGGATACAAAATCAAATCCTTTTAAAAACAGAAAAGGATAGATAATCAGCCTAATAGAAACTAATTAATACTAATGGGTTGGACATCTTGCATTTGAAGTACTATTCACGTCCTCTATCTTCAATGGGCTCTTTAAGCATCAACCTGGGCTTGAATAAGTATGATTAAGGCTCCATTTGCTTCCTTAATGCATACACTAACATTATGGGCTTCTAATTCAGCAAATTGAAGCCCAATTGCTCTTTGTAGACGCTTAATTCTTCCTCTTGTCATTGGGCCATCTATCATCAAGTCCTTCTCCACACGAGCATCCTTCCCCACATGAGTCTGGTTCATATCATCCTCCCCCTCTTGAAAAGGAGTCGTCCTCGACTCTTCAAAGTCTGCACTAAAATAAGGGGAAAAGTCAGAAACATTAAAAGTAGCACTTACACCATACTCACCTGGTAAATCTATCTTGTAGGCATTATCATTAATTCTCTCTAGCACGCGGAAAGGCCTATCTCCGCGAGGCATAAGTTTAGACTTTCTTTTGTCAGGAAACCTCTCTTTTCTAAGGTGCAACCAAACCAAATCTCCTGGTTCAAAGATAACCCTCTTTCGTCCCTTATTAGCACGTTCTACATATTGTTGAGTCATCCTCTCAATGTTTTGTTTTGCTTTCTCATGGATTTGCTTAACAAACTCAGCACGTTTCTGTCCATCCATATTGATTCTTTCCTGCAAAGGCAAAGGAGCTAAGTCAATGGGTGCAAGAGGATTAAAACCATATATAATCTCAAATGGTGAATATTTAGTAGTGGAATGAACAACCCTATTGTATGCAAACTCGACATGTGGGAGACACTCCTCCCAATTCTTCAGGTTCTTTTTAACCACAGTTCGTAACAAAGAAGATAGTGTCCTATTAACAACTTCAGTTTGTCCATCAGTTTGCGGATGACAAGTAGTAGAGAATAACAATTTAGTTCCAAACTTGCTCCACAAAGTCTTCCAAAAATAGCTTAGAAACTTAGCATCACGATCTGACACTATAGTCCTCGGAATCCCATGAAACCTCACAACTTCCTGAAAGAACAAATTAGCAATATTAGAAGCATCATCAACCTTATGACATGCAATGAAGTGTGCCATTTTAGAAAACCTGTCCACAACAACAAAAATAGAGTCCCTCCCCCTCTTAGACCTAGGTAATCTCACAATAAAATCCATGGAAACATCTTCCCAAGGTACACTAGGAATAGGGAGGGGAGTATACAGTCCATGGGGATTTAATTTAGATTTTGCTTTATGACATACAACGCATCTCCCCACAAACTTTTGAACATCCCTACGCATCTTAGGCCAATAAAAATGCTCATTCAAGATATCAAATGTTTTAACAATGCCATAGTGTCCCATTAAACCTCCTGAATGTGCTTCCTTCATCAATAACATACGCAGAGAACAATTAGGAATGCAAAGCTTATCAACACGAAACAAGAATCCTTGATGCAAGTAAAATTTGTCCCAACCAACTCCAGGCTTGCAATAGTTAAAAGCTTCACCAAAATCAACATCATTTGTATATAATTCCTTGATGAACTCAAAACCAAGAACCTTAGAGTCTAACATGGAAAGAAGAACATACCTACGTGAAAGTGCATCAGCAACAATATTCTCCTTACCTTTCTTATGCTTAATCACATATGGGAAAGATTCAATGAATTCAACCCAACTAGCGTGTCTTCGATTCAATTTGTTTTGGCTCTTAATATGTTTTAGAGCCTTATGGTCAGAATGTATGACAAATTCTTTAGGCCACAAATAATGTTGCCAAGTTTCCAACACTCTAACTAAAGCATATAGCTCCTTATTATATGTAGGATAGTTAAGAGTAGGACCACTTAACTTTTCGCTAAAATATGCAATGGGCTTACCTTCTTGCATGAGTACACCTCCTATGCCAATTCCACTAGCATCACATTCAACCTCAAAAATCTTACCAAAATCTGGAAGGACTAATAAAGGTGCATGTATGAGCCTCTCCTTGATGGTTTGGAAGGCTTTCTCTTGAGCTTCTCCCTGCTTGAATGGAACATTCTTCTTTGTCAACTCATTCAAAGGAGCTGCCAGTGAGCTGAAGTCCCTCACAAATCTCCTATAAAAGCTTGCAAGTCCATGGAAGCTCCTCACTTGTCCGATGGTGGTAGGGGTTGGCCAATCTTGAATGGCTTTGATTTTCTCTTCATCAACCTCAACCCCCTCAGCACTCACAACAAAACCAAGAAAAACAACTTTATTAGTGCAAAAATCACACTTATTCAAATTGCCAAACAATCTTTCTTTTCTTAAAACCTCTAGGACTTGTCTCAAGTGATCTACATGCTCATGCAAAGTCCTACTGTACACAAGGATATCATCAAAGTAAACTATCACAAATTTACCTATGAATGCACACAAGACATGATTCATCAACCTCATAAATGTGCTAGGTGCATTAGTGAGACCAAAAGGCATAACTAACCATTCATAAAGTCCATGTTTAGTCTTAAATGCAGTTTTCCATTCATCTCCTTCTTTCATCCTAATTTGATGGTAGCCACTTTTTAAATCAATTTTAGAGAAGATAGTGGAGCCATTTAATTCATCAAGCATATCATCTAACCTAGGGATAGGATGACGATATCTTACCGTTATATTATTGATGGCTCGACAGTCAATGCACATTCTCCATGTGCCATCCTTTTTAGGCACAAGCAACACTGGTACTGCACATGGGCTAAGGCTCTCCCTCACATATCCCTTTTCCAGCAGCTCTTGCACTTGTCTTTGAATCTCCTTGGTCTCTTCAGGATTAGCTCGGTAAGCTAGACGATTGGGCAAAGGTGCTCCAGGTATAAAGTCAATTTGATGTTCTATCCCTTTAATTGGTGGCAACCTAGGTGGTACCTCTTCGGGAAAGACATCTCCATATTCCTGCAAAAGAGATATAACAAGACTAGGCAAAGTAGAGGTTAAGTCGTTAGTATTCAACATAGCCTCTTTATAGATAACTACTAGGAGGTTTTGTTGAGAAAACAAAACTTGTTTGATCTCACTCTTTCTTGCTACTAACAAACTTTTCTCTCTTTCTCCCTCTTTCTCTCTTTTACCTTTAACTCTCTCTCCTTTTCCTCTCTCTTCTCTTGACTTGCCCTCTTTTCTTTTCTCAATTTTACTCTCCTCTTTTTCAGACACTTTTACACACTCACTTTCTCTTTTCTTCTCTCTCTTGATTTGATCTTCTAACACTTGCTTTGGTGACATAGGAAGGAGGGTTATAGGTTCCCCTCTAAGTACAAAAGAATAATGATTTAGAAAACTATCATGTGTAACACGTCTATCATACTGCCAAGGCCTACCTAACAAAATATGACATGCTTTCATTGGTACAACATCACAAAGCACTTCATCCTTATACTTGCCAATTGAAAACATTACCTTAACTTGCTTGGTTACTCTCAATTCTCCACATTCATTGAGCCATTGGAGTTTGTAAGGCCGTTGATGCTTGAAAGTAGACAAATTCAACTTCTCCACTAGCTCAGTGCTTGCCACATTACAACAACTTCCTCCGTCTATAATCACACCACATATCTTTCCTTGGATTTGGCAACAAGTATGGAATAAGTTCTCTCTTTGTTTATCTTCGTCTGCCATCATCTGGGCACTAAGGGCTCTCCTAGTTACAAGGAGTTCTCCTTCTTCTGCATACTCTCCATCTTCATTTTCCATGAATAGCTCTTCTTCTTCCTCTGTTGTTTCTCCTTCAGTTTCCCACTCACCAAGGTTGTTGATATTCATGGTTCGCTTGCTAGGACATTCACTAGAGATGTGTCCTCTCCCTTGGCACTTGAAGCATATTATGTCTCGATTTCTTGAAGGATTAGGCCCACTTTGAACCTTCTTGGGTGGTGCAGCCAGCTTTTCTTCTTTCTTTATTTCATTTCCCTTTGAATTTGAAGTAGAGGGAATATCTTTCTTTGGGTTGTTCCTCCATGAGTTGAAAGAAGTTAAACTGGAGTTCTTCCTTGCAATATTCTTCCTTTTGAGTTGTTTTTCCACCTTGGCAGCTTGGTGGACTAAGTCATGAATCTCAACATAATGGTACATCTCCACAACATCGGCTATGTCACGATTAAGCCCATCTAAGAAACGAGCCATTGTTGCTTCTGGATCTTCCTCTACATTAGCTCTAATCATGGCTATTTGCATTTCCTTGTAGTACTCATCCACACTCTTGGATCCTTGAGTGAGGCGTTAAAGCTTATTGTGAAGTTCCCTTCGAAAATAGGATGGAATGAATCGTCTCCTCATGATAGCCTTCATCTCTTCCCATGTTGAGATGAGGTGATCTCCATATCTAATCCGCTTCTTTTGCATCTGGTCCCACCAAATAAGAGCATAATCAGTAAACTCAAGAGCTGCAATTTTGACCTTCTTACCCTCAGAGTAGTTATGGCATGAAAAGATTTGCTCTACACGCATCTCCCACTCTAGGTATGTTTCTGGATCACTCTTGCCTTGAAAGGAAGGAATTTTGACTTTGACTCCTCCAAGGTCTTCTTCTTCATCTTTAGGCCTCCTCAGTGGTCTTCTTTGTATGTTGAGTGGCCTTCTTCTTGGTTGAGTCTCCTCTCCTTCATAATCTTCATCATGGCTCTCCATGTCTTCCGCATATTCACGGTGTTATGGGCGTGCAGCATGAGCTTGTCTTTGGTTAGCTTGAGTAGTAGTCCTTTGGCTAGAGGTTCTACTCTCCACTCGATCTAAGCGTTCATGGAGTCCTTCCAACTTCTTATCAAGCATCCTTTCAAAATGACTCACTAGAGCTTTCATTTGCAAAGGCACTACTCCAAATGAATTGTGATCATCATTATCACTTTCATGTGCAACTCTTTTTTCTCGATTATCTGCCATGTTAGTGAAAAAGAAACAAAAGTATATAGGACCTCATAAATATTTCCTCACGTGTTTCACTCAATTGAGATATAACACTCACACTCGTGTTTACTCTCTCTTATTGGCTTTTTCTACAATGATCTTATCCACTCTTGCCTTTTACCTCTCAATATCAAATCCCAAGCTCTTATGTTACCTAAGACCTTGTCAAGTGATCAAGGACTGCCAATTCTCGGTTCACCAAAGTATGTGCTGGTGGATGGTATGAAAAGTTGTGATTGGCGCATACAAGTCACAAGTAAAGGTAAGGGTTTGGTTAGGCTAGGGTTCCAATACAAAAAAGGGAAGATTTAACCACCTAGCAATGCAAAATCAAGTTTAAAATACCAAAGAGCAAATTGCAATGATTCTAAAAACCCAAGATATGAGAAATCAATGGAGGGTTAGATTAGGAAAGTTCAAATCAAAGGAATAGGAAACAAGTTGAAGTCACAATAGGAAAGTCCACAATCACAAGATAAAAGGAAACAAATGGAAGAGGAAACAATGCTGATCACAAATGAAAGAAATCTGATCACAATTTTTTTTTTCGTTTTTTTTTCACTTTTTTTTTTGGCTAACCTTTTTTTTTTGCCTTTCTTTTCTATTCCTTTTCCTTTTCCTTTTTTTTTTGCCTCTTTTTTTTTTGGATCAGATGAAAGAGAATCACAAGATCACACAATAAGAAACAGATCAGAAAACGTTACTGCTAAAAATAACAATAACTTCCTCTAGAGAACTCCGAATTTGATGATTCTAAAACGAAATGAAAGTTGAGATTCTGAAACTTAGGATTGACCTATTAATCGTCCAAAATCTCAAAAGGAAAGGGGTTGAACAGATAAGAGAAAAATAACACGTCCAGAACAAAAGTTTTTCAGATTACAAAATGAATGGCTCTTGTAGCATAAAAAACCAAATCTTGCACACTAAGGATCAAATCTGGAAACAAGGGAAGGTAGAAAGTTTAGTATTTTTTTTTTTATAATAAAAGGTAGCAATGAATGGATATGAAAAAAAAAATATAGAGGCTAGAAAAGAAGTAGAATGGTGGATGATGAATGTATGATAGACAACCTACCGTGTAAACCGAAGCTCTGATACCAAATGATGCGAAATCAAGGGGTGGCCCAATCTTCACGACGTAGGTTGATGGATAGATGATGGTTCGAGACCCAACGGAAGCAAATAGCCAACCAACGTTATAAGAACGTTGACCTGCTACTTAGACAATGCGCCTAACCACGAACACAGTAAACCAATCCACACAACGACACACTTGGATCGAAGCACGAATTGGGGGCTTTTGCGAACTTGAATCACCAACCTAAAGATAGGTTGACAAGACAAAGGTTTCACAAGAGCAAAGAAAAGATAAGATTCTCACAATTAGAGAAACACTCAATAATTCTACTACTTCCAATCTGATTCAAATGAAGGCAGAATACATATATTTATAGTATAGCTCAATCCTATCTACTGGAGGAAAAGTAGGAAACTAACTACATAATCCTAACTGAAAGATCTAAAAAATAGGGATACAAAATCAAATCCTTTTAAAAACAGAAAAGGATAGATAATCAGCCTAATAGAAACTAATTAATACTAATGGGCTGGACATCTTGCATTTGAAGTACTATTCACGTCCTCTATCTTCAATGGGCTCTTTAAGCATCAACCTGGGCTTGAATAAGCATGATTAAGGCTCCATTTGCTTCCTCAATGCATACACTAACATTATGGGCTTCTAATTCAGCAAATTGAAGCCCAATTGCTCTTTGTAGACGCTTAATTCTTCCTCTTGTCATTGGGCCATCTATCATCAAGTCCTTCTCCACACGAGCATCCTTCCCCACATGAGTCTGGTTCATATCAATATCAGCAAATGAAACAATTAGGTTATCATGATTACTATCCTATACTAGTAATCATATTATCACATGTTAAAGGCCATTAACACCGGGAGAGGCCCGTCCACGGCACTTACTCCCTATTGAGCACAACCGGGGCTCTGTGCATCTAGGGTTTGATCATAACCCGGTGCTCGATCGAAACACATGTACGGGTGGCAACCGCACCACAGCTCCACCATGGACTCACAAGGTCTAATCATAATTCAACAGATAGCTAATCAATTCATTCAATATTTTAAATCATTCATATACAGCAACATATGAAATTAAATTAAATATATACATGGAATTGATATAACCCAGTTACCTCACTTGTAGACACTTGCAACAGTCACCAATGGTGCAGAAATCCTCCTATAACCATATCATAATAGAATTACTACTCTAATTCATCATTAATAGTTACAATCAGTACCCAAAGAATTTAAAATGCTAATGACTACCTAAGAATCACTTACCCAGCCACTACAAGTCCCAATTTTGGATTAGAGTGTCCTTCACTAGAAAACTCAATATTTCACCCATAATCCTAAGCAAATTCGTACAAAATTAACATCCATTTTATAAATCAACTATGGGGGTCTCAAATTAACAAATGAAGCATCAACATGGAGGGTTTAAACTCACCTAATGTCAGCCCTAACCTCAATCTACGAATTTCATCAAGAAAATCCCCAAATTCCCACATTTCAGATTTTGGGTAGGATGAAAATGCTCCAAATGAAAAACTAATCGGGCCAAATTAAAGAGAAAGATGAGGAGATTAAGTTGTATAACTATTACCTTGGCTAAATCTTGCTCCAAATGTGAGAAAATGCAGAATTCTTGCCCCAAACCCTAGCCTCCTCTCCAAGCTCTGAATTTGCTTCTTGAGTTTCAGCAAATGAGAAAGTGGCTAGAGTATTAGGGTTTAAGTTGGGTTTTAGTTGGGTCAAATATGGGTCATGGGTTCCTCCAAGGTCCATTTTCACTTGGGCTTTAGATTTTTACTTGTTGGGCCAGTTTTTAAAGTGTTGGGCTGCAGAATTTTGTTGGGCCAGCTCTTATACATTAGGTTGCTGAAGTTTAATTAAGTTTGGGCCAAGTTTGAAGAGCTCAAGAATGTGGGTCGACACAAGGGTTATTGGGCCCACTTAGAAGAGTCTATACAAGGTGGATTTTGGGCCTCCATCACACTAAATTGGGTTGGGTCTGCATTTAACCCATTGGGCCTCCATTAGCCTCTTATCATGATCTATTAATTTAAGCATAGGTAGGATTTCTATCTCAATTAAATTTCAACCCATATTAATTATTCCTAATTAATCTAATCCGTGATTAACACCTTAATTAATTATGGGGTGTTACAATTTCATAAAACCATATGGCTTAACCATGTAAATATCCTTAAACAAGCTTTAATAGAAATTGGTAGTCTTAACATTGGAGTCCTAAAATGAAATGCATTCAATGCTATAGTCATTCTAAAAGTGTGTTTAATGGACACTAGCAAGAAGGAACACATACATATAACCAATTCCTTCTTCTTGATTATAACCATTACAATTAGATTAACGTTAAATCTTTCAAGTTTCTCTTATAACCCCATAGTGGTCTTGTCTTATCAACTTAAAGCCAATGGCCTTATAGCTAATAGTCAACCCTATAAGTTCTTAAATATGATAATAATCCATGGAAAATAATTCATCCTTCATGGTCTTTAACCATTCGAATGAATTAGGATCTGATATAGCTCTCATATAAGAAAAGATATTTGAAATATTAGTTGCAACAAAATCATGTTCCTATGAGAAAAACACGAATACATAAGGAATTGCAAGTCTACAAACTCACTAAGATTGTCTCAAGAAAATAATATTAATCATAATAACAAAATCCTTAGCATCAATAATAAGTAGCTATTTATAATTATTAACAATATCTTGAACTTCAACACCTTTTACAAGAGAAACAAACTCTAATGAAGAAATCTACATAAGTATAGGTATGACAAGGACTCTCCTCTCAGACATAGAGTACCTAACTCTCACTATTCGAGTTATCCACAAAATAAATTGATCCAAGAGATTCAATAAATCTAGTAGAAATAGTGGGACAGCAAAATCAATTATCTTTAGAGTCTATACAATAGCCAAAGAAGAAACCAATGACAAACCTAAAATCTAATATCTTAGGCTAAGGACAATATAGTTTCATTTCTATTTCAAAACCCCATACTTGCAAACTAATGAAAAGCAGGGCATATTAAACCTTAATGTCACAATCTAGTAGAAACATAATAAAGAGACCAAAGTTTCTATCATTATCTGAATGTTTGCCATAATACTCATAATCTTTTTTAGGTCTTATGTCTTTAATGCACTTTTTAATTCTCATCTCAATAGCTATCTTAAATATCTTAAAGGCATCTAACAAATTTGACTTTTTGTGCCAAAAAGAAAAAATCCACCCTATTAAGAGTGGTTACCAATGAAAGTAATGAAATGCATAAATCCTCCCAGAGCACCATAGATGAAAGGTCTACAAACATCTAAACAAATTAGATCCAAAACATCAAACTCTTACTTGCCCCTTTTTCCACCTAGCTCTAAAAAGGAGTTGCTACTAATGTAGTTTATACAAGGACTAAAACTAAAGGGAACAAGGTTGTGCATAACATCATGTTTAATTAATTTTACAAACCTCCCTCAAGAAATGTGACTTAAATATTTATGCCCAACGTTGAAGAACAACTTAACAAATCTATTATAATTGTTTCTAATAACATCAAGGTGGTAGAATTATTAAACCCTCAACATGTGAGTAATTTAAATATGATTTATATTGATCATTACTCATCATAGTAAAACTATTAATAACTAAATCAAGGTTAATGATAATAACCATTTCACTATCAAAGGGAGTAATAAAGCTAGTCCAAAATAGAAGTTGAATTAAATTCCACCTTAAAGGTACATAAAAGTTGTTATTTAGTTCAAAGCATGTCCAAAGGGAAAATTCTAACATGAACAGCACCACCAAAATTCTAGCACCAAGAATAAAATGGATCTTGATAGTATTAGAATCAAATAAGCTAGAACTAAAGGGGCAAATGCAATAATCCACTATCTAATGATGTAGCTAATTATAAAATCATACTTAATCTTTTAAGGTCCTAGATGGGTAACATAATTTTCATATAACTTGCTAAGAAATTTCTTATCATAGGCTATGACTCAGGCTTTTAACCCTTGGTAACTCACATTGGAATTATTGCTTGATCTAAAAGTTAAATAATTCACAATAAGAGAGTGAAGGTATTACTCTTTGTCATGAGTTTCTCCTCTTAAGAAACAATACCAGTAAGTTCATCAATAATTTATTCATCTTGTCAAGCATAATAGAAGGCCTTCAGTACTTGAAATAGAGATAGGAGCTATACTAAAATGCTAGACATGAAAATTCACTTTCCAAACACAACACCAAAAGACTTTAAGTTCATTGCAATAAAACACAAGCTTCAAAATGTGTTCCTTGAACACTAAACACTCCTTCAATTGAGTGTTTATTCAAAACTTCTCCCAATGGCCCTAAAGAATTCCCTTATGATTTCCATTCCAGAAGCCAATGCCTAAGTACACTCTAAGAGGGTTGTATCACTAATCATGGAAGGCTTTATCAATAGTAGCCGAATAGCTATTAAGTACAATATTTGTATCCACCCTCAAGGCCATAATTATAGAGCAATTGCTAAAATTTAATTCTAGGGACTTTTACTAGTCATTACAATTGGTTCTACACTAAGTTTTCATAAATGGTAATTTTATAAACATGTAAGTTGGAATAGAAACAACATGAGAGTACATAAATCATGTGTACAACATAATTAGAAGTAGAGTTTCACATAAGATTTAACTATACAATTATACACACAATTTTGTTGTTTATCACAATCCCGTTTAAGGATCTTAAATCACAACAAATTGAGAAAACTCAAATGCACATCAAAAGGCCTATAAAACCAAATGTCTCCAAACTATTGAAAGTACAAGAAAATTGAGACATTAATTTAAGCTTATCTTAATAACAATAGATTACATCGACAATGCTACATCGATGTTATATATACTGCTCATGCAATTTATCCAATAATAATTGTAACACCTAGTTCAAATTAATGTCTCACTTATAGACTAATTAAGTAAGTTTAGTCAATTAATTGGAGGAATAATCTTAGAAATCCCGAAAATACAAACCAATTACAATTTTCATTGTAAATAAACTATTAAGCTTAATGCCCATTACAAAATGATTGAGTACTAAAATTATTAAAGGTATGACTAACTCTGAAAACATCCCACTAAAAACTCAAGACACTCGCTCAATACCTTAGAAGTTAAGAACCTAATTAGATCCCCATTTAAACCTCTCTAAAGACTACTAAAAAAAGCACCTAACACTATTGGTGCCACAACCCTTCACATCTCATGCTAAAGCATTAAGAGACAAATTGCCAGAATAATGTCATAGCACATTTGCATTTGTGTGAACCTCACCATGGTGCTTAAGGCCACGTGGCAATGTTTGCGCCTATATTTGAATCGTGCCACCATGTTATGACTTAAACTTAAAGTTTTAGACTAGAAAACCCATGTGGCATTGTGGAGCCAAAGGGCTGCACCATGGTGTCTTGAACACAAAATGCAACAAAACCAATGAAATTAAATGCTAAAGTAAATGTTCACCAACCATAAGCTTCTAACTTAATTAAATAGACATGGGACATCTCTAATGGCTCTAAATACATCTTCTATGATGTAAAAAATTAGGGAGAAGGGATTAAGCACCTACACACTCCTCTAAGTGATAGATTTGCAAGGAAAATTATAAAAAGTTAAACCATGATAACAAAGGCAAAATTGGACCAATAACTTACCTACACAAATTCATCAATAGTCAACCATTTGATTCCAAAACAAGTCTAATAAGTTTCAATTACTAAATGAAAGTTGTCCTACCCGTTCAAGCCACTAAACATCCCCAGATTTAGAATATGACAATGGGACATCCGAAAAGTCCACAATTATTAACAACCATACTAAAGTTCCTTAAACCATCAACAACTAACCTAGCAATGACCAATATCCAACATTACCATATAAACCAAAAGAGTCATAAATACTCAACGTCCATCATCATTCATCAGCTATTCTAAAATATACCATAATTATATGTGAGATCCAAATACAAAGGAGCTAAACATCATCTAAAATCCTAACTATCATTCCGATTTGTACAATTTCCCAATAGATGAAATCCTACACTTATCAATGTCATATCACATGTTGTAAATTACTTATAAATTTACCAAAATATATGGTTAAAAGATAGGCTATCCCAAAAATGAGTCTAACTTAATCCAATTGTAACACCATAAATTCTAGCTCATCTCAAGCCTTTCAATGACTTAGGATGTAGGTTTCTCATAAAAGCGCAAGGGGAGGTAATGAATATTTTTGTGTTGCATCGTATCTAGCAATTCATTTCGGTGTCATGTGGACTGTGTGAGCTCATACTATGTCTCCTCATATTTAATTGTATTGTTACAACTCATTTGTATCATAAAAACTTGACTACAACTCATGGAAACTGAAAAGAGATATGGGACATGTATATTCATTTTTGGCCAGACTTGGCCCCATTTCTGGGCAAACTTTAAAAAATCATAACTAAATTTAAAAAAATTAAAAACATGCAATCTTGCACATTCTGGAAATCTTGGGATGTCTACTTCGTGGTAAAAATATGTACAAGTGATAACATCCCACACACAGGACGTTTGACATGCAAATTATTCTGGAGGTTGGACTGGTCCTGATGCTGTCACAATTTACTGATATAAACTTCAAAAATGTCTAACTAATTTCACAAAAATTCAATATGTGCAAATGATACCAATATGGAAATTTGTGGATGTTAATTAGAGAGAAAAAATATTTTCAGATCAGTTCATCAAAGCCAAACTCTCAGAAATCGATAGAATAATACTTCTGGTCAAGCAAGATGATTGATACTGGGTAGAAATTTTGAAAATTCATATCTTCCTCTCTAGACCTCCAAATGAGGTGCTTCTAGTTGCTACAAGTCCCTGTGAATGTCTAGTTTCTTCCTATAAAATTTCTTAGCCATTGGACCACGTTTTCTCCTTGAATGACATAATTACACAACTGACTAAATAAATAGTACTGGTGTAAATCCGAAATTCTGATACCAATTTTGAAAAATCATAGAAAATTCCACAGACCTCCAAATGACCTAATCTTTGGCTTCTCAAAAATCTCTAGGCAAGATCTAATCACATGCCAAATTTTTAGTCAAGAAGAGGTCATTTGGTTAGATTTTGACATAATGGGGCAAAGTGTCAATTTTTTTGTTAAAAAAGGGCTCCAAGGGTTCAAATTTGCTTCTCCTACTCCTAAGGCTCTATGAGCACGTGGGAAAGCATCAACATAGGCTATCAAACATGGCTCAAATATCTAACAACCCATATTTGCAAAGCTCACTCTCCCACACCAAAACATACACCATGTACATAATGCCAAGATCTTGCTATTCATATCAAAAACTTGCTACATCATGCACTATAGTTCTAATTTTCATACATATACAATAAGTACATCCATTTACAAGTATTCATAAGTGCACACCCTATGTACATCATTAGATTACATCTCTTAACAACAAAATGGTGACAAAATGGCTATTTCACAAATCCTTTGCCGATTTCCCTAACTTCAAGCTTGGTGGCTCCCATGTCTTTGTTCACTTGGTCCACCTAGCATGTTAGGATAGTGGAGAGAAGGGAGTGAGATTCAAAGAATTCCAATAGCTCATCTCCCATTCAATCATACATAATAGGTGCAAAGCAAGCTTTCAAATACATGTATAGAAAAGTGGAAGTCATGGATATTTTAAAAGAACCTTGGCATGTGAATCAAGCATACAAGACATTCAAAGGTTCACCAAGTGTTTGGATTGGCCTCACACTTCTCCTCATGGATTTTGGACTTGCCTCACCCATTCTTGAGCACTTTGGATTCAACCATACTCTTGGGAGTCCACATTGCTTTTGGGAGACCCTTTGCTTTGTCTCAACCAAACTCGAGGGTTCTTGGCTCATCCTCACCCAAGGGAAGAGTTCTTGGCCTTTTCACACTCAAGCAAACTCATACAAACATCATGGATTCATTTAACACATAACATAGCATCAAGGATTATGACATGTAAAGGCATGCTAGCATACTTTTCATAGCTTGAAAATGCACATACACACATTCTAAAACAAGCTAAACACACATCCATGCATGAGAGAAGGAAGAGAGAGCTATCTTATAGGTTAACACAAGTCTCTCCTTTCAATTTATTTTCTCCCTTTTTGATTTCACAATCACAATTAGATGGAAGTGCTTCTCTTGAGCCTAGACACACAAGAGTATAGAATTACTCTTTCATAACTAAACACTTATTCACAAAGCTAGGGTTTCTTTATAGCAAACCCTATCAAGCATATAAGAAACTAGGGGTTCTTTCTCTCTTTAGAATTTCACCAACTCTTCCTCTCTCTCATGCTCTAAAGTTGTAAGAACCAACATACCTAAAGAAAACAAGGAAGTAAAGCTACATGAGTTCTAACCTTCTTTAAGAGTGATTTTCCACTTTCCTTCTTCTAAACCAAGCACAAAACCCAATTAATTCAGTAACTAAAACCATAGAAAGAGAAGGCAAAGAGAGAAGAACAAGATTCTAAGAAGAAAAGCTAGGGAAATCTCAAGCTTACTTACCTTTTCCTTGTTCTTCCTTCCTTCTCTTGGTCTCTCTCTCTCCACAACCTTTTTCTCTCTTTTGGTCGAAGGTTAGGTCGGTTAAAAGAAAAGAAATGGATTTGGACGCTTTAAGAAGTCAAATTCTCCCTTTTTCACGCTTTTCCTGACTAACCCTCGCTATAGCAAAAAATAACCCTCGCTATGGCGAGCACGTATCAGTCCCAGACCCCTATTTTCGCTATGGCGCGCGCTATGGCGAGGAACCCCCTAATTTTTGTATGGGATGCCTGCACTCGCTATAGCTAGAAGTATTCTCGCTATAGTCAGACTATTTCTTGCTATAGCGAATAGGTACATTCGCTATAGTTAGACTATTTCTTGCTATAGCTAATAGACTTAGAAAATTTTAAGACTTCGAAAATTTTTTAGCTTCTTCTTTTCTTCTTCTTTTTTTCTCTTTTTTTTTTTCTGCTGGTTGTTACACCAATCAATCCTTTGGTCACTTGTCCTTGTTGAAGCCTAAACTTTTACCTATAAAATTGTTAGCCTACAACTGGGATGAGATATAAAATCTCAACAACCAAGATAAATCCCATAAACAACCATATAGGCATATAAGTATGAGCTATACATGGTAAAATCATCAATTCATCATGCCATATTCAGCAAATCAAAAATAACAAATTTGATAACAATTCTCACAATCATTGGCCAATAACTAAAATCAATGGGCAGGACACACTTGCAAGGTCCACAACATCCCACAAGTAGCAAGGATACACCTATGAGATCTACATGCTAACCATTCTACCAGAACACACCTGTAAGATCTATGATGAAACATGAACAAGTAGTCAAACTTAACATGAAATTATATAAAACAAAACAAGCATATACAAATTATAAATATTGCTCTAAAGCAAATACAAATGGAATTAAACCCCAGTTACCTCAAGCGATAATTTTCACTTCCAAAATAGCCACTAACAATAACCAAGAAGAAACACAAGCCTATAGTAACCATAAATAACCAATATATATGCATCAACCCAAA
Organism: Erythrophleum ivorense; assembly: GCA_026724425.1. Taxonomy (NCBI): domain Eukaryota; kingdom Viridiplantae; phylum Streptophyta; class Magnoliopsida; order Fabales; family Fabaceae; genus Erythrophleum; species Erythrophleum ivorense. Next base: position 127,075 of record JAIUCV010000313.1, on the reverse strand, counting down.
TGGACCCTTACTTAAATTCAATCAATAACTTAATAATCACTTAATTTCAACTTGCCCAAATTTTTAAGTGTCACAAAATACCAATTTTGAGTACAAATGTCTAGACCAACATAATAAGTCACCACTTCCTCTTAAATTTTCGCACATGTAAATTTACCCATAGAAAAATCAGTCATGGATATAAATATAGAGTAGAATAGCATCATAAATGAAGGGGGTTCACCTACCTAATGGATGATTAAGCCTCTTTTTCCAATTTTTCTAAGAACACACCAAAATTCTCAAATTTACCAACCTAAAGTTTCATCAAATTTCACCAAATCAAAAGATATTCAGTTTAAAAGAAAAAAAGAGAAGGAGAGGAATGATTTTCTCAACACTTACCAGAGTCAAAAACATCATTTACCTTGCAAATCGACACTCCTGATTTTTAAGTTCATTTAGTTATTCTTATTTTCTAATTTTGCAATACTGTCCAGTATACTCTGTTTTTGCCAATTTGTTGCTTGAAAGTCAAAATTCTGAATTTTCTGAGAATTTGTACAGAGCTTGCTTAGTTTTGGTATTTTCAGTATCAATTGTCCATATTTTTACAGTATAGTACAAGTTTTGTTCATGATTTTTAGGATGTATTTAGTTGGTCATTTTGGCTAATTTTTAGAGATAGTTCAATAAATTTTATTCCTGTCAGTTTTTCTTATTTTTGTTAATTTTGAAGAACTTTTTGTACTTATCTAGATTTAGTTAGGCTTTGAAAATTTTATATGTTGTTTGTATATGTGTTAAGTAGTTAAAATTATTTTTCATGAATTTTTGAGTTAGTTTGCTTAGTTAAAAATTTTCATTTTAACTAAGCAAACTAACTCCAAAATCTCGAAAAAAAATTATAGTATCACTTTGTTTTTATAGTATCATTGTGTTGATTTTTCTGTACTTATCTAGTAAGAGTTAGATTATAAATTTGTCATGTGAAATCTTTTATTTTTTTTTAAGTTGAAAAAATTGATTTACTGTTTTGATCACTTTAGTCGTGGTTTTTAAGGCACATAACTTGTAATATTTAGCTTTGTGACAGAATTTAGGCAACTTGATATATATATATATATATATTACTTTCTTAACTTGTTTGAGTTTTCTTCTACCATTTATGATGTCTAATTTTTCTTAGTTATACAATATTAATCACTAGGATTTATTTATTTACTTTTAAAAATTAGAATAGGATAGTGTAATTTTCCTTTATGTGCAAATGTTTCTTTTGTTGATAGAATCACGAATTGTTTTTGTATACATGATTTTCATAAATGGTTGTTTTAATGGTTAAGGTGTAATAATGAATTTTAATTTGTAAATTGTAATTATTTCTTTTCTTATAAATGATGTTATTGGTTTTTGGCTATTTTGTTAAGAATTTTGGCAAACGTATGTGATCATGTTGACAAAAAAGTTCGGGATGATATTGAAACTAATCCCAAACTTTTCGGACAAAAAAGTACTTTCACCTAAAAATTTTAAATTTGATTTTATCCCTAATATTTTTAAATCATTCAAAGGTCTCAATTTTTTTTGGTGAATATTATTCTTTTGGTCTTCATAATTTTACTCAATTTTCAATTTGATATTTATTGTTTAAAAATTTTTCATTAGGTTTTTATAGTTTAAATATTATTTAATGTCATTAAACTTTCATCAATGTTTCATTAATTTTGTTGACATGATCAAACATGTATCATCTTATTGCTCTAAATATATGTGTGTGTGTATATATATATAACTTATAATAACAAAAAGGATAGAAGTAGATAACTCATATATATAGTATGCAGTGCCATTTACGTTACATAGGTGAGTTTATTTGAATCAAGTAGTAGTACATAGTTGGCCATGTCAATAAAATTCAATGAAACATTGAAGTTACACACTAAATTAAATTTTATTTTAATCTGTAAGGAGCGAATTAAAAATTAAGTAAAACCTTAAAGATTAAAATAATTTTTTTGCATAAATTACACAGATTTTTTTTTTAATTTTGTTAAAATTATATAAATTCTCTCTTCTATTTTTAAAATATATATAAACTTCTCTTGAAACAAAAAAGTTATCTTACATTTTAGTCTAATTTTAAAATTTTTAACTAAAATAGCCTCCATTTAAATTTTTTAGTAAAAAAATAGTAAAAAAATGTATTTATGTTGATAAAAGATATTTTAGTTAAAAAATTAAAATTAGACTAAATATAGGATAACTTTTTGTTTTAGAGGAGGTCTGTGTATATTTAAAAAAAATTTAAAAAAATTATATAATTTTAACCAAATTAAAAAGATTTCTATAATTTACTATCGTTTTTTTTTATTTAAAAATCTGTACAATATGACAAATTGAATGAACCAAAACAAAAGGGATGAAAACTCGATAAATTTATTATCCCACCATGAATTTTAGTGCTTGCCAGAGGTATATAAATTAATGGGATGGCAAATTGATCATGCATGTTTCCTATTCTGGTCTATTTGTTGCAGCCAGTAGTATTATAAGATTTGTCTCCCGTCTTTGTTACATTTGTTTTGTTTTTAGCATTTTTTTTTTGGGGCTACTCATTTTGTTTTTATCAATTTAGCCATTGCTATGCATTCAAACCTTTCAAGTTATTTATGATGGCTCAAGTCAATGAACTGATAAATTTTTCAGATGAAGCTTCAAAAACTCTTGTACTAGTTGAGAAACTCAATTCTGTAGACAATTTTTTAATACTAAGCAATGCCATGGAAATATAAAATTTTTTTCCATTATTCATGGTTGAACATTAATAAGAAAATTTCGTCTTTGTGTTTGTCCATGCGTTTTTTGACATAACTTTCAATTTGTAGGTCTTTTCCTTTCAAAGTAGTCAATATAGTCAATAATTCTGACTCAGCATAAGTGGGTCTATGTAGCATATTTTTGGCTCTCTTAGTTGTCTCGGTTATTCTAGAATTCTCTAATATTTCCCTCTTTTGTTGCTATATAATTCTTATAACTCATTTGTTAATTTTCTCTCTCTTTTCGGTTATTTGGCTGTATAGGTTAAATATTCATTGTGTAAATGCAATCAATCAATGGAATGAATGAATTCAGAAAATTCTCCTCTCGTTACCACTTTATGGTATCAGAGCTTTATTAGTCTCATAGGTGATTATGGCTTAGCCACCTACACCACCACCCAACTTTCCTTTATCTAATAGTCCTTCATCCTCACTTAATTCACTTGCAACCCTCCTACCAACCACTACTCCCAGCTACAGTCCATCCTCATTTCGTTAATATCAAGTTAAACTATGACAATTACCTTGTTTGGAAAGCACAGATTCTGCCATATTTATATGGCCAACAATTATTTGATCACATTGATGGTTCCATCGTTCAACCACCAGCACTATTGGAGATCGAAATGCCCAATCCAGAATATAGTCGTTGGTTTTCCACCGATCAGCTCGTTCTTTCCATTATTATGTCTTCTTTATCTAAGAATCTTATTCCTCAGGTGACGAGGCACAAAACCGCAAAAGATATGTGGTTTGGTTTAGAGAAATTGTTTGCTCAAAGAACTCAGGCTCGCTTCGTTCATATTCGTCATCAGCTTGCAACATTAAAGAAGGGCTCTAACTCAATTGCCGATTATTTTTGCTAGGCTAATATTCTTAATGACTCTCTTGCTTTGGTAGGAAAACCTCTCTCGGATTTGGAATTCACTACCTATCTACTTGCTGGTGTGGGTCCAGATTATGATTCCATTGTAACATCTTTAACCACTCAATCACCATTGCCAACAGCAGATGAGTTACTCAGCCATTTACTAACATTTGAAGCTTGTCAAAATCTTCATCATGTTATACCTACTTCTATCACCGAAATGTCTGCTAATCTTGCCTTTCGTCCTCCCAATCATTGTGGTGGTCCTTCTTTAGCAAATTTCTCTCATGGCAGAGGTTCTTGATTTGTCTCAAATCGTGGTTCTGGTCGTTTTAATAATGGTGGGTGTTCCATCTTTTCTTTGGAACCTCATGTAGTCTGTCAAGTATGCTCTCGACCTGGTCATACTGCCATTACGTGTTACCACCGCTTTAATCAAGCGTATCAGGCCCCTGCTCCTCCATCTATTTCAGCTAACTATTCATCCCTTTTTGCCACCGATGAGTCTCTTTGGCATCCAGATTCAGGGACAATGTATGATGTCACCTCATACTTCAATAAGCTTAATCTCTCATCTACTCCTTATACTGGTGGAAACCGTCTTTACATTGGTGATGGCACCCCTCTACCCATCCAACACTTTGGTTTTGGCACCCTCAACTCTAATCATGGCAAATTTCTTCTCTCTAACATTTTACATGTTCCTTCAATTACCAAAAATCTTCTCTCTCTCTCTAAATTTTGTCATGATAATAACATATGTTTTGAATTTTATGCTGATTTTTTTTTTGTTAAGAATCTACGGACAAGAGCAATTCTACTTCAAGGAGTACTACGTGATGACCTCTACACCCTTTCTTCTTCATCATCTCGTCAGTCCTACCTTGGCGAAAGCACTACTCTTTCTCATTGGCACGCTAGACTTGGGCATCCTAATCTTTGCATTATCAAGAAAGTTTTGTTAAAGCACTCCCTACCTGTCTCAAATAAGGATTTTTCTTCTCAGTGTTCTGCCTGTCGTACTGCCAAAAGTCACTCACTACCTCATCCCCCTTCTCCCAATCATTCTACATCCCTTTTAGATTTAGTTTTTACTGATGTATGGGGACCATCCCTTATTTCCTCTTTTGCTGGTCACAAATATTATGTAATTTTCGTTGATAATTATAGTTGCTATATTTGGTTTTTTCCTTTATATTCCAAATCTGATGTTACTAGTATATTCCGTAAGTTTTAGAAGTCTGTCGATTACTTATTATACTTATTATTCATTATAGTATTATTATTATTATGTGGAGTCTATCATATAATTTGATTTTATTTTACTAATTAATATATAAATAATGTTACACATTAGATGTATGTAAAAATTTTTTAGGATGGTCAGTCGTGGCACGCAGGATATACAGATGACATGCATAATTGAACGTGGGATCCAATCAAATAATTTAGTATTATTTTATTAATAAATAAGTCTTATTTGATTTGATTTGATTTGATTTTTTTTAAAAGAGAGTATAAACGAGATAAATTTCTCATTTTATCTATTCCTATCAGAGGCATTCACTCTCGGAACAAACTTTTTACCTTTTCTTGTACGTGTTGCCACTGCTTTCCTTGGACACTTTCTCTGGTTTGTTACATTATTTTCGAAGAACACCTAAAATTATGGCAAAGAATTACAACTAACAGAAAAATCAACTTTTCTCTCTCTTTTTTTTTTCAATCATATTTTTAAGACTCATAAATCAGCTATCTACTAATAACGTATTTAAAATATAAAAAAAAAAGTAAAATTACTTGATCATATAAAACCTACGCTAGCAACCTTAACCTTTAGAATAAAAACCAATATTATTTTAAAATTTCAGGATAATTTAAGATTAAGAGCCTACAATCGCATCTACAATTTTGGATAGAGGAATTCATAAAACTTACTAGCAGCCTCAATCCTTAAACACTAACATTGTCCCACAAAGCAATTTGTGAGACAGGAAACTCAAAAGCAGTAGCAGCTATGGCGAGGTCTGAAGCTCCATTAGTGATATCCTTCGGCGAGATGCTAATAGACTTCGTTCCTAACACGGCCGGTGTATCCTTGGCTGAGTCCCAAGGCTTTCTCAAAGCCCCTGGTGGGGCCCCTGCTAACGTTGCTTGTGCCATCTCCAAACTTGGTGGCAACTCAGCCTTCATTGGCAAGGTTACTTCTTAATCTCTCCAAACATCCCCCCTATTATCATCATCATCATTATCATATATTATATATTTTTGAAAACATATATACTCTTAAATAATCCCTCTTAATAAACTTAAGTGCCTTTGGACTAAGCTTTTGCATTCCCATATGCAAGGCTTCGGATCACCTTCCACTAGTAGTCCTGCTCCCCTAGGGAGATTGTCTGGTGTTTAGGGGCTAGTTGAGTAATCTTTTTTAAGGATCAAAGGAGAATGAGATTCTCTGTTGCACAGCGCCTCTGCTACCCAGTAGAGAATCGTTGATTTAAAATAATAATAAGAAAAGGGGACAACTCCTTGTTGGAAGGCGTGAATCTGTGCAGCAGAGTAAAGAAACAAAATCCAATCAAAGGTAGTAATCTTTGAGTTGGATCTCTGTCTCCCTCTAAAATCCCAAACATGTCATTGATACTCTGACTGCTAATCTTGAAGTAATCTATCCTTACTATCATTTTATCAACCAGAAAGAAAGATGATCATCCTAACGTGTTCAGCATCTGAAAAAACAAGAAACAAAAAATATGTTATCATAAAAAGGTATGCGTGCTTCAGATGGACGGGATAACTCGCAATCTTTAAATTGATTCACACCTTACACAAGTGAACCCGAACATCATCAAGTATCGTGGGACCAGGCATGTCATCTTTAGGACGTAACAGCCTTGTTTCATGCTGTTTTCGTCTGCAATCTATGCATCATAAGGAAGAGTAGGAAAACAGGACTCTTCCTGCCTCAACCTTTCTGCACCCAAAATATCACACACATAATATACATTTCCTGAAATCTCATTGCACCATGTTATTCCATCTTGACCATTTAAACCATGTTTAAAACTGTTGGCAGTGGACCACAAAACATTTTACAATGGAATGTTTCACTTTTAGAATATTAATTGCAACATGAAATGAACAGGTGGGAGATGATGAGTTTGGGAGGATGCTAGCAGATATATTAAATAAAAATGGGGTGAATACAGATGGAATTTGTTTTGACGCTCAGGCAAGAACTGCACTGGCTTTTGTGACACTGAGAAAGGATGGAGAGAGGGAATTCATGTTTTACAGGAATCCCAGTGCAGATATGCTTCTGAAGGATTCTGAGTTGAATATGGATCTGATTAAGAAGGCCAAGATATTCCATTATGGTTCTATTAGCCTCATCTCTGAGCCTTGCAGATCAGCTCACATGGCAGCCATAAATGCTGCTAGAGAAGCTGGAGCATTGCTTTCCTATGACCCTAACGTTAGGCTCCCTTTGTGGCCTTCTGCCGAGGCTGCTAGATCTGGCATCAAGAGTATTTGGTCTGAAGCTGACTTCATCAAAGTATGACGCTTCTTGCTAGAAGCTTAAACTTCAAATTTGTGTTTATGTCTATCAATCCTAATATAGATCTCGCATGGAAAAAATTTATGCATAGTTTTTAAAATGTGTGCTATCAGATTTTTCAATAATATTTGACATAAGACATTTTTTTTCTTATAGCTTGCTAATGCATGATTGGTTCTTTTAAAAAAGTTCCTGCACATGTTATATTTTTATTGGAAAATTATATAACAAGCAACTAATAAACTTTATCTAAATTTTTAAATGTAATTGGAAACTTTGATGTAGTTTCTAAGTGTTTATGATCAAATTTTTTTAATACAATTATAATATAAAAAAGAACCTTTTTTATTTTTAAGGAATTAATGATGTAATACTAACTTGTAAAAAATGTAATCCTGTTATATTTTCATTGAAAAATGTGACATTTAACTCTTAAAAAGCCTTGTGCAAATTTTGTCCTTAACTATATCAGGGTTGAACATAGCTAAAAAAATGACTGAATCGGGAAATTAAGTGATAGAGCCTTGTTTATCAGCGATTTAGTAGGAGAAAATGGAACCATATAGTAAAGTCTCTTCCAGTGGTTGTCTTTTACTGCAGTTATGTATCTACGAGTGATTATTTGAAAATAATTTACCACAGGTAAGTGATAATGAAGTAAACTTTCTTACACAAGAAGATCCTGAAAAGGAAGATGTTGTTCTGTCCCTCTGGCATGATAAGTTGAAGCTTCTTATTGTCACTGATGGAGAAAAGGGTTGCAGATACTTCACTAAGGTACTATTCCTTTTTGTTTTGCTGAATTACTTCAGACACCATTTTCTTGAGGAAAATGAAACAATTCTTCTTTTCATCAGTAGTAATTCATAGTTGGCCCCATTCTAATTTCAAACATGTTTATGATCCTGTGATTCGATTTGTTATCGTCCCATTATGAGAAGGGGCTTTATATGTTACAAAAACAAAAATTCTTAGATAGACCCAATAAGAATAGTGTTGCAGCAGAAATTGAAAAGTTTGACCTCCTAAAAAGTTGAGGGTTTTCACCCTTGAATTGCTTTCTTTATCTACAGATGTGAACTATTTTATAAAAAATAATTTTTAGATAAGGTTAGAAATTCAAGGGTGAGATTGAGAAAGCTTTCCCTCGCAAGAAATCAAGTTTTCCATAGCAACAACCTTAATTAAAGAAAAATAAACTAAACCAGCCATGAAAAAATATGAAAGCATATTAAGTATACTTTTTAATGAAACCTACTTATTTCTATTTATGATTAACTTAGTCTATATATCTTTTATAGAACGTGTCTACCAAAGAATCTTTCATATATATAGCTCTACCTTCTTTTATGGTTTGGCAGAGTGATCTAAACGGTACAATTGTGTTTGCATGTATCATCTTGTTTGAATAAAGAATTTCAAAGGCAGGGTATCTGGTTTCTCAGTGACAGCTGTGGACACAACTGGGGCTGGGGATTCTTTTGTCGGTGCACTTCTCTTATCTGTGGCTAAGAACACCTCCATATTTGATGTATTTTCTTCCTTCTTTCCTCACTTTAATTGCAGGATTAAGCTTTATATTTACTCTGTTCCTGCTAATTATTGTACACTTTATGCAGGACGAACCAAAATTGAGAGAGGCTCTGACATTGGCAAATGCTTGTGCAGCAATCTGCACAACCCAGAAAGGAGCGATTCCTGCACTTCCAACTGCCTCAGATGCCCAAAGTTTAATCTCCAAATCTAGAGCTAAATAGATCATCCCTACCTTCTTTGGAATTTGTTTGATGAATTAACCCTAACCTGTCAGATTTCAGACTCTTTTTTTTGGTTAACCTTCTTGATTTAAGGGCTTAAGAGTAGTTATTTCTTGTGGAGCATGGACAATAAGCAATTTGTGTGTGTTTATTTAAATTGTGAATTCATGTCTATGGTGACTTTTGACCTTGTATAGCGCTCAGTTACCCTTACAATATTGAGAAAGGAAACAAGACTTTAGGAAAAAAATTTTAGATAAGCTTACTTTATAGAAGATTAATAAACTAAGTTAATTACAAATAAAATAGAAGCATAAATATATCAAATGTACATTATTTTAGAAAGTGTGCCGAACACGTAACACGTTCATGTATCTTTTTATAATTAGTTTAATATTTATCAAATTTACCAAAAAGTATTCCTCCATGACACTGGACCATATTTGTTCTGTCTTTTTCTTTTTAAAAATTTTTTGCTAGTATGATCAACTTAGCCTTTGATATTAGAAAAGTTTTTTTATTCAAAAGTTCCTACAAATTTCATAAAGAGAAGAAAGAAAAGAACATGAAGATGAAAAAAGATGAATTTTATATACTCTTGTATCACTCTGAAATTTATAAAAATTTTACAGTAAAAAAGTATCTTTTTACTTGACATTAAGCTCTTGTAGCCTCTAGAAACTTGTTAAGAGAAGCGATGTTATAACATAATCAGTCAATGCTTTCAAGAAGAGAGCCTTAATGTCAACAGGACATATTAGGCAAATGAGAAAGATGTCTTCACTTTAGACCTTCCTCAAAATCAAAGCCAATGCCCCCTAAATTAGCAATGCTACATCTTTCGTTTTTCTTTTTTTTTTTTTCCTTTCCTATTCAATCCAATGGACTTCAAAAAGAAGCTATGCTGTTGTACGAGAAATAATTAAAGCACCTTTTGAATGTGAATTTTACAGATAAAAATTACAAGGATAGATTATACACCTTAACAATGGTATACACAATATTACATGCTCATGGCTCTTGATGAAAGCTTCGATTCCCTCACTTGTAACTCTGATTCAGCTCCCTTGCCATTAACCTACAAAATTAATGAAGCAAATTGGATCAAATTACCTACGAATTACTCATGGCTCGTAAGTTATAACTGTGAATATCGAAGTGAACCGTCTCTAATATGAAAGATGGCTTCATTACAAAGCCTTCCTTTTCGTTATGAAAATATACTCAACTTCCTTTAAAACTAAGAGATACACTACAAGTAAATCCAATTTTAGATTTAAGTGATCATTTTAGCTCCATTTTTGGTGGTCAAAGATTTAATACCACTTTGTTTTTTTTTTTTCAAAGTACAATACCTTTCATTAACCTATGTTGATTCCCTTTTAATTTGTAGGCAAACAGAAGATTTGTGACTGGTGGTTGAGTGAAGAAGTACTCTTAACGTCACAAATCTTCCATTTGCGTTCGTTTGCCTGCAAATAAAAGGGACCTAACATAGGTAGAGGTTATTGAAGGGTATTTTAGTTAAAAGGTGTGGCACCAGGTCTTTGGCCACCACAAAACAGAGCTAAACAGATCCCTTAATGTCAAATCCAAAATTGGGTTTAATTCTAGCATGTTTTCTTGGTTTTGAGGAAGATCCATGTATGTTTTAATAATAAAAGAGAGGACCTGAGTAATTAAATGGACTTTCAAGGGAAGAGGGAGTATTTTACTCTATAAGTAATTGATCCCCAAAAACCAATACAACTTGATGTTTTCTAGCCACAAGCCAGCACATAATTAGATGTAAGATCATACCCCCGAATCTCTCAGCTTAACTAGGTACCGCTCCAAAGCACCATCTCCACGAAGAATTTTGCCCCCACATCCAGGGGCATTCATTGATCCTACCGACTCCTCATCAACAACAACAGCTTCAACCCGGTCATCTCCTGTCATAACATCTGGAATCTGGTGCATAGAAGCATTGAATACATGAGACAACCATAAAGAATAAAGATCAATGATCATCTTGGATGCTTGATGATAGCCAGGTATTTTAAAAAAGCAATAAGCTCTTTCATACCTCAAACATGGCTTCATTTAGGATGCTTTCCAGTAGGGCTCTCAAACCCCTGGCGCCAGTACTCTTGGCCACTGCTTTCTTTGCAATAAGTCTTAGTGCTTTCTCTATGAAGTGTAGCTTTACCTGTAGAGTAGAGAGAGAATTTCAGACAAATAATCCTCTCTTACTGCCCCCTCTCCCAGTCACTATGCGCACCTAAAATGAATGAATGGATAAATAAACAAATGAACATCACTCAGATGGCTGAGCTTGGAGGGAAGGCAAGGGGCTTTACAGTTTACACAGGGCAATTTGGACCGTTATGCAAAAGAAGGTGACACAATTTACCAAGTTTCAAACCAGAAACCAATGCCAAACGGAACCAAAAGACATAACAAACCAAATCATCCTAGGTCAATTTTGATTAGGTGATCAGGTTTCTAAATCATGTCAAATCAAATGGTAGAATGGTTGAAGATTGACACTAGGCAATGGCTTAGAGGCAGGCTGCAGTCAAAATCAGCAAATTACATGAAAGAAAGATAGAGATAAGAAATGAGGGAAATAATTTATTTGGGGCAGGTGTCAGAGAAAATGGGAAGAGGGAGATTGTGAGAGTAATTGGTACATTTATTCTAACAAGAAAAAGTTCAAAAGAAAAGATATATTTAGTCAGTGGGTCACTTTTATATTAGGTCCCACACAGACAATCAAACAGGTAAACCAATTTAAAGTTTGAGGGGCTTGTGTCTCCGAATGCATGAATTTAGTTGGTTTGAGTTTATCTGGATCTGGTGATCAGTTGGTTTAGGGAGGGAAGGAGGGAGGGAGGGAGAGAGAGATGTGCTTACATTATTCATGCCAAATAATTTCTGATACTGCTTACCAAGAGCATTTTTTGGCTCTGTGAGGACCTGAAAAAACAAGATATTTGTTTCATTATGTGAGATATCTTGGCAAAAATATATAGAACTTGAACTCTATCCTCAAGTTAGCTAGCCCATTTTTCATTTAAGATTAAGTGCTCCACTAGACAAAAAGTCTAAACTAACATAAATATCATGCTGCTTGCAGCATATACAAGAAAATTTAGATGATACTCTCATTTTTCACATTTAATTGCTTTCTGATTCAAAAGAAAAAATAGATGGCTGAAAAATTATAAGGCCAACTGAAAACAAATTCACAACCTCGTTTTGTACATATAAAGTAATCATAAGAAACTTGATACCTGGAAGTTACAAAATTTTTCTTCCTTTTACAATCAAAAATTAATTATCAACCATGCGCTTGCACATGTGAGATGGCCACTTTTTCCTTTCTTTTTTAATTTCATTACATAGTAAACGCTGAGGTAAAGACAAGGAAGTTCACTTTTGGATCCAATTGGCAATAGCCCAATTACATAAATATAGTAAAGAGATAATCATATCATATAAATTAGTGCCTTTAGAAGTGACAAGAAGAATTAGTGCCAGAAGCACTAAACTATTAAGAGAAATTAGGAAGAGCTATGATAGGAAGAAAAAAGATATAACAATGAAGTAATACCTGCACAAGTTGGTCTTCAGTTAAGGCTGACAAGCTCACTAGGACTGGAAATCGTCCAATAAACTCTGGTATGAGACCATATGCAATAAGATCAGAACTTTCCACCTGAAAATTGCTAATGCATCTATTAGATTCAAGTGGAAGGTTGTTACTTCTTTACTTTCTTTGGGGCTGGAGGGGTGGGGTAAGTAGACAGTACCATAGTAGCTGAAGTACATGATTTGTTAGCTGCAGTTGCTTAGAGCATCTCATTATTAAAAAAAATGAAAACAAAAACCTTTCTATTCAGATAAGAAGGGAATTCTCACCAACTCAAGTAAAGATGATGTTACTGCAGCATCTCTTACTCCACTGGTTCTCATATTTGCACGAACTGGTGCCCCAAAGCCAATAGAAGAATCCTCTCGTCTGGTTTAATTCATAAATAATTAAAATTTAATGCATACTCTGGCAAAAACCAAACATACACAGAATAACTGCAAAATAATATTCTTGAAAAACCAAGTAACAACAACAACAACACAAAACAAAGAAAAATTTACCTCTCTGAAATGGTTTTATCAAGATCTATGAATGCTCCACCGCATATAAAAAGAATATCCTTTGTGTCAATCTGCATGTCATAAAAAATGGGTGGAAGATAATTCAGAAAAGCAATAAAGATATGTTACTGGAGTTAAGTACATAGTACACTAGGCTATTGAAAGGAGCCTCGATTGCCAATCTCTTAAAAAATCCTTGGGAGTTGGATAAAAGAGTTCTTAAAGAAACGATTCATTTTGCTTTCCTTTTTCTCTCTATCTATCCTCCAATCATCCATAGCCTATAGATCTAAGGGACACATGCCAATGAAAGTCTAAATTGGTCATCACTCTAAGGTGAAGTGTGAAATCCACTGGAGCAAGGTCGGCCTCACCAAGAGGAATGGGAGGCAAAGGGCTGAGTAGGGAAGTTTATTTTGTTAGTAAAATCCTTTCATTTATTATGTTAACTTCTAAAGAAAATAGAAGGGAAAGGTTTAGCTGCTTGCTATGGCATAGACACACCAGTGTCCAGCACTGCATAAGTCTAATTATTCAATAAATTCCTAGGAAACTAGTTTGTTCAATAATTAATTATCTCACCTCTATATATATATATGTGTGTGTGTATAATTTTCTTGGTCTCTGCAAAGTACATACCTCAATTTATAAATTAGAAGGTCATAGTTAGTAGGTAATTACTTTAAGTTTTGAAACTGTCCATGATCTCTTTATTTTTTAAATAGAAAGAATTTTTTTTTTTTTAAAAAGAGAATTGCGGTAGCTAGTTAGTGGATAATTATTTGAAATTTTAAAAGTATTCCGTTATCTCAGTATTAATGAAAATAAATTAAAAATAAGTGAAATGACACGCATGTTGAATGGGTGTCAAGATTAGTATTTTTTAAGTTTAAACTTTTCAACCATTATTATAAATTCCTTTTAATATGTAATATTAGAACTTTCTTTCATTGCCAAGACTTATATTTCTTGACCACAACAAGGACATTAATAATTATTCTCTGTATATAACTTTGACCATAGAACTAGGAAGTAGGAACTTTTCAGTACTTATCCAAAAAAGTTTTGTCACTAGTTTTATCAACCATTGAGTGAATGTACAGTCCTTTTTATATATGCAAGAGAAATATTCTCTAATCATATTCTGGTACAGACATGAAATGAAAACAAAAAAAAAAGGTACTCTAACATACCTGTATGTTGTCACACCGTGGATGCTTCCTTGCTCCTTTCTCAGGAACACTTACTATCTAGACAAAGATATTATTTTAAGTTTAGGCTACCATTAGAATGATAACAACCATTGTACAAAAATTAGCCTTTCAGAAACATCTAACACAGATAATCTAAATTAGGAAAATGAAAATGTTGAGATCAGAAACAGACATATCATATTAAAATAATGTCCACTCAAAATTATCAGAGCAACTTTATTGCAAACAAAAAACACCAGAAAAAGCCATTCAAGTGTACACTGGGCACTTTGGCTGATAAAGGCTCAACAAATCAAGCCTGAGATCTTAAAATGTCAGAACTCAGAACCACATTACAAGTATTAACCAAGGAGCCTATTGAATCTCAAATAATTGACAATTCACTCTTCTTCTTTTTTACATAATATTATTACTATTTTGGCCATGAAATGTCTAGGGATTTTTATAAGGGGCTGATCATTGAAATCCACGCACATTTCCCTAAGAAAATCAAGACTGTATTTTTTGCCTGGACTGCAGTTTAATATTGGAATTTTTGACAGACAGAGAGGTAAAGGTGCTGCACTGACATTAGCTTGTGTTACTTGAGCAGACAGAATAGCAAGAGCACAAATCATTTACTTCTGGAGCACGAAGTCTTCAAGTTCATGTCCAAGGTGCAGAAGGAAAAGCACTATTACCATCCTGTCAAATAACTCTTCTAAAGTGCTCTTTTAAGTTCACCCACAGTCCTCAATGCCTGAGAATTAAACAATATAGCAGCATCCTCTAACTGATTAATACCTGGGAATTATCCTTTGAACCTAAGAAGCCACCAACAAGAATATGCTGTTTTCACTTAACCTAACTGACAGTTCCCCTAATACATCAATGCTATGAAGCTCAAAATGCAATTGCCATTAGACACTATAATAACAAAGTGCGTGTCAAACTGCAGTATTTAGTTGCAGTATATACAAGATATGACTTTTCTTATGCCAATGACAGAGACATAAGGTTTGCTAAGAACATGCAAAGGAG
This sequence comes from Erythrophleum ivorense, assembly GCA_026724425.1. Lineage (NCBI taxonomy): Eukaryota > Viridiplantae > Streptophyta > Magnoliopsida > Fabales > Fabaceae > Erythrophleum > Erythrophleum ivorense. The sequence continues at coordinate 111,713 of JAIUCV010000313.1, read as the reverse complement.
TATAACATAACATTTAGCAGATTTCAATTAGTAGATAAGCCAATCAGCAACATATGAAGTATGGAATTATTTTACTCACAGTTCCTTCCAGCATTTTCAACAATGCCTGTTGAACACCCTCACCCGAAACATCCCGGCTGACATTTAAACTCTCAGCCTGTAATATTATCAATAACATTTAAAAGATACAATGGATGTACAATCAAGAGCTTATTCAATCAAATAAGCAAGAAACCTTCTTAGTTATCTTGTCAACTTCATCAATGTAAATTATCCCTTGTTGAGCTGCTTGAACATTAAAATCTGCTGCCTATGTGGCAAGACTGATTAGCAAAATATGATAATTATTTGAGAATATAATGGCAAGTACAAAAGGAACCAACATAAGATGTAGTCTTCAAAAGGCAAATAGCAAATAAAATAAAATCTAAATAATATAAGTACAGAATTTATAACCAAAGAAAGTACCCCATTCATCAAAGATTGAAAATGAAAGTAGATGTAATTAGCATAAAAAAAACGATTAGAGCACCAGGAGAAGATTAATAATACAAAATGTCAAGAAAACCAAAAGTCTTCAGCAATATCGGGGTCAAGAAGGGAAAATTTTCAGAGGATAGCTGAAGAAACAAAAGAAATTGATTAATAAAACAGGAATAGCATTATATGAAGGCGCACCAGAAATCTTAAGGAACCAAAGGCAAGGAAAATAAGGAGAGAAACTCAATACAACAAAACCCTCCAAAGCACCGAAGGTATGCCAAATGTATAAAAACACATCTCTAAAGTTGGAAGTATATTCTTTTAAGTTCTAGCATTCTACCTAATCCAGAGACACCAAATTAAATGAACATTGCAAATCACCACAAGTTTTGTCATCTTTTTTTGCCACCAATACCCCTAAAACAGGTAAAAAGAGGGTCTTTTAGAGTTGAGGACAGACCCATATCAACCTACTGTTAGCAAACAATCTACATCATATATTTACCCCATTGGACAATTGATAAAGAATTGACTGAGTCTGCAAACTACTATCAGGGGACAGAAGTGGGCAGGGCACCCAAATCTGTATCTAGTACCTTGTAAAAGGGACCAAAAAAAAAAGATTTAAATTTCACAGAAACCTTATACTTCTTAAGAAATTTGGGTGAAAGTAAATGATTAACTTCCTGAATACAAGAGAGACAGTTAACAAAAGAGTTACAAGCAAAAGAGCCAGTCCAGATTATTATAACTGGCAAGTAAGACAAATGAACAGGACAAAGATTTTATGAAAGCAAAATAGGATCAGAAGTTTCTTTGTGATTTAGGTTATTGCAGGAGCATAATGTAAGGAGTATAACCGAGACACAAGGAAAGCAACAGAAAAAAAACATTGATCAGACTTCACTATTCACTACTCCACAAATCCTCCCAACTTCTTTTCTTTCTTCTTTGTTTTTTTCTTTTATTTTTTTGGCTACACAAAGAACCTGGATCATGTACAAGAACATTAAACCTGACATATTAGTATCCAAAAGCATCCACTGAGAATAATGTGTCAATCATATAGACATTTTTCTAACTTATGACTTGACAGCCCAGGTAAATAGATACGGTACATCATATAAGCAGAAAGGAATCAAGGAATCAATGAAGGCACAAGCTAAACTTTTCTTGTCTTTCAGTCAATAGGGATTCACAATGGCCTTTTCAGATTTTATCAAAGCATCTAGAGCAGCAAAATTTTATGAATGTAACAAGTTCTTTTCTAAGAGCCGCCCTTCATCATCTTTTTTATAAGCAAGATTGAGCATAACATACAAAACCAAAAAAAAAAAAAGAAGGTTGCCAGGGTTGTGGAAAGCCATCAACAGGCACATTCCTAGGAAAGAAGGCCTTGAAATATTATTAGAAGAACATGATAGTTTCCCAGAAAAAAGTCATATACCACAAGTAGTTTATGCAAGATTGATTCAACATCTTCGCCAACATAACCAGCCTGCAAATTGATATCCTCTTTTAGTTCAACAATAGTCAATAACATCAAAACTATCTTCCTAGGGCAACAAAATCTGGAACAACCATGAAACCTACTATCAAGTGCCTAGATTTTCAGTTGCAAGTAAAACCTGATCGGAAGAAGCAAGACATACCAAAATAGTTCATCTAATATACATATCAGATGAAATTCAAATCTTTGGCAGAAGATGAAAACATCAGTATGATCTCACTTGGTTACATTTTACTCTTGCTCTGCCAAACTCTAGCATTACCTTATCAATAAGAGCATACTTGCCTGTGTTAAGGTTGTTGCATCAGCAATGACAAATGGAACATTCACAAATCGAGCTAGTGTCTTTGCAAGTAATGTCTTTCCTATTTGATGAAAATTCAAATAAACAAAGAAGTCACGCTGTAGCATCTAAACAATGTGGATGCAACTGGTTTTCATTTCTTGAGTATAAACAAAAAGGTAGCTGCATTGCAAGCCATACCAGACCCAGTTGGACCCATCAAGAGAACATTACTCTTTTCTAGCTCCACGTTTTGGTCAACATCTAATACTTCTGAAGTTCCTGAATCTGCCCCTGACCTAGTATTAAAATCCACCATTTCAGTCATAGCAAATAAATACCCCCTAAAAGAAGAAGAAATAAAATATAAAGAAAGGGAATGGGGAATTAGAAGCTCAAGAGCAATAGTTATACTTCCATTAGGGAATAAAAATTAGGAAAAAAAAAGGTACAGTGCAACTAACCCTTTCTGCAAAGAGGCATGGTATATTCTTTTATAGTGGTTATAAACAGCAACAGAAAGTACCTTCAATACAAACATGGACCATCCGTGAGATCTTCTTAGGCCATAACTTGGAACAATGCATTTACAGTGACTAATAAGATAAAGCTAAAGTAGCACTAATACACTATTACATCTTATTATACTAAGAACAATAAACTGTAAAAACATTATTAGCATATTGAATAAGCATTAACGTAAAACAGGACAAAATTGGGGGCATTAATCTTAATGAAATTTGGGGTATATGCGATACCTTTTTGGCTCTGTCCTGGCCAATAACAAACTTGTCAAGACCTTTGCAGATCTCCTTTGGCGTGGGCAAATCCTTACCCAAATTGGAGCCACCCCAGATAGTCTTCTCTCCACTAGCCCCACTTCCGCCATTTGAACCACCTTGCCGTAGCCCTGAAGCTCGAATAACATTAAGCCCAGGTGCAAACGGTGGGCCTGGTGGAGTATGCACTGCCAACCCATTTCCATTAGATGAATCTGGTAGTGGGGGAGGCCAGTTCTCTGGTGGTTCCCCACCATTTCCACCATTGTAGGATCTTGAAGTGTCCCAGAATGCCACTCTAAGCTTACCACTGCTATTACTTTTATGACCATAATCTTCTCCTCCAGAGCCACCATTATGAGCATTATCTTTGCCATGGGTTCTCTTTGGCGATTTATTAGTGGTATTATTAACATTACTGTTAGTGACCCTCCCAATCTCCACAAAGGTACCCTGAAGAGGAGCAATGCTATAAGGTCGGAAATAATAGGCAGTTCTACAATTGGGACAAAGATTTACAGCCTGATAACCCCCTTCTCCGTGAAGAGGAACCGGAGGGGTGGAATTGGGATCAGAACCAGAAGACGTGGGAAAATGGCGATTGGAGAAGAGGATGTCCATGTGCTTGGTGCAACGTGGGCAATTAGTCTCGGCCCGAATCTTGCGGGTCTGGGAACACGGGTTTTGGGTGTCATCGGAGCCACCATGGTCCCACTTATACCGCTCCTGAAGTCCGATAAACGATTCCCGACGTCTAGGGGTGGCGATGTGGAGGTAATTCAAGTGGGTCGAGATTGAGCACACCTGGTTGAACCGAAAATTGTACCTCTTCCACTTATGCCCAGTCCGTACTGAAGCAGCTGATTCGGTCTCTCCATAAGGAAGCATCACCATTCCCTTCAGCTTATTCCACCTCGAGAAGATGCGAGACATCGAGAATTTGTTTGGATTCAAAGGAAAATGAAGTACGAGAAATGATAGAGAGAGATTGAACTATACACTCTTTTTTTCTTTTTTCGGTGAGAATATAATCAGTTTGAATGACCCAATGAAGAATTGAGCTAAGAGAAGAAAAACAAGAGCCTGGGGATCTGTATGAGTAACCAAATTGTGGGCATATATTGTAAAAAAATGAATATCTGTCAGATAGAATAAATAAATATGCGAGCACAAAAAGAGAGAGAAAATAAAGAAAGAAAAACAGAGAATGGGAGGGGATTGAGCAATAAGATAAAGTGAGGAGTGTTTCTCGGAGAAGAAAGAAAACTGCCAAACACACACTCTGCTCTATATTTGTTTCTCTCTCTACCCCTACCAGTGGAGGGAGGGGGAGGGTGATGGCATTGGTATATTGTTTCTAATTTTGACAGTTTGACCGTATCATCCCTTGTCAACTTCATACGTTCTACAGGTATTTAGCTGAGATTCCAGCAGTTTTTTCCATGGATAAATTGTAACAGCAAACCTCAAACACAAATATTCCTCAAAATGGATAATGTAATTTTTTTTTACCTCAAAATATGTAATGGACCATTTAACATTTTGTTAATTGATAAAACTTTTCAACGCATGCAAGAAAAATAACTTGAATATTGCTTTCATTAGAATTTTTGAGGATTTGAGGGGGGAAAAAAAGGACAAAATCATTTCTTTTTATGTGAATTAAATTAATGGACAGACAAGTTTTAAAAACACACTCATAACTATACAATTTATGGGTATAAATGTGATAAGATCCTCTGACGTTTTAATATTTAAAAGTTAGTACTCATACAATTGTAATTAGATTAAAATTAAATGTAATATCTTTTATATTTTTACTATTGAGTTTTCAAATAAAATTATTATACGTGTAAAACATTTTTTAAAACAATCAATTATGTGATACTAAATTATAAAAATCATATATTTATTTAAAAAAATTATATACATATTATATGTTAATTAAAAAAATTGATAAACAATTTGAATTTTTTTTTTTCATGTAACTAATATAATCTTAGTTTAAACAGTTGTTTTGTCATGTATTACAAAATAATCTTAAATATTATATTATTAATAAAGAAATAGATTATGTAATAATTAGTTCACCTAATGTTAATTTTTCATCAAATTTCCTAAATCTCTTGGTGATATATAAAATTCAACTATTGAGTAGATGCATTAATAATAATTTAAAATTCAACTATACGTAAAAATAAATAGTATTCTAGTTTTTATTTTTTATTTTTTAAATAATAGATTTATGGCTTGGACTTCATTTAAAGCTGTGCAAGTTTAAAAAATAAATTTAGATTTTATTAATATCAGTAGCTCATTACTACCTTTTTAAGATGTAATAACTTCATTTTCTTGTCACATTTTAGTAATATTTTTATTTTTAGATTTTTATTAATAGTATGCTAATAATTATGTTAGATTCAAACATTTATTTCGTTATGTATTAAAAATAATTTTAAATATCAATAATTTTAAAATTAGATTAATAATTAAATCAATGAAGGCAACAGTTCACAATTGATTAGTTTAATTGTGATTAAATTTGTGATAATTAAGTATATATTTTTTAAATCTTATATATTATAATTCTATTTCATATTTAATGTTAACTTTTTAAAATTCTTACAAATAAGTATTAATAAATTTTAATGTTAAATCTTATAAATCTTACAAATAAGTATTAATTAAATAATTAAATCTTATAAATCTTACAAATAAGTATTAATAAATTTTAAATATTTAATTATTAATTTCATATTTTTTATATTTGAGAAGTCATTTTAGAATTAAAAAATAAAAATAACCTATAACTAAAATTTAAGAATATTTAATGTTAACTTTTTAAAATTCTCAAATTATATTAAAATTTTATTTTTCATTAAAAACTAAAAATGCAAAGGGCTTATTAATAATAAATTAGAGAAAGTAATTCATTAAATAAAAAATTTGACTAAATTAAAAATATAGATATAAATAGAATATATATTGATTTGGATGTTTATATATGTATAGTTATATAAATAGTTTTGTATTATATTATTTTACTTAGACCTTTATATATATATATATATATATATTAAACAATGCAATATATGGTTAAAGGTGGATTGAGGTGTGGAAGATAACGCACTGGGCAACTTCTTTTTCGACACGAGTTTGATTCTTAAGTTGTAATTTTGTGAGACAAAATATTAAGAAGTTAGTGAATCAGTTTTCGAGTTGAATTATTGAATCAGTTCATTAATTAAATTAGTTGATTTAATTTGATTCTATTTTAATAATAATATTAAATATTATACATTATTACTTACAGATAGATCATGAGAATAGTAATCCAGCTGATGTCATTACTACCATTTTAAGATATAGTAAATTTATTTTCTCGCCAGTTAAAGTGAATGTACATATCAACGAAAATAAAACAAACTATTTTAAAGAACTAGTACCTGTTTTTTTTTTTTTCTGATATTATATTGTAAGGATTGAACTTATGATACTGCCCATACTTCTACTCTACCCTTATTATTTGAGTTAATTCTAAGTAACACCTAGTGCTTGTTTTTTCACCTTACACCTCTATGCATATAACATGAAATCAGCTTATTTAGTATGGTAAAAGTTGTTACAAAAGGCTACTGCTTAAATGGATATCCTTTTAAAGCTTTCAAATGTTATATGCACAAAATTTAATAGTGAATTTTTATGATATTTGTTATTAAATATGTTACTAAATGTATAGCAGGTGTTTTTTTTTTAGTTTAGCAGTATAGAATTGATTCTTAAAAAAATCATATTATATATTTTGATTGAAAAGTTTTATAATAAATAAGTAAAAAATTTATTTAAATTGTATCCTTTCTTATATTATGTACTTAGTTGGAATTTATATAGTTTGTCAAAAATACATTTTTGTCTATTAATTTTATTTAAACTTTTATTTTTATCTTTTAATTTTATTTGACTTTAATTTAGTTGCTTAATTTTACTTCAAGTTTTCAATTTGTCTCATAAATTTATTTGACTCTAATTTGATTTTTTAATTTTACATCAAACTTCATTTTCATTTTTTATTTTCATTTGATTTTAATTTGATTCTTTAACTTTATCTCAACTTTTATTTTTATCTACAAATTTTATTTTATTCTAATTTAGTCCCTCTATTTTAAAAACTACATAGATATTTCCTTCCCTCTAACACCAAGAAGCCACACAAAACGATTTCATTAAGTATTTTAACTTGACAATGTTAAAAAGAATGAAACATTTAAATGGTTTTTTTTTTTTAATTTAAGGGACCAAATATTGAAACAAAATAAAATTAAATGACAAAAATAAAACTTAAAATAAAGCTATGAGGCTATATTAGAATAAAGTGAAATTAATGGATAAAATTAAAACTTGAAATAATGTTTAAGAATCAAATTGAAACAAAATAAAAGTAAAACGAGAGATAAATTTAAAAGATTAAATTAAAATAAAATAAAGTTAAAAAATTAAAATAAAATCTAAGATAAAATTAAAAGAATAAAAAGTGTATTTTGACTTATGTTAAAATAATCATTAGTTATGTCCTATCATGAAATTTTCCTTTCAAAAATATTTTTCTTTTTTATGAATTCTTTATAAAAACTTTCATATAGATTTCATAAATCCATGTTGTTAAAAAACAACCACTAGCCATGTTATTATCATGCAATTTTTTTTGCCAAAAACACTTTTTTTTTAATAATCACAAAGTTTCTTTTATTACGTTTGTGAAAAAGGAAATCTTTTAAATAAATTATTAGAGCTTTTCTTTGTGAAACAAAACATGTTATATAATTTAACATAAATTAAACCTGTTGTTAAGCAAGGGAAATTTTTTTAAAAAAAATAAAATAAAAGCCATTTTTAAAAGTAAAAATATTATAGATTACTTGGTAATGATTTTGAAAATAACTATAAACGTATCAGATCACAATAAAAAATCTCAAGCTTTATATACTTGATAGAAGTTTATCTTATGCTACTAAATAATTCAAAGAGAGAAACATATAATTTGCTAGTTGCTTAGTGCATGTCAATATTCTTTTAATTAATTTTTGAATATTTTTAACCAAAAATTATATTATAATATATTTTAAATTTTAAATTAATAAAAAATTAGTGAGAAATTGAATGACTTTTCACTATCTCCCACATATATTTTAGTTTCTTTATCATAATTTATATTTATTTTTTAAATATAACTTTTATCTTTTTAATATTAGTTTGGAAGACTAAAGAAACCAAAGACTCTAAAACATATATATATATATATATATATAATGGTATACACCAAACTCATATAAAATAATATTGCAGGAGTCTTAATGGTATAAGAGTTCATAAGTTCATAATGACTTAGTCTACTTCATTAAAATTAAAAAATTTAACAGTTGCAATAGCTTAAAGAAGGATATGATCTATGTTAGTTCATAATGAATTAACATAAATCATTTGCTTTGAGTAGTGTAAATTTAGAATAGCTTTGGAAACCAGCCAAGGGGAGATTCAAATTGAGCTTAAAGGTCTTAAACCAATCGACTCATTGAGCTTAAAGGTCTTAAACCAATCGACTCAAAGCTTCCTACTCTATTCGACAGTCAATAAAGGACGGTACCCTTTTATCGTTCATATTGAAATCCAGACCAAAACAAATAATATAGTTGACCGTTAATTAGTTAGATATAATGAGATACATTGATGCAATTTTAAGTAAACCAAGTACTTAACTTTTACGAAAAGTATCTAAACAGTGAAATTTTTTATAATATACCTTATAAAAATAGTTTAAATCTTTCTGAAAAAATTATCATATTTAAAAACGCTTTTATTTTTTTCTTGAAAAATGTTTTCTTTACTACGATAGAAATTTTCTTATGAAAATAAATTCATTATATAAAGTATTATTAAAAAACGCATTAATTTATATAATATATTAAAATAAAAACAACTAACCGTGCATGTCAGACAATTTTTTCTCGAAAAGCACTTTCCTCTTTTATGACAAAGTTTCCTTTATTGTGAAAAAATTCCTTTTTTGTTACGAAAATTATTTTATAAAAGTAATTAAATGTTTCGCACATCTATATAATTTGCTAAACCAACAATCATTAGCTATGCCATTATCTGCATTTTGTTTCCTTGCAAAATACATTCTTTTTTAAAGAAAAATGTTTCTCTAATTATTAAAAAAATTCATTTTTTGTGAAAATAAATTATTTTATATAATTTTTTTATGAAACAAAACATGTTATATGATATAACATATATTAACTAATAAATTTAGTTAAATTATCTTAAAGCACATTTTTTAAGAAAAAAGGCAAACAATTAAAGCATTTTTAAGTTTTGTTTGAGGATGCTTTATTTTTCAAAAACTATAAGTGTTATAAAAAATAAAAATAATACTTTTTAAAAATCATACAAAATTCACCGTTCAAAACAAAATTGATTGATAGCTTGCGTGGTAATAATTTTTAAAAATAGCTATAAACGTAAGAAATCATAATTATAGATTTTTACTTGAACAAAAAGGAATCTAACCATCTAAAGAGATAGAAGAGGAACATGATTCAAAAAATTGTGCCATGTACTAGAATTGTCAGCTTTTAACCATTGTTTTTTAAACTCGGATTAGTTATTAAACAAATAAAGTCATGGATTTATAATTTAATAATTTAATCATGATTAAACTATGATTAAATTAATAATAATTAAATATATATTTTAAATATTATATATTAAAATTTTAATATAATAAATAAATACCAATAAATTTTAGATATTTAATTACTTATTTCATGTTTCTTTAAATGTTTGAGAAATTATTTTTTTATTAAAAAATAAAAATTACTCATCATTCAAATTTAAGAGTATTTAATTGAGTTTTTAGGTTTCAAAATTATATTAAGATTCTATTTATCATTAAAAAACGAAAAAAAGTTTAGAAATTATAAATTAAAAAAAAATTATCTAATAAAAAATTTAATGACTTTCTTACTCTTTTTTTCTATAGTTTTGGTTTCTTAAAGGAGTGAATTTTGTGCTTAAAACCTTGGAGAAAGAAGCTCCTTTAAGGAAACCAATTTCATCAAATTAATTTCCATTGAACATACTTTCATATGGCATATAGTTTAGGCTAGGAAAATTTTATGTACATGGAACCCTAGGCTCTCTCATTTTTGGCCAACATAAGGGGGGAAAGATAGGAACTTGAACTTGATGAAACCTTGATTGAATTAGAGGTTTTGAATGGTGAAAATTAAGATCTTGCCATGAAATCAATTAAGAAGTTTTAAAATGCAAAATACGCCACCTCAAGTTTTGTTTGCATCTTGAAAGTTTTGGAACTTTAGAAAGATGGAAGCCATATAAGGTCATATCTAAACTAGATAAGAGCCAAGGATAATCCCTATGCATCAAATTATCCAAGAGAAATGGCAAAACTCCAAGGACCCATACACATGCATAGGTTCGGCTAAAAGGGGAAATTGGTACCTAGGAAGAGTTTTCAATAATTCAAAGGTTATAAATGGTGTAGATATGAATTATAAATACTAAAGAAACTATTAGTTTGAATTTAGAAGCCTTATTTTGAAAGATGAAAATTTAGAATTTAATTATACTAAAATAAGAAACTCAGTGCTAAACTCCTTAAATTAAGTTTATGATGGTCTTAATGAGTTCTAATAGAGTCATATAACTCATATTGAGTGGGGTTTTGGAGCCAAGAAGTTGAATTGTGAAAGTTACTTAAATAAGTATTTAAATAGACCATATATGAACTTAAAACCCTAACTTGTACATGTAAGGCTTAAATGAGTACAAGCATGGTTTCATTGTTAATTTTGTATTTTATTTGGTGTGTTTAGGCCAAGCAAGTGAGATTTCATTCAAGTGTGGGTGTAGAGCCTTGGAAGAGGGGAAAGAAATAAAAGAGAACTAATTAGAATTTTTGGATCAAGGTAGCTTTTCCTTTATTCTTGTATATTTATGTTTAGTTTTCTTAAGTGTCTTGGATTGCTTGTATATAATAATTGCAAATTATGTATTGTTGATTACTTGATGATTATATACAATTGCATGACACTTGATTGCATTTGGAATTAGTTTGACTCTTTAATGGGTGAGGTTATACTAAAAGTCTTTTAAAATGGGTGAGATGAAGCCAAAAATTTTTAAATGTGGGTGAGACTAGGGCGAAAGTCTCAATTGTGAATGAGATTAAGTCAAAAGTTCCTAAAAGAGAATGAGGCTAAACTAAAAGTCCCTAATTGTTGAGTGAAGTCACACCAAAAGTTCTTAGAACATGAGACTACTCTTGATGGAACCATAGAATTTGTAATACATGGATATGAATGATATATGGTTGTATGACATGCATGATTGCATTTTTTGAATTTAAGTAAATCATATATGTATACCTGAATGTTGGATTAGCTATTGGGATTCTTGAATCTCATTTTTCCCCTATTTCCACTAACCATGATTAGGTTACTCTTAAGGAAGTATGAATGAAGATAAAAAAGCTTAAGGAGAGCTTATTTGATAAAGAAATCCATTTTAAGACATATTCTTATATCTATGACTATGTATTTATATATTTTGATAAATGAACATTCCAACATACTTAAAAGTACTAGCATATGATGTAAAAATCATTTATGGGTGGTAATATATGATATTATGTAATTTAACCCCTTGAGTTCTTGGTTATGTGTGCAGATAATGGCAAGTGGAAGGGTGAATTTGAGTTGTAAAATATTTATGGCATGTTGAGCTAGTCATACATGATGCATTTATCATTTAAAACATGCTCAAGAAGAGACATGGCATAATGTCGCTCATTTAGAACCATTTTGAACAAAATTTCTATCTTTTGAGCTATAATATGTCTATGAATTATTGACAGACTAAATAGATGAATCTTAAGCTAAATTTGATAGGAATTTAGAGCACATTAAGAGCTTTTGATAGAATCAAAAAACATAATTTTTGTAACTTTATAGAATATTTTACAAATTTTTTAAGTTGGCTAGATTATGCAGCAAATATTAATTTATTATTCATATATCCATGTAATTCAAGTTATGATTTTTCAAATTTGACCCCTATTATGTGTTAAAATGGTCAAATGGTGCATACAATGAAACCAACAAAATTTATGTCTCTTTTTGGGATGCCTTAAGTCTAACAAGTTAGTTTAGTATGAAATTAAAGAAAGAAATGACCAAAATCCTTGTTATGTGAAAATTATGTGATTTATGCCCTTAATAACAATAAATTCCATTGCCAAAAGTGTGAATATGATTATTGGTTGTTAAAAAAGGAACACAGTACAAAATTTTTGTATAATCTTTAATGGTATAATATGAAATGTTTGTATAATCTTTAATGTTATGACAATAGGAGACTATAGTTCTTTAAACTTGCACAGCTCCTATAGGTCCTAAGTCATTAGCAATAGCTTGGATAGTCAGAAAATCACTCCAGCAGTGTAATGGCACTCTACAGACCTTTCTCTCTCTCTTTCTCTTTCACATTTTTCATATCATAAATGGAGTACTTATAGGCTTTAGAGAGAGAAAAGGATACTAGTCTAAGTCAATAGAATTCTGCTACATATTATGATTGTGAAAGATGCACCTTTTGCAGCTACGTAAGTTCTTTAGCATTTAGGGTTTCCAAGGTTCCTTAGATCGTTGTTGCAGAAAATTATTTTAACATAGCTACAAAAGTACCTTACTTAGGGTTTTTCTTGCTCGATCCACAACTGTGCAAAATCCTTTTAATGTAGTAACACAAAGATGTCTTTTTAGGGTTTTAAACTTTTTTGCATAACAACTATGATACATTTTTCTTTTGTAGCTACAAACCTCCTATGGTTAAGCCCTATTAACCTATAGTGAGCTCTTTTCCTATATAAATAATTACATCCCCTATTAGACTTATTTATTTGGTAATTAATAAATTATTACACATTATCAAAATATAGAAAAACTTAAGAAAACATAATAAAATCTATTGAAAACCATTAATTCCCCAAAATATATATGAAAATATAGGTATAATTGGGACTAATCACCAATACCTTGTAAGTGATTTAAAATTTAAGTCCTTCCATCTCCTACTCTCTCTTTGGCGATCTTGCTCTCATCCTTGCTCTTTCATAGTTGTGCTCGTCATCACTACTGTGCCTATCATTGCCACTATAGATTGTTACTATACCACCATTGCCTTTTCTCTTTCACCACTCATTGTAATAGTCCTTTGTTTCTTAGGTAGGTTAGTTACCACTTCACATTCACCACTTGCTTAATTAGGTTAGTTGTGGTTAACTTCTACTACATTGGTTTGCTATTAGAATTGGGTTGGTAGATTTTTTTATCAAATTTTGGATTAGCATTTTTTTGTGATTTTGCCTCTTAAGTAATTTTAGATTTTCTATAAAATCTTTCCCAAGTTCTCTTTGGGCTGAATTATAGGATGCATGTATATGTAGTTAGGATGGCAACACCACAAAAAAGTAAGCTCCCCTGGTTTAGTAATTACATCCAAATTAGTATGAATGAAGGTGTCAACTAATAGAGAGTTGTAATTAGAGGGTAGGAAGGATACTCTAATTTGGTTATGACTTCTAAGTATTAAGAAATTTCATGCACTCACTTGATCTATACATGTTCTTAACATGATTCAAGTTGATTTTAACTCTAGGTTGTAAATATTTAAAAGTTCTTGTTTATTGCTTGAGTTATATTTAACTAGATCATTCTTTTCCTGCTTTTCAATGGAAGATGAAAAAAAAAATAATGTTTTGTTTTGGCTTGTTTTTGCTTTCTTTTTTCTCTTTTTCATATCTCATTCTTCTTCCCTTGCATGTGGATATGGCTTATTTTTAAATAAATGACATTGCAATAGTAAAGGATGATAATAATTATGTTTTACTTAATTAGTAATTTTCATTTAACCCCACATGTATGTGCGTGCTCCTATCTTTTTTATTGATTCTTATCTCTTAATAGATCCAGCTACAACTGTTGTAAGTTAGCTAATAGAAAAGAAATAGATTTTCAATCAGTCTTTGTAGGCAATGTGATCTCTCTCTCTCTCTCCCCTATTTATATGATATTTATCTACTCTATTATCAGTTGATTTTTAGTTATTATTCATGATATAGGTTGAGGATATTAATAAGTTAAAATATCATCCTTCTTGTATCAAGTGGTTGGTTCAATTACAAGCTAATGTGTATTTATGGATAAATTGCTTTAAGAAACAAATTAGAGGGGGATTTATCATTCCTTGACTATATTCCTACATCTTGTGTTTTTAGTTACTTTGGGCTAAGTTTGGGCTTAATCTCCCATCTTGTGAGGTATTCCAAAATTGCATGATGGCATGAATTTCGGATATCATTGAACTATAATCTTGTGTGATACTTATTTAATGGATTGGGTTTAATTTTAAAAACTTAAAATAACTTAGTTGGTGAAATTTGAATCATGACATTTTCATCTTCATATGATACTCGATATTTTTTAAATTTCTAGAAATTAAAATAGAAGATAATAAATATGATAATAAGGGACTAGAGGCTCAGATAAAATGAAAGGAAAGGGTTAAAAGAGTAAAAATTATAAAACAAGAGGAAAAGGGGCCAGCCAAAACATAAAAAGGAAAAAAAATCAAGGATTTAAAAATAATGAAATTTAGTATGAGATACTTGTATTCTTCATCATAATATGATATAATAAGTCCAGCAGATTAACTAGGTATACTTGTTTCAATCAAATCTTTGATGATGTAAAAATTATAGTTCCTGGTAGTAATGTTTTTTGTAACGAACGTAATTTCAATAAAATGACAAAATGAGTTGTATAAAAGTAAGTCCTCTGAAATGAGTTAGATAATGTTCCAAAAAATTTAGATAGAGTCCTAGGCTCCTAAAAATGATAATTCCAAGCTCAGACATAAAGAAAAATAGAGTTAGGACGATGAAACAAATTATGACAAAAATTGACAAAATGTAATGGCATTTTCGTAAATAAGTGTTACTTTTGGAAAAACACACAGGAAGACTTTTTAAATGGAAAATTTGAGTTGCCCAGGGTTCTCAGAGACCCCAAAAATCATAGGAAGCCCCGGGACTAGTAAAGCTTCTTTGGTGTACGTTTTCCAATGGTAGTGATCCTAAACTTTGACGGGCTCGTTCAGGAAGGTTTTACCTCCAATTTGAGTGATTCTAAAGTCATTTTATTAAGTTGGGAATATAAATTTTATAATGGAGAAGATGGTTCTAAAAAAGGAGCTAAAACAAAGCAAAAACGAAATTACCATTATAGAAGGATGAAATTGAAATTTTTAAAAAAGTGAGTTTCTTGAACCTTCCATACACTTCTCCCCTTTTTCTCCTCTCATATAGCATGACCCTCTCTACCTAAAATACAGAAAAAAGAAGAAGCTCTTAGGGCGCATAAGAGAAGGAGAGAAAGGAGGAAGAAAGCTAAGGAAAGGTAGCCAATTTTAAGGAATTTTATGCTTCTTCTTATTCCAATTTTGTTCTCCTCCTTTCAAGATTTCTTTCCATGGTTTTATTAAATGTTTTTGGTACTGTTTTGAGTCTAGAACAAGCGGGGATAATTTGAAATTCTTAAGGAGAAGCAAATCAAGGAGAAAGGCTCTTGAAAGCACACTTGAAACTAAGGTAATTATTTGTTGTTGTTGCTTCTTCTTCTTGCTCTCCCTTTGTGCAATTTTTGGCCAAGAATAGAACCATATAGGGGGAGGATTTTTTGTCCAAAAACAAGAGGAGAACTAGGGTTTTAGACCATGAGGGAGAGGAATATGACAAGAAATTGCAAGAAAAACTAAAGGAAACTAAGATAGGAAAGTGTAGGGTTCTTTAGGATTTTATGAAACCTAATTTTGTATAAGTGTTTCCTTGGCTATTTGAGTATTTTCTTGAGCTCCTAAGACCTCAAGAAACCTTCCAAAGTGGCTCTGCCATCAAGGAAAAATCAAAAAGCTTGTGAACCTTCATTATGGTATTAGGTTCGGCTAAGCAAGGTTCCATAGGCTAGGGGATGTTTTAATTTGTTCTAGCCTTGGTTTGGGACTTTATATGATGTTAAAAGATGGGAGAAACTATTGGAACAAAATTAGGAGCAATGGATTGGGAGATGGGACAATGGTGTCCATAATGGTACTTTGTGAAGCAACTTGATTCTAAGTTTATGTAAATGAATGTGTGAGGGCTCCAAGGATTTTGAATGAGGCCAAGAGGCCTAGAAATGGAAAGAGATGGGAACCTAGAGTTTGAATTGTGAAGGTTGCTTCAATAGGCCATTTATAGAACCATTATGCCACTTATGGAATCAAGTGTATGTTTAAGAGTGAGTTTAATGCCTTGGCTTGCTTCAAGTGTGTAATTGTATATTGTTTATGGTGTTTAGGCCAAGAGAACATCAACCCACCTAGGTGTGCTTGGGAGGCTGAAAAAGGAAAGGAGAAAGACTAAGAAAGCTTGCATAAATTCAAGGTAGCTCTCTACCTCATTCTCTTTGCATTCTTGTGTGCATATGTATGTCATTGTATGCTTGTGTGTGTTCTTGTGACTTGATGACATGCCACTTGATGCCTTGACATTACATTGGTACCAATATGGTTACTTGAATGGCCTTGGTTGTGGAAATGGCTCATAAGGGTGAGGTGATGCCAAAAGTCCCTTAATAAAGGTGAAGAGATGCCAAAAGTCTCATGGCATAGGTGAGACAAGGTCAAAAGTCTCTTGGAAGGGTGAGGCCAAGTCAAAAGTCCCTAAACTAAGAGTGAGGCAAATCTAAAAGTCTTAGAAATGGGGTGAGGCAAAACCAAAAGTCCCTAGACCATGTTCTTGGCTTGAATGTGAATAAGTGGCATGGAAATTGTGATCTTGCATACTTTGTAGTTGTCAAATTTTCCATACATATGCTTTGATGTATATATGCCATGAATGTGTGTGTGAGTTATTGAGATTCTATGAATCTCACTCCCTTTCCCTCCATCATCTTAAAATGCCTAGGTGGTGTTCAAGAAGCAAGAAATGCAAGCTAAGAACCTTAAGAAGTTATATTTTGTTTATTATGTAACCTTACTTGTAATGGAATGTCAAAGTGAGCTTGTACATGTAATTTTTGAGATATAAGACCATAAGTAATTGTAATATGATGTAAGAACATTATATAGCTCTTATGTGGTATTAGATAAATGAGAATGTGAAATTTGATACCTTGATGGCTTGTGATAATTGTGTATTCTTAGGTATGGAATGGTTAAATTAAGATGCATAATGTTTGGGGCTATTTAGGTAGTTGATACAAGTCATATTCATACTGTTAAACTTGCCTAAGAGGTATCAAACATTAAAGGAGGCCATTTGGACAAAGTTGGTACCTTATATGTAGTAAAAATGGCCATTTTGGTGAGCTATGTCACTTTCTATCCAAATGAGCTCTTCTTAGTCTGAGAATTGGCATGCATCTAGAGCTTGTTGAGAAATTTTAAAAAATATAAAGTGGGTATTATTTGGAGATCTACAGAATATTTGACAAATTTTTGAATTTGGCTAAAAATTCAGAATTTGCCACAAGTACTGTTCATCTTGTCCAAATTTATTTCTATGTCATTCATGGTGTAAATAATGTCCAATTGCCACAAAATTTTATAAGAAGAAACTAGACCTTCCTAGTGACTTATGACAATTAGAAGCACCTCATTTGGATATCTAGAGAGGGAGATATGAATTTTTGAAGTTGCTATTATGTTTTAGGCTCACCTCTAGACCCATATTACTGTTGGATTGATTTTCACGGTCTGAATGCCCTTGATTGGTCTAGAACTATTTTTTCCCTGTATTTAACATTTTTAGCTTTCGAAATTGATATAAATTGCATAGATTAGATTTTTTTAAAATTAATTATGAATTTCCAAAATTTATATTAGTAAGCTATATTAGATTTCTGAACAGCTCGACCTCCTTGCCTTTTTTATTGTCAAACATGGTATAAATGAGATTTTTGTGACTGAGACTTATTTTTATGTAAAGTGGACATCTAGAGCCTTCTAAAAAGCTATGGTTTGTATGATTTCAAGTTTTCTACATTTAGTTATGATTTTTCAAAGTTGCCTCTGAAATCTGTTACTATACAGCTGTGAAGAATGAAGGGAATTTTGGGGTTTTTGACTCTTGATCCGTGGTTTATGCTAAGTTTTGAAAATGTTATGATTTGTATGAATGAAAAATAATTAGAGAATGTTATTCGTGAGTTTATGGGGTCTTGGAGATGCTAAATGAATGCAAAATAATTTAATTCATCATTTTAAAGCATTTTCTTGAGATTTCTTTGATGAATTGTATAATTTCACTTGCAAAAAGGGGATCAATTTTAGAAATAATATAGTATTACATTTTTTATAAGAATTTGTCAGACTATTTTAAGTCCTAAAAATTCCAAAGTAAATATTTTTAACAAAATAGAAAGTCTAAAATTGAGTATGAAAAAGATGATTTTTAAAAAGGATATGAAATAAGTTCAAAAGGGAGGATTCAACTGAAAGGACATAATGAAAAATTTTAAAATTGTTTAAAATATCTTCTTCCTCTTTTGATAGAGGTCATGCTAGTTGTTCCCTCTGTTTAGAATTGACATATTTAGCCTTAGACTAGAATAGAATTGGCGTGAAAAGGAAGAGGAACGAAAAGGGAAAGAAAAGCCAAAAAGTTATGGATTTCGAAAAATTCACGCTACATACTAGTTAGAAAGTCTCTTTTTTTCTTCAAGCTCTTTTTAATGGTAGTTTTAATTTCTTGAAAGGGTGAACCTGGAGGCTAACCTCTTCAGAAAAAGAGGATATTTGAAGCAACTAATTATACCATAAGAGTCACCATTCAAAGTGTAACAACTCTAACTTTTAATTAATGTGATTGAGAGTGATTACACAATTAATGATTATAACTCTTGATCTAAAGCCAATACTAGTTGCCATCAAAGAGATAGTGGGGAAATTTGAACCTAATTGTCTTTGTAGATCATTATTTAGAAACCAAGACCACTAAGCTTATAAGGGATTTAAGTTCTCAATTAAATCCCTCAATTTATTTTGTCACTAATTCTACACTCACAAAACCCTCTTATAATTGTTCCCAAGTTATTATATACCATTAGCATCAAGAGAACTAAGTTCTAGAGGCTAAAATAAGAGTTTGGTGTTTTAGGCGGTGACTTGGACAACCCTTGTGGTAGTTAAGTTAGCTACTGGAACTGAAAACTAAATTATACAATTCTTGCTGTAGCCAAGGCCTTCCACACCGTAGTGAAATTACTCTCAGGAACTTCTTGTTCCCAAAAACCCAAGTCTTGCTGTGACTTGAACCATTCATAGTGTGATGAGATTTCTCTCTGGAACTCCCCAGTGAAAATTTTCTTGTGTCTCGTTGTGGTGAGCCTACATGGCGACACAACAAGAGAGCTTACTATAGCTCACTTAACTTATTCACTCGATTCTTATTGCGATGGATCCTCTCACGCTATAACGAGGCTACTATCAAGTATCCTCTAGACCTGATTTTTCTTATGTTGCACCATGACACAAGATTTTATGTTGTAGTGCTCTCGGCTTCTGTTACCCCTAAATGCATTTTTTGCTGCAACTCGAGTACTTTGAGCCATAACTTCACTCCCTTCTGATCTTATTCTCTCATTTTCACACTCCCCAATCCTTTACCACTAACTTTAGATGGATTCTAGGACTTCCATAACTAACATACATGGTTTTATGGACCTCTTAGCTCCCAAATGCAAAAATTTATTAATCCTCATTATTTAGGGACTTAGGTGGATTCACATCAAGTGATTACTGCTACATATCAGCACATATACCTACCATGACAGCAATAGGTACCCAAAGTCACTGATAACATCATTCAAATGTATATTCTAATAGAGATTCCATACAACACTATTCAGATCAATCATTCATGGTAAGGCATAATTGTACTCTCAGATGATAAGTCATGATTCTTAATCAACAACAACCCATATCAGATCATGATTAGGTACATATATTAAATTTCAAGTATTATAAAGTCTAACCTCTTAATGAATTCAATCTTAGTTACAAAATATCAAAAAGCCTACATGTGGCAATATGAATGCACTATGATGCTATAGAAAATAAATTACAAAAAGATAGCATCTAATCAAAAAACAAAATGGTCCCAGTTTCGAGATTCCCATACAAGGCCTCAAGTTATAGATGTTCATCCACTTGCTTTCCCCTTTCCTTAACCGAGGAAATTTCACCTGAAATTGTTAGCTCATAAAATGGGATGAGATATGAGTCTCAGTAACCAAATAATAATTTCATACATATGTATAATTTAATCAGCATAAATGCATATTAAAATAGTTACTAGAAGTATCATCATCATCATCAATAAATGAACTAGTTAGACTACCGGTGACTACTATTACATACTAGTAATCACATATATTATATTAATGGCCAATGACATAGGGAAAGGCTCATTCATAGCACCAACTCTCTTTTGAGCACAACTTGGGCTTAGTGTATTCATGAGTCTGATCATAAGTCGGTGCTCAATTGAAGCATAATGCACTGGTGGCAACTATACTATAACTCTACCAAGGACACGCTCATGGTCCACAACAACAATAATTAAGTAGTCAACCAATTATTTAGCATATCAAAACATATTATGAAGCAAATATTATATTAACAATGCACATATGCATGGAATTAAAATTCAAACCCCAGTTACCTCACTTTATTATGTAAAGTTTTGAAGCCAAGAAAGATTCTCAACTCTCAAGAGATCCCTAATGTATCAAAGCCAATTCCCTAGTTAACATTGACACAAAAATTAGTTACTTATTATTTCTAGTATCTTGATCATTTAAGAAACACTTACCTAGACTTTTATGAGACTTAAATTCGGATGTGAGCCTTCCCACACCAGAAACTTCAATATTCCACTTCAAATTTTGGGTATTTTCATATAAAATCAAAGCCTATTATATAAGTTAGCTATTGGGGCCAATATCTAGTAGAGAATACATCAAAATGAAGAGAAGATACTTACCTAACAATCCCTCTAGCCCCAAGCTCCAAAAATCCATAAGAAACCACTGAAAGAGAAAGTTTTAGATTTGAGAAAAAGATGAAAATCTTTTAAAATAACAAACAAATCAGACCAAAATGTAGAGGAAGACAAGAGGATTAAGTTTCATATAACTCACCTTGACTAAATCCTCCTCTAGAAGTGAGAAATGATAGAAATATGCTGAAGAAACCTTAGCCCCCTTTGGATATCTGAAATTCTTTCTTGAACTCCTTATGTTTTTATAGAATGGGGTAGAAGAGCTAAGCATTTTAGGGTTTTAGAAGGGTTTTAGGCTGACCTAAAAGCCCAAGATCCATTTGACTTCAAAAATTTGCTTATCGAGCCATGGGTTTAAAGGTTAAGTTGATATAATGAGAGTTGGGCCTCTAAGAAATGAAATTGGACCTTACTATAAAATAAGAATGGGCTTCTATAATTGGCTTATAGTGTAAATAAATTGATCATAAGGCCCATATTAAATGTCCATCTTCTCTTAATTAATTTCACTAATTAGACCCATAACCATAATTAATATATTTTCACCTAACAATGACAAAAAATGATTATTGTCTTGAAATGTCTAAAATGAATCCATTTATTTAGAATTTCTTATTTTCCGTAATCTCCCCAAATCTCCCATATTAATTTCTTAATTGGTCATAATTATTTTTAATTAATTTTGGGGTATTACATTATTCCTTCATTTTAGAAATTTTATCCTCAAAATTATGCATACCTTATTAAAAGTATTGTATAATCCTTCCTCATTACTTCCCCTGTCTCCCAAGTTGCTTCATTAGGAGTTAGTTCTTTCCATACCACTTTTACCAGGAGTATGTTCTTATTATGCAGCTGTTTCACTTTCGAGTCCACTATATTTTCTGACTCAACCACAAAAGATAAATTATCTTGTAAATGTACATTTTCATACTCAATGACATGTGAAAGGTTTGGGTGATACTTGTTTAATTGGGATACATGGAATACATCATGCAATTGGGACAAATTTAAGGGTAAATCCACTTTGTAAGTTACGGGTCCCATTCGCTTAAGGATTTGAAAAGGACCAAAAAAACAAAGGATTACGCTTTCCTGACTTAATAGATTGTCCTATGCCTATCACCAAAGTTACCTTAAGGAACACATGATCTCCTGCTTCAAATTCTAAAAGTCTCCTTCTCTTATTTGCATATCTCTTCTACCTCCTTTAGGCAACTAGCAATTTCTTGTTGATGAGCTTAATTTGATGAGTGGTTTAGTCCACTATGTCTGGACCTAAAAGGATTCTTTCACCAAGTTCTACCCAACATAAAGGTGATCTGCATTTTCTTTCACAAAGTACCTCAAATGGTACTATCTAGATACTAGAATGGTAATTATTGTTATAGGTAAACTTGGCTAAGGATAAGTACACATCCCAGTTTTTCTTCAACTTTAGCATACTAGCCCTAAGCATATCCTTAAGAGTCTAAATGGTCTTCTCAGCTTGTCTATCCGACTAAGGGTGATTGGCAGTGTTAAAGTTAAGACTAGTTCTTAAAGTTTCTTATAAAGACCTTTAAAATTTCAAGATAAACCTAGGGTTTCTATCTGACACAATGTTATTAGGAACACCATGTAACCTCACAATCTCATAAACATAAAATTATGCTAGTCTATCTAGAGGATAAATGGCTCTAATAAGTAGAAAGTGGATAGACTTTATTAGTCTATCCACAATCTCCCAGATGGCATCATAATTTGAGGATGTTTTGGGTAAACCAATCACAAAACTTATAGATATACTATCCCATTTCTATTTTAGAGTCTCTAAATGGTGTAACAATTTAGCAAGTTTTTTATGTTTAATCTTAATCTTCTGACAAATTAGACATTTGGCAACAAAATCTGCCATG
Organism: Erythrophleum ivorense; assembly: GCA_026724425.1. Taxonomy (NCBI): domain Eukaryota; kingdom Viridiplantae; phylum Streptophyta; class Magnoliopsida; order Fabales; family Fabaceae; genus Erythrophleum; species Erythrophleum ivorense. The sequence continues at coordinate 88,579 of JAIUCV010000313.1, read as the reverse complement.
TCCAACTTCATTCTAGGCTACCAAAAACTCTTGTTAAGGTCTTTATACATCTTAGTGGTGCTTAGATGAATGGTATACCTACTCCTATGAGTTTCAAATAGCACTATGTTCCTTATCTCTTCATCTCTGGGTAAGCACACTCTACCTTAATACTTTACTAAACCATCATTGGACAAGTCAAAATCTTTGACCTTTCCATTCTCTAATTGCTCCCTAATCCTACCTAATTGCTCATCCAACCCTTGGGCCTCTTTAAATCTTTTTCTAAAGTCATTTTTTATCCTCAAATCACCCAAAAGAATACTACTAGGATACAGTGAAATGGACAGGTTCAAGTCTCTCAATTCTTTAATCAACACTTGCTCTCTAAGTATCATCATTGCCATATGAATAGATTTCTTACTCAAGACATTGACAATAGCATTCACCTTCCTTAGATGATACTTTATCCTTAAGGAATTCTATCCACCTTCTTTATCTCATATTCAACTCCTTTTAGTCAAATAAGTACTTTAAACTCTTATAGTCACCATACACCTTAAATTATGCACATAAAGATAATGTCTCCAAGTTTTAAGGGAAAAAACTATAGCTACTAACTCTAGATCATAGGTGGGGTAATTCTCTTCATGAGGTTTAAGTTGCCTAGAAGTATAAGTTATCACCCTACCTTATTGCATCAAAACATAACCCAAACCCTTCTTAGAGGCATCACTATAAACTGTAAAGGTCTCCTTAAGATCAGGTATCACTAGTATAGGTGCGATGGTTAACTTATTCTTAAGTTCTTAAAAAGCATTCCCACACTTAACATTTCACACAACAGGTTGATCTTTCCTAGTCAATTTCATTAATGGCATTACTAATTGAGAAAATCTCTTGATAAACCTCCTATAGTAGCTGGATAGACCCAAGAAACTATAAATTTTGATCATTATTTTAGGCCTATCCTAATTTAGTACCGCTTCTATCTTACTAGGATCCATTGTTACCTTTTGTTCCGAAATCACATGACCTAGGAATTTTACCTTTCACAACTAAAACTCACACTTGTTAAGTTTAGCATACAATTGGTGCTCTCTCAAGGTTTGAAGAACTATTCTAAGATGCTCCTCATGTTCCTTATTGCTCTAAGAATAAACAAGGATATCATCAATGAACGCTACCATAAATTGGTCAAGATAGGGTCTAAAGATCTTGTTCATGTAATCCATAAAAATAACAGGGGTATTGGTTAAGCTAAATGGTATGATGGGAACTCATAATGGTCGTACCAAGTCCTAAAAGTAGTTTTAGATATGTCCTCTACTTTTACTTTAAGCTAATGGTACCTTAACTTAAGGTCAATCTTTGAAAAGATTGATACTTCTACTAATTAGTCAAGTAAATCATTAATTCTAGCTAAAGAGTATTTGTTCTTGATAGCCACTTGGTTTAGTTGCCCATAATCAATATAAAACCTAAGGCTACTATCTTTTTTCTTAACAAACAACATAGATGCTCCCCATGGAAACACGCTCAGCCTGATGAACCCTTTTTCAAGTAACTCTTTTATTTAACTCTTCAACTCAACAAGTTCAATAGGTGCCATTTTATATGGAGCCTTAGAAATTGGGTCTGTACCAAGGATTAGATCTATGGAAAATTCTTGCTCTTTCTCTAGGGGTAGACCCTTAATTTCTTTAAGGAAGACTTTTAGAAATTCTATAATAACAGGTATATCCTCTAAACAATCCTTAACCTTAACATGTAAGAAAAATAACACTAAAAGCCCTTGGCAACTACGCCTAAGGTACCTTCTAGCTTGGGCAACGGACACACAAGCAAGCTCAGTTATAGGACAAGATTAAGGTATATTAGCAAGTAAGGAAACAACCTTACAATTACAATCAAGTATCACATTATTAGCTGATAACTAGTCTATACCAATTATCACATCAAAATCATGCAAAGGAATGTAAATTAGGTCAAGAGTAGTATAACAGCTATCCAATTGTACAACATAATTTAAGCACACGTCAGATGTAATCATGGAATATCTAGTAGAGATAGATATAGGTAAGTCAAATAACAACTAGCTAATTTTAAGACCCAGACACTTAACACAATCATATGAGATGAATGAATAGATCACACTTGAATCAAATAATGTATATACAATTTGGTTATGGACAAAAATAATACCTTGGATCAAACTAGGGAACCTACTAGCCTTTTATTGCATAAGTGCAAACATTCATCCTTGTATAGGTTGTTTGACAAATGAAGCCGACTCTCGTGACAAAGTGTAAGTCTATAAATAATGTCCAAGCTTCCTACAATTGTAGCACATAGGGCATGGTCCATTCCCATGGTTCTTCCCATGCTTGCCACATATTGATAGGACATTTACTGAACTTTTTAGGGGTCCCATATTTTTCCTTTGAGGAATACTTCTTGGGGATGACCTCTTACCCTAAAAGCCATTATCATTACTGGTTCTCTTTTTATTTCTGCCTCCTAAAGGACCCCATACCTTGGTCATGCTTATCCTTCATTACCTTCTTTATTTTAGCCTCACTCTCTATTAAGGCTCTTTCAGTCACCTTAGACTTTTCCACCAATTCATTAAAGTTACGGATCTAGAGGGGTGCAATCTTATCCTTTAACTCAGATTTAAGGTCTCTCTTAAATTTGTCAACCTTTTATGGTTCATCATTAAATTGTTTCAGATATAAGGAGAAATGGGATAATTGGATAAATGTGGCTACATATTGATTACGTTCATCTCACTTTGCTTAAGGAAGTTGAACTTAGCTTCCTTATCAGCCCTTACTGATAGTAGAAAGTACTTTTCCCTCAAAGGTGCTTTGAAAGCTTTCCCGAGTCAAGGGTATTCCCCTTTAAGTCAACAATCTTAAGGTACTCTATCATTAATGTTTTACCTCACCTTACAGCTTATAGATGGCTAGTCTAGCCTTTTGCTTAATGGTGCATGTCATTGCCTAAAAATTCTTCTCTCGTTGCATTAACTATCTCTTAGCTTTTTCAATGTCCAACTCTCCTAAAAATAATGGAGGATCAATCTTTTGGAACTTTGCTAATATAACCAAGATGTTACCATTTCCCTCTTAGTGCTTCATAACCAGCACCAACCTAGTTCCCAGCCTGCACTTCTTGATTCTGTTTGTTCATGGTCTTATGTAACTATTGCAGCACTTGAACAATGGCTGCATGAGCTTTGGCTTACTTTTAAAGCCAATTAGTCATTGACCTCATAATAGCCTCATGGGCCTTAGCTTGTTCCCTTATACGATTGGGTATTGCAGCCATGGCTTCTTGCACCTCTCTCAACATCTGAGTAGTTTCACAATGTGTGGCTATGATATCCTATAATGCCATAAGCACTACTAGAAGCTTCTCATTAAGCTACAACCCTAAGGGCTAGTCCACGCACAACATCACCCATATCAAGTAGATACAGATAAAATGACATTACCAATCCATATTATCCCTATTCTTAGCATGCATGCATCATATTTGCCAAGTTTTCTAACCTTAAAGTTTAAAAATCCAGCATAATCTCTTGAACCATTGCTCTGATACCAAATGTAACATCTCAAACTTCTAATTAATGTGATTGAGTGTGATTACACAATTAATGATAATAACTTTTGATTTAAAGTCAATACTAGTTGCCATCAAAGAGATAGTGGGGAAATTTAAACCAAATTATTTTTGCAGATCATTATTCAAAAACCAAGATCACTTATGTAACATCCATCATTTTAAAAGTCATAAACTAAATGGATCACTAAAGGAAGTCCCCTAAATTGAATGATAATAAGCCCTATAAAACTAGAACAATAATCTAGATAATTAAAAATGGGGATACGAAGCTAGGGATGCCCAGAAATTAGAGCTAAAATAACTAAACAAAAATTTATGAAAATGGAGTGGCATTTTCTGTAATTTTGGAAAACTTTTAGAAAACTCAAAAGAGGTATCTTTAAATAGAAAAATTGAGTTTCCTGGGGTTCTCAAAGGCTTTAAAAACTATAGGAACCCTTAGAATGGTTAAAACTCCTCCGATTTATGTTTTAGAGTGTCTGTTGGCTGAAACTTTGACTAATTCATTTGGGAAGGTTTTTAATCCTATTTGGGTGAAACCAAAGGCATTTTATGAATTAGAGAATCTAAATTTTATGATGAAAAGAATGGTTATAAAAAAGGAGTTGAAATGAGCCTAAATGGAAAGAACCATGAAAATGAGACAAAATGGGACTTTTTTTGAAAAGTGTTTTAAGTAGCCTTCTTTCTTATATGTCACGCTCCATCTCTCCCTCATTCTTAATTGACCTTATTTCTGCCCCAAACCAGAAGTGAGACTAACTCAAGGAGGCACACTAAGAGGAAGAAGAGAAGGAAGGAAAAACCAAAGAAAAAGGTAAGAAAATTCATAGTTTTTCATACTTCCTCCTTCACCAATCTTGTTATCCTCTTTCTCCTCTCTTCTCTTATGGTTTTGGTGATTAAAGTGGGGTTGTTCTATGGTTGGTTCAGCAAGAAGAAAGGAGACTTTGCAAGAAAGCTTAGGAGCATTAGAAAGCTCTTTGGAAAAGCTTGCTAACAAGGTAAGCTTCCATGGATTTTGTTGCTTCTTCTTGCTTCTTCTCCCATGCATAGTTTTGGCTAACCCTAGTCAATATAAGAGAAGTTGAATTCTGACTAAACCAAGGAAGGAACAAGGGTTTTAGAGTATAAGAAACAAGAATATGCAATTAGATTTAAAAGAAGAGCTTTAGAATTCAAGTTGTATAACTTAGGGTTTTTGTTGCACTTAGCCATTTTTGAAGCTTTCTAAGGATAGTCTAGCCTATGTAAGAGTATATATGATTTCTTAAGATATCTAAGAAGCTTCACAATTGCCAATTTCCTAAGAAAAATCAAGCAAATTCCATGGGTCCCTTGGTAACTTCATGTCTCAGCCTAAGTAGAGAGCAAGCATTTAGGAAGATTTTTCTTTGATTCTAAGAATATGAATGGCCTAGATATGATTAATAAACATAAAAAAAATAATTAGTTTAAATTTAAAAACCATGGTTTATGAGATGGAGGTTTAGGTTTCTTTTTAAAATATAAAGAAGTAACTTGAGTCTAGGTTCCTTGAATTGAATTTGTGATGACTCTAAGGAGTTTAAATGGAGTTAAAAAACTTAGATTGAATGAGAAATTGGAGCCAAGATCATGAATCCTAAGGGTTGCTTGATTATGCACTTATATGGAACCATAACCATGCCTTAGAATAAAGTAAGCTTGCATAGAGTTTGTGTGAAGTTAGAACTTGTTGCAATAATGTAATTATGTCTCATTTGATGTATCTAGGCTAAGTGAATCAAGCCCTACCTAGTTGTGTGTGTGAGGACAAAAAGGGGAAAGGAAAGTCCAAGGAAGGAAGTTGTGATTCTTAATTCAAGGTAGCTCTTTAACCTTTCTTACATGCATGTCTTAGATGTTTGATTGTCATTAGATGCTTGTTTGTATGTTTGAACCATGAGATATGTTTATAGCTTTTGATGAAATGCTATGGTACCATTATGCTTCTTAAAACATGTTTTGAATGCAAGATGGCTTGAATAAGTGAGGTTTTGCCAAAAATCCCTTAGAATAGGTGAGGAGATGCCAAAAGTCCTTAAGAATGGGTAAGAAAAATCCAAAAGTTCCTAAGAATAGGTAAGACAAAGCCAAAAGTCTCAAGAAAGAGCGAGGTTAAGTCAAAAGTCTTTAAAAGTGGGTGAGGCAAATCCAAAAGTCCCAAAAAATTAAGTGACATTAGACCAAAAACCCTTAGAGCCTATGTTTGACAATGTATGAGTTTATGTGACATGAGAAAATGTTTATGTATATTTACAAGATGCCTTTAGTACATGCTTGCATTCCTTGACTTGAAAATGTGCCATGTATGTATGCTTAAAAGGGTAACAGAGTTATTAGGATTTTTTAAATCTCATTCTTTTCCCACATATGTCTAACTATGTCGAGGTGAGCCAAGTAAAGTAAGAAATGGAGGCGAAGCACCTTTGAAGAATGGAATTTTAACAATAGAATAGGAATTTTATGTATTTTGATATTAAAGTTTGTATCTATATGATGTAAATTGGATGTAAATCATTGAGCACAAGTAAAAGTATCTAAATATGATGTATGAATTCATTTTGGAACCAAATGTATGAATATATGAGTTTTTGACATCCATGAGCATTAAAATGCATGTGTAAATGAACAATTAGGAAGGTGAGTTTGAGTTCTATAGTAATTTGGACCATTTTACATGCTTTTATATGTTGTATTTATGCTTTTTGACGTGTTTAAGTGGTTGTAGAATGATGAGAAAGTCATTTGGTGCATCTTGACCCCTTTATGGTTCCAAAATTGACCACTTTCTTAAGCTAAATCAAAGTCTGAACCAATGGATGAGTTTTTGCATGAAATTTGGCAAGTAAATAGATATCATTTAGAGATTTTCACAAAGCTAAAGAGCACCATTTTTGGAGCTCTATAAAATTTATTATAATTTTTCAAAGTTGGCCAAATTATGTAGAAACTATCACGGTTATTATTCATATGGTCAATTTGCTTTTTTATGTCACGCGAGGGTCAAATAAAGTCCAATGCTCATAAAACTTTACATGAATATAGTAGACATCATAATTTTTCTATAGCCACTGAGATCATCTCATTTGGAGCTATGTAAAGGGAGAAATGAATTTTTGAAGTTTAAGTTCAGTTGAAGGATGCATCAGTGACCAGTGTTATTGTTCTATCAAATTTCATAGGGCAAAACTAGTTGTTTTGATCTAAAATTTTTATGGTAGTTAAAGGACATCCATAACCAGAATGGTGTAATTTGCATGATTTCGATATTTCTAGAATTAGTTATGATTTTCCAAAATTCATATTAGAATATGGAATGTATGGCAAAATGCAAAGTGAGATGTGATTTTGTGTTCTATGGGTTTGACCCAAGTTTTGAGCTTCTAATTGTGATAATTTTGGTTGAACAAATGTGTTATGGATGGAAAATGAATTTGGTAAGCTCACATGGTCCATTTAGCCAAGAATGAATTAATTGAGCTTTTTATGACACAAAACATCGTTGCTAAAAGTGTTGTTTATAAGAAAATAAATGCTATAAGCTATTTTGTGCTATAGATTGAGTCTTGTATAGTTATGGTATTACAACTTAAGTCTATAAGGGATTTCAGTTCTTAATTAAATCCCTCAATTTATTTTGTCACTAATTCTACACTCACAAAACCCTCTTATAATTGTTCTCAAGCCATTATATACCATTAGCATGAAGAGGACTAAGTTCTAGAGGCTAAAATAGTAGTTTGGCGTTCTAAGTTACGACTTGGACAACCCTTGCCACGACTAACTGAGCTATTGGAACATAAAACTAAATTATACAATTCTCACCATGGCCAAGGCCTTCCATTCCGTGGCTAAATTGCTCATGGGAACTTTTTGTTCCCCAAAACACGAGTCTCACCTTAACTTGAATCATTCACGCCGCAGCGAGGTTCCTTTCTGGAACTCCCTAGCAAAATTTTGTCGTGTCTTATAGCGGTGAGCTTACATGGCACTGTGGCAAGAGAGCTTATTGGAGCTCACTTAACAATATCACTCAATTCTCGCCACGGCGAGGCTACTCTTAGGTACCTTTTAGACCTAATTTTTCCCGTGTTGCGCCATGACTCAAGATTTTGCACCACAGCGCTCTCTATTTCTATTACCCTTAAATGCATTTTTAACCACGACTCTAGTACTTTGAACTGCAACTTTACTTCTTTCTGATCCTATTCTCTCATTTTCACACTCCGTAATCCTTTACCACTAACACTAGATGGATTTTAAGACTTCCATAACTAACATACATGGTTTTATGGACCTCCTAGCTACCAAATGCCACAATTTATTAATTCTCATTGTTCAGGGACTTAGGGGGATTCACATCAAGTGATTATCGCTACATATAAGCATATATACCTACCATGACAACAATAGGCACCCAAAGTCACTGATAACATCATTCAAATGTATATTCCAATAGAGATTCTATACAACACTATTTAGATCAATCATTCATGGTAAGGCATAATTGTACTCTTAGAAGATAAGTCATGATTCTTAATCAACAACAACCCATATCAGATCATGATTAGGTACATATATTAGATTTCAAGTATTACAAAGTCTAACCTCTTAATGAATTCAATCTTAGCTATAGAACATCAAAAAGCCTACACTTGGCAATATGAGTGCACTATGATGCTATACAAAATAAATTACAAAAAGATAGCATCTAATCTGAAAACAAAATGGTCTAATTATAGAGATTCCCACACAAGGCCTCAAGTTATGGATGTTCATTCACTTGCTTTCCCCTTTCCTTAACCGAGGAAACTTCACTTAAAATTGTTAGCTCATAAAATGGGATAAGATATGAATCTCAGTAACCAAATAATAATTCTATACATATGTACAATTTAATCAGCATAAATACATATTAAACATAGTTACCAAAAACATCATCATCATCATCAATAAATGAACTAGTTAGACTATCAGTGACTACTATCCTATACTAGTAATCACATACATTATGTTAATGGTTAATAACACAAGGAAAGGCTCATTGACGGCACCAAATCCCTATTAAGCACTACCTAGGCTTAGTGTATTCATGAGTCTAATCACAACTTGATACTTGATCGAAACACAATGCATGGGTAGCAACCACACCGCAACTTCACCAAGGACATGCTCACGGTCCATAATAACAATAATTAAGTAGCCAACCAATCATTTAGCATAACAAAATATATTATGTAGCAAATATCATATCAACAATGTGTAACACCATATTTATATAGCTCATCTCATATTATTTGTAGATTCATAGCCATTAATTACATAGCATCCTTAAGGAAAATACATCAAAATAATAAATTAACTTGCATTATGTTGTGTATAAAATTTTCATTCGGTGTCCCGTGGACCATATGAATTTATCCATCTTATTCTCATATTTAATTATACAAATACAACTCAAAACCATCTCAAGAAGTGGCCTAGAACTCGTGCAAGTGGATGGTATACATGAATATTGTAAGTGTATTTATCAACCTGAAAGGCATAACTAAAAACTCATAATACCCGTATCTAGTTCTAAATGCTGTCTTGGGAATATCCTCAGCCTTGATCCTAAGCTAATGATATCTCGATCTGAGGTCTATCTTAGAGAAGATTGACGCTCCTACTAACTGATTTAGGAAGTCATCTATGCGAGGGGGAGGGTACTTATTCTCAATGGTTATTTTATTGAGTTCCCTGTAATCTATACATAATCTAAGGCTTCTGTCTTTCTTCTTTACGAATAAGACTGGAACTCCCCATGGTGACACATTGGGCTTGATAAAACCCTTTTTCTAAAAGCTCTTATATATGCTTTTTAAGCTCAGCTAGCTCGGTGAGAGCCATTCTATACGGGGTCTTAGACGCTGGACCTGCCCCAGGTATAATATCTATAGGAAACTCGACCTTTCTCTTTGGGGGTAGTCCGTTAATCTCTCTAGGAAATACCTTTGGGAACTCTTTTACTATTAGAATTTCTTTTATGCCCTCTTCAACCTCAACCTATATGAAAAGAAAACTAGGTATCCCTGACAACCGTGCCCTAGAGACCTCTCAGCCTGAGAGGTGGTCATGATAGATAATTCAGTCCTTATATTAGGTACAGTCCCACACTTAAATAAAGTAATACATTTACAGGAACAATCAAGTATGACATTATTTACAGACATCTAGTTCATACCAATGATCAGATCAATGTCAACAAGGGGCATACATATCAAATAAAGAGTAGTATAACAATAGTTAAACTAGACCGCATAATTCAAACAAGTATAGAAGGTAATGGCTCGGTTTCCTATAGGGGTAGATACATGCAAATCATATGGTAGTGTATGCATACTTAGACCCAACTTCCTAACATAGTCATATGATATGAAAGAGTGGCTAGCACCCAAATCAAATAATGCAATCACAGAAAAATCATTTATTCTAATAATACCTTGAATCAGACTCAGGGACCGGCTAGCCTTCTGCTACGTCAGGGCAAAGACTCTACCCTGGGTCGGAGGTCTGGGAGCAGGAGCCATCTTGTAACAACCAAAAAAAAAAACTAAAAGATTTTTGAAGGGCTAAAAATTTTTTAAGTCTACTAGCTATAGCGAGAAATAGCCTAGCTATAGCGAGAAATAGCCTAGCTATAGCGAATGTACCTGTTCGCTATAGCGAGAAATGGTCTAGCTATAGCGAGAGTGCCTTCTATCTATAGCGAAAATGCTTCTAGCTATAGTGAGTACGGGCATCCCATACAAAAACCAGGGAGCTGCTCGCTGTAGTGTGCACTATAGCGAAGGCAGGGGTCTGGGACTGATACTTACTCGCCGTAGCGAGAGTTATGCCTCGCTATAGCAAGGGTTAGTCTAGAAAAGCATGAAAAAAGAGAATTTGACTTTTTAAAGCGTCCAAACTCCTCCTTTCTCCTTAAACCGACTTAAGCTTCGTCCAAGCATAGAAAAAAGCTTGAGAGAGAGAGGGAAACTAGGAGAAACTAAGAGAGAAGGAAGGGAAGCTAAGGAAGAAAGGTAAAAACCTTTAAAGCTCTTCATACTCCTTCTTCTTGATTTTATTCTTCTCCTTTTAAGCTCCCTTTCTATGGGTTGATGAGTAAGAAAGCTTTGTTATGACCTAAAGGGAGCAAGAAACCCTTAAAAGAAAGTGTGATGAGTTGAGAAATGCAAAGAAAAGAGAAGAATAGTTAGTGAACTTATAGAGAGAGAAAGAACCCCTAGTTTCTTATATACTTTGTAGGGTTTGCTAAAAAGAAACCCCTAACTTTGTCAATAAGTGTTGAGTTATAAGAGAGTAATCTTATGCTTTTTGTGTGCCTAGGCTCAAGAGAAGCACTCCCATCTAGTGGTGATTGTGAAATCAAGAAGGGAGAAGACAAATTGAAAAGGAAGGCTTGTGTTAGCCTATAAGGTAGCTCTCTCCCCTTTCTCTCATGCATGGATGTGTGTTTAGCTTGTTCTAGAATGTGTGTATGTGTATTTTCAAGCTATGAAAAGTATGCTAGCATGCCTTTACATGTTATGATCCTTGATGCTATGTTATGTGTTAATGAATCCATGATGTTTGTATGAGTTTACTTGAGTGTGGAAAGGCCAAGAACTCTTCCCTTGGATGAGGATGAGCCAAGAACCCTCGAGCTTGGTTGAGACAAAGCAAAGGGTCTCCCAAAAGTAATGTGGACTCCCAAGAGTATGGTTGGGTCCAAAGTGCTCAAGAGTGGGTGAGGCAAGTCCAAAATCCATAAGGAGAAGTGTGAGACCAATCCAAACACTTGGTGAACCTTTGAATGTTTTGTATGATTGATTCATATGCCAAAGTTGTTTTTAAAGTGTCCATGACTTCCACTTTTTCATACATGCATTTGAAAAGCTTGCTTTATATGTATTTATGTGATTGAATGAGAGATGAGCTATTGGAATTCTTTGAATCTCATCCCCCCTCTCTACTATCCTAACATGCTAGGTGGACCAAGTGAACAAAGACATGGGAGCCACCAAGCTTGAAGCTAGGGAATTCGGTGAAGGAATTGTAAAATAGCCATTTTATTGTTAAGAGATGTAATCTAATGATGTACATGTTGTAGGCACTTATGAATACTTGTAAATGAATGTACTTATTGTATATGTATAAAAATTAAAACTATAGTGCATGATGTAGCAAGTTTTCGATATGAATAGTAAGATCTTGGCATTATGTACATGGTGTATGTTTTGGTGTGGGAGAGTGAGTTTTGCAAATCTGGATTGTTAGACATTTGAGCCATGTTTAATAGCCTATGTTGATGCTTTCCCACGTGCTCATAGAGCCTTAGAAGTAAGAGAAGCCAATTTGAACCTTGGAGCTCTCTTTAGCAAGAGAAATTGACACTTTGCCCCCTTATGTCAAAGTTTAACCAAATGACCTCTTCTTGCTTTGAAATTTGGCATGTGACTAGATCTTGCCTAGAGCTTTTTGAGAAGCCAAAGATTAGGTCATTTGGAGGTCTGTGGAATTTTCTATGATTTTTCAAAGTTGGTATCAGAAATTCAGATTTGTATCAGCACTGTTTATTTGGTCAGTTGTGTCATTGTGTCATCCAAGGGGCAAACGTGGTCCAATGGCTATCAAATTTTATAGGCAAAATCTAGAAACAGTGACTTGTAGCAACTGGAATCACCTCATTTGGAGGTCTAGAGAGGAAGATATGAATTTTTGAAATTTCTGCCTAATATTAGTCATCTTGCCTGACCAGAAGTATTGTTCCATCAATTTCTGAGAGCTTGGCTCGATGAACTGATCTAGAGATATTTTTTTTCTCTATTTAACATCCACATCTTTCCATATTGGTATCATTTGTATACATTGGATTGTTTTGGAATTAGTTGGACATTTTTGAAGTTCATATTAGTAAACTGTGACAACATCAGGACCAGTCCGACCTCCAGACAAATTTGCGTGTCAAACGTCCTGTGTGTGGGATGTTATGACTTGTACATATTTGTAGCATGAATTAGACATCCCAAGCTTTCAACAATGACCAAGATTACATGTTTTCAATTTTTCTAGATTTAGTTGTGATTTTTCAAACTTTGCCCAGAAATGAGGCCAAGTCTGGCCGAAAATGAATATACATGTCCCATATCTCTTTTTAGTTTCCATGGGTTTAAAGCATATTTTTGGGATTGAAATGAGTTGTGATGGTGCAATTAAATATGAGGATGCATAGCATGAGCTCACACGGTCTATGTGACACCATGATGAATTTTTAACCATGACACAATGCTAAGAAAGTGTATGAATCTAATGAGGAAGATCTCACTTATTCTTCCTATATCACCCATGAGCATGTGAGGGATGATGGGTATGAGTTAGGAATGATGGTGTTACAATCTCCTTATGTTGTGAGAATTATTGAGGAGCCTATGTGCAATCCCTGGCCATGTGTCCTGACCTACCATATCTGTAACGCACATTCTGTGTAATGTTTGGTTTTCGTTAAACGACGAACATGGGCGCGTTTTCAAAACAAGTCCCTTGAAATAAATTAGTTGAGGTTCCAAAAATTTGAGTAATATTGTAGACTCCTAAAAATGAGAATCCTAGCCTCAGATGGAAGGAAAAAATAGAGCTAGAATGAAGAAACAAATTTTGACGAAAATCTTACGAAACATAATGACATTTTCGTAATTTTGAGCAAATTTTGGAATTCACATAGGAGGGCTTTTTAAATGAAAATTTCAAGTTCTTTAGGGTTCTTAGAGACTCTGAAAATCATGGGAAGCCCTGGGACAGTTGAATCCCCTCTGGTGGATGTTTTCCAATGTTGGTGTGCTTGAAGTTTGACGGATTTGTTCGGGAAGGTTTTGACTCTGATTTGAGTGATTCCAAAAGTATTTTACTAAATTGGGAACCTAAATTTCATAATGGAAAAGATAGTTCTAAAAAAGGAGCTAAAACGAAGGAGAAACGAAAATACAAAGAACAAAGGGCAAAATAAGAATTTTTGAAAAATGCTTCCTCCTCCCTTTATATATATGTGGCGGCCTACTTTCCCCCTCATTTAGACTTAGAAATTTTTGCTTAATTTTAGAGGAGAGAGCTAGGGTTTTAGGTACACAAGAGAGGAAGAAGAAGAAGGAGAAATCCAAGCTTTAAGGTATGCTTTCTTGGTAGTTTTTCATGCTTTCTTCCATCCAAACCTCCTCTCCTTCATTCTTCTTTGTTTCCTTTGATTAAAATGAAATTTACAAATCTGATTTAAGGGAGGAACTTAGGAGAAATTTCAGATTTGAAGAGAGGAGCTTGGAGAAAGCAAGATCCAAGCAAGAAAAAGCAAGAAAACTAAGTAATTTCTCTTCCTATGGTAGATACCTTTGGTTCCTCTCCTCCTCCATTTTGCCAAGCATGAGAAACCCTAGGAGGACTTGAATTTTAGGCAGAACCAAAGATGAATCTAAGGAAAAAGAGTGTGGAGGTTAAGAATATACAAAGGGAACTAACAAAAAACTATTAGGTTTCAAGATGCAATATCTAAAGTTTCAATTGTACCTTGTAAAATCTGACTTTGTATGATGATTTCTAGGCCTAAATAAGAGTTTAATTGAGCTCCCAAGATCCCTAAGAGGCTCCCCATATGCTTCTCCCTTTGAGAAAACAAAGAAAACTTCAAGAAGACAAAAAATGCTCCTTGTCTCGGGCTAAGTAGGTTAGGGCAGCTAGGGAGAGTTTTAAATTTTTTCAAACCCATTTTTGAGTCATATATGATGAATGAAAATGAGGGGAGGCCTTGGAAAAAAATTAGAACTCATAGAAAGTGAATTGGTGCTTTAGGTTTCATATTATGACCTAAAGAAGTAACATGTAGTTAGGCTCTTTGTTTTAATTGTGTGATGACTCCAAGAGGCTTAAAAGGAGTTAAGAATCATATTTAAAAGGAAAGAATGGAGCCTAGAATTTATTTGAGGAGTATTGCTTCATTAGGTGCAATTATGGAACCATAACAAGGTTATAAGCTAACTTAGTATCTAAGCAAATTGTATGGCCTTAGAATTGAGTTCATGAACCTAATTGACTTTCATAAATTGTGTTTAGGCTAAAAGAAACCTTCCCCACACTTTTGTGTGTGGGTGACTAAAAAGAGAGCTTGGATTCAAAGGGAAAAGTGTGCGATTGTGTGCAAGGCAGCTCTCCCCACCTTCTCTCATGTATGGATGCATGTTTAGCTTGTCTTAGAATGTGTGTATATGTATTTTTAAGTTATGAAAAGTATGCTAACATGATTTTATATGCCATGATTTTATGATGACATATCATGTTTTTAAATGATGTTATGATATTTGTTTGAGTTTGCTTGAGTGTGGAGAAGCTAAGAATTCTTAACTATGGTGAGGATGAGCCAAGAACCCTTAAGATTGGTTGAGACAAAGCAAAAAGTCTCCCAAAAGTAAAGTGGGCTCTCAAGAGCATGGTTGAGTTTAAAAATCTCTGAAAGAATGGGTGAGGCAAGTCTAAAATCCATAAGGAAAAGGGGTGAGGCTGATCCATCTACTTGGCAAGCTCTTGGATGTCTTGTATGACTTATTCACATGCCAAGCTTGTTTCTTGAATGTTCATGACATCTATTATATCTATGCATACATTTTCAAGACTTGCTTTGCATCCATTATGTATGATTGAATGGGAGATGAGCTATTAGGATTCTTTGAATCTTATTCCCTCCTCTCCAATGATCTCACATACTAAGTGGACTAAGTGGATAAGGTAATGGAAGCCAACCACCTTGAAGGAAAGAGTTTGACAACAAAGTGTTTGAGTTTTGCTACTTTAGGACCATATTTATTTCAAATGATGTAATCTAATGATGTATATGGTCTATGACCTCTTAGACATGTGTAATTATGATATTATGTGATGTATAAATGAAAGAGTATGATATATGAATGCTAGAATGTAAATTGAGTCCATAATGCCAAGTTATGGTTCTTGAAAAGTTGATATAAATGTGTATAAGTGGGGATGAAATAGCCAAAATGAGATGCATGAGATTTGGGACCATTTGGGCAGCTCACACAAGTCCCAATTATGCTTTTAGACTTGCCCAAAAGGTTCCAAAACTCAAGGAAAGTCATTTGAACAATTTGGTACCCTATATGAAGCCAAAATTGACCATAAGGGAACCCCATGTCACTTTTTGTCCAAATGAGCTCTTCTTGATTTGAGATTTGGCATGCAATTAGAGCTTATTGAGAGATTTTTGGGAAGCTAAAAAACATAATTTTCAGAGGTCTATAGAATATTTGATAAATTTTCAAAGTTGGTAAATTTTTTGATTTTGGTCATGTTACTATTCATACTAGTCCAAAAATGAAATCTGTCACACAGGGCTCAAATGATGTCCAATTGCTATGAAATTTTATACAGAGAAACTAGATATCCCCAGTGACTTGTGCCAAGCACCTCATTTGGAGGTCTAGAGAGGGAGATATGAATTTTTGAAGAATCTGTCCAGTATCAGGAGCTTCACCCGACCTCAGTTACTGTTTGATTGGATTTCAAGGTCTGGGCATGCCTGAGTTGGTATGGAGTTTTTTTTCTCTAGTTAATACCCACATCTTTTCAGATTGATATCATTTGCATAGATTGGATTTTTGGAGAATTAATTGGACATTTTTGAAGTTTGTTGCAAAAATCTATGATAGCATCAGTGGGCAGTTTGACCTCTAGACTATTTCAAATGTTAAACATCCTTTGTGTTGGATGTTATGGTCTAGACATATTTTTAGTATGAATTAGACATCTGTATCTTTCCAGAATGGCAAGAATTCATGATTTCAATTTTTTTATAATTAGTTATGATTTTTCAAATTTAGGATAGAAAAGGGGTAAAAGCTGGCCAAAAATATGTGTTTATTTTATGCTTCCTTTCGAGTTTCTTGAGGTGTAGGCCACTTTTGATGATCCAAATGAGTTGTATCCATAAATATGAGAATGTGTTGTATGTGCTTACACAGTCCATGTGACACTGAATGAAATTTTTATACGCGACACAACGCAAAGAAATGTATTATTTTAATGGATTTTTCTTACTTCCCTAATGGAATATATCATATAAGCATGCAAATGTAATAGAAATGAGCTAGAGATTATGGTGTTACATTCTGCCATGCGTAACATGGTCTATTTCTATAGTTCCTATTACACTGGGGATAAGCTATAGGTGTAGAACTTCCTCTACTGGACTGAGTCCTCCTTCTCTTGCCTCTTCTATTCCACTGGCTCCTACCACTTCTCCTGCTGGCAGCTGTGGTTTGTGTTTCCTCTCTCGATCTCTTGGGCTCAAGGAGAGGAGGTCTGGCACTGGAGGTAGGCTGTATAGTTCTAAGGTTCACTTCTGTCACTTTGCATATCTCAACTAGGGTGTTAAAGTTTCTGATTCTCTGTGGGATTACCCTATCTCTAATCTCTAGAAGCAAACCTTTCTTTAGCTTGTCTACTCTTCAGCTCCCATCATCATGTCTCTGTAAATATGAAGAATATTTGGAAAGCTCTACAAACTTGGCCACGGACATTCCTTGTCTGTCTCAGGAGTACAAACTCTGACTCCTTCTCCTTTGATAAAGCTTGGGAAATATCTCTTATAAAAGGCCTGGAGGAATGCCTCTCAAGTGATCGGAAGGTTCCTTGCCTTCAAGATAGGCTCAGTGCCCCTCCACCAATAATCTGCTTCATTTTTTAACTAAAAAATAGCCATAGTGGCTTTCTTCTCAGAAGTACACTCTATGACCCGAAAAATCTTCTCTAGCTGCATAATCCAGGCCTCGACTTTCTTTGTATTCATCTCACCATCAAAGGTGGGAGGCTCAAATTTCCTAAACTGAGTAATGATCTATCTGGTAGAGGACTGCTCCAGGGCTAAAGGTGTCTAAGCTGGTGGAGTCATAGCAACTATCTGTATGTGTGGCTGTGGGTCAGGATGAGTCACCCTTGAATGCTCGAGACGACCTGAGTGCTGTGGTGGCTGTGGAGGAGGAGGTGTAAGGCCCTGACTATCTCTCTCAGCAAGCTGTTCTTGTAATTGCGTGATCACGACCTACTGATCTAGGTGAGCCATAATAGCCTGAAGGGCTCCAGCTACTGGATTATTAGGCTCAGCTCTATCATTTGCAAGAGTCTCTTTGGGATGCCTACTTCTCCTAGTGTTCACCATCTTGCCAAAATATTATTAAAAAACTTTAGCATCAAAAGAGAACACACTCACCACCATCACACTTGATTCATCCAAGAATAACTCATATACATCACAGCAATTTATATGCACAAGCCATAACTCACATCAAAATGCCTAAACCTTTGCTTTGATACTAATAAAGTGTAACACCATATTTATATAGCTCATCTCATATCATTTATAGATTCATATCCATGAATTACATAGCATCCTTAAGGAAAATACATCAAAATAATGAATTAACTTGTATTACATCGTATATAAAATTTTCATTCAGTATCCCGTGGACCATATGAATTTATCTATCTTATTTTCATATTTAATTACACAAATAAACGTAAAACCATCTCAATAAATGGCCTAGAACTCGTGCAAGTGGATGGTATACATGAAATTCAATGATGTAGCCTCAGACAGAATTTCCAAAATTCTGACATGAAATTTGAAAAATTATAACTAATTTTAAAAAAATAAAAATCAAGAATACTTTATGATTTTGGAAAGCTACTGATATCTACTTTACACTAAAATAATTCTAGACCATAATAGAGACATCTAGCCATCGAAATTTGATGGAACAATACCAGAGGTTGCTTGTCATTACTAGTATTGTCCTCCAACTTCAAAAACTCATATCTCCTTGCTCAGATGTTTAATTAAGGTGGTCTTAATGGCCATGAAAAGCTTATAATGTCTAGTATAAGCTTGTAAAAGGTCATGAGTATTGGACATCATTTGGCCCTTGAATGACACAGCCCAAGCAGCTAACCATATGAACAATGTCTGCATCAGTTTAGCAAAAAAATGTCAACTTTGAAAAATCATAATTAATTTCACAGAGCTCCAAATAATCTAGTCTTTGGATTTCCAAAAAGATCTAGATGAGACCTATATGCATGCCTAATTTCATGAGCAAATTCGTTCATTTGGTTAGATTTTGACATTAAGTTGCAAAATAGTCCATTTTGTATCACATGAGAGCTCTAAATGGTCCATTTTGGTTTCTAAGACACCCATGACAACTTGAGCACGTGGGGAAGTACCAAAATGGTCTACCAAACATGTCTCCAAGGGGCATAAAACCAAGAATAAAAAACTCACTCTCTCACCTTAAGCCATATGCAAGAATATACAAGCTATATATTGCCATTCACTACCCAAAATTTACAATATCATTCATTTGGCACCAAGTCTCATACATACATCAAATATTTGGATAATTACACATGGTCAAATGATTATACAACAATTCCATCATAGTATTACATCATATGCCATTCACATGGCTATAAAATAGCAAAACTAAACACCTTGTTGTCAATCTTTCATCTCCTTACTTGGTGGCTTCCATTACCTTGCTCATTTGGTCCACCTAGCATGTTAAAACATTGGAGAGGAGGGAATAAGATTCAAAGAATCCCAATAGCTCATCTTTCTTTCAATCATATATAAAGAATGCAATTCGAGTCTTAAAAATGCATGCATGAGTATAATGGAAAGTGTGATCATTTAAAAAGCATTCTTGGCATTTGAGTAAGTCATACAAAGCATACATAGGCTTGCTAAGTTACTGGATTAGTCTCACCCATTCTCTTCAAAGTTTTGGACTTGCCTCACCCTTTTTATTAAAGGCCTTGAACTAAGCCTTACTTTTGGGAGACTCTAGACTTTTCTCAACCATTTTTTAGGGTTCTTGGCTCATCCTTACCATGACTAGTGGGTTCTTGGCTTCACAACACTCAAGCAAACCAAAGTAAATACACAAAGTGTTCTTTGAATGCATAAACAATATCATGGTACCATGGCATATAAATGCATGCTAGAATACTTTCTCATGGCTTAAAACACACATACACACATTCAAGACAAGACAAACATTCATCCATGCATGAGGGAAATAGGAGAGAGCTACCTTTGCCACACAAGCACACTTTCTCTTTTGGAAATGCACTCTTTTGGCCTAAACACACAAAATAGGAACCAATTATGCTCTTGGAACCATTCTTAAAGCTACATATTTACTTGGAATACTAACTTCGCCTTATGGTTCATTTATGGTTCCTAAATACACCTAATGAAGCAACATCCATTATTTGAGTTCTAGGCTCCATTCTTTCATTCTATTTAAGATTTTTGACTCCATTTAAACCTCTTGGAGCCATCACACAATTAAAACAAGGAGCCTAACTTGGTGTTGCGTGTTTAGGCCATAATATTGAACTTAAACTACAATTTATTCTCTATACCTCCTAAATTTTTTTCAAGGCTTTCCTTCATCTTCATCCATCATATATGACTCAAAAATAAGCGTAGAAAAAATTAAAACTACTCCTAGGTATTGTAACATCCTAAAATTAATTAAGGTATTAATCATGGATTTAGATTAATTAAGAATAATTAATATAGAGTAATTGGGCAAGTTATGTGAATGAGAATTTTAGATAGATAAAATTAATGATATGGGTTTGAGATTTAATTGGGTTAGAAACCTCATCTAGGCCTAAATTAAAATTTAATAGGCCATGGTTAGAGACTAATGGAGGCCCAATGATTTTAGGTGTAAATCTAACCCTTTTAATGTGAGACTTGGCCCAAGAGAGAGTACCTAGTGATGGCCCAATCTGATTTAGTGAGATATGGGCCCAATTCCTAACTTATATAAGCTCTTGTAATTGGCCCAATATCCCTTATGCAGACCTTAACTAAGTGGACTCTTGAAAACTTGACCGAACCCAACTAAAAGTCTGAATTGTTGAAATTGGTTTAACAAATTGAAACTTCAGCCCAACAACTAGTGGGAGCCCAATAGGTCCTTGGGCTGATGGGTTAACCCATAACCCATTTATGACCCAACTTAAACCCAAATAAAACCCTAAACACAGTAATCCCTCCATACTTTGCTGAAACACAAACACACACAAATTCGGAGGTCTAAAGGGGAGGCTAGGGTTAGTAGTAAAATTCTATCATTTCCTACTTTTAGAGTAAGATTCAACTAAGGTAATAATTATATAACTTAATCCTCTCTTCTTCCTCTTCAATTTGACTTGATTGGCTTCTTATTTAGAGCATTTTCACCATACTCAGAATTTGAAATGTGGTTGTTTGGTATTTTCTTAGAGGATTTTCGGAGGTAGAGGCTATGAGGGATATTGGGTAAGTGTAAACTCTTTATTTTAATGTATTTTCTATTGGTTTGAGACCCCCATGGTTGATTTGTGGTATGGGTATTAATTTTGTACGAATTTGCTTAGAAATTAGAGTGATATATTGAAGTTTCTGGTAGAGGACATATTCAATCCGAAATTGGGGATTTATAGTGGATGGGTAAGTGTCCTCTGGGTAGCCATTAGTATTTTAATTCTTTGGGTACTTGTTGCTGCTGTACATGATAATTTAAAGTAGTAATCTTCTGATATTATGGTTATAAGGAGATTTTGGCATTGTTGATGGCTTTTCAATTGTCTGCAGAGTGAGGTAATTGGGGTTCATGCTAACTCCATGCATATGTCTGTTTTAATTTTGTATTTGCTTCATGATTATGATTTTGATGCTAAATGAATTGGTTGGCTACCTATTATATATGATTGGACCTTGTGAGTCCATAGTGGAGTTGTGGTGCGATTGCCACTTGTGCATGTACTTTGATTGGGTACTTGGTTATGATCAGACCCCAGATGCACTGAGCCCTGGTTGTGCTCATTGGGGAGTGGTTGCCGTGGACAGGCCTCTCCCAGTGTTATTAGCCTTTAACATGTAAAATTGTGATTGTTAGTATGGGATAGTGGTTATAGATAGCCTAATTATTTTATTTACTGATATGGTTAGTATATTTTCTGATGCTTATATGAATTCATGCATATATGTTAATTAAACTGGAATATATGAATGGAATTTGCCTTGGTTACTGAGATTTGCATCTCATCCCATTTCATGGGATCATACTTTCAGGTGAAGGCCCTTCGAGTAAGGATAAGGAGAAGTAAGTAGATAAAAATCCATGAACTCTGGCCATGTGTGAAGGAGGCTACACTTGGGCTGATCTGAGTAGAGTAGATGCAATTTTGTTATTCTTTCATATAGCATCATTATGTAATCATGTTGCCAAGTGTAGGCATTTATATTTTGATTATTTAGGATGTATCTATTGAGGAGTTAGACCTCATGTTAGCTTGGTATTGGATGTATAAACTTATAACATATGATGTATGGAATCTCTAATAGAATATGTATTGAATGATAATTGTTGATAGTTCATGAATTCTTGTTGTTGTTACTCCATGAACTTGCTGATATAGGGTTATTAGAGGAGTAGAAATTAACACTTAAGTCGTAAGCTAGTAATGATAGATAAGCTGGGTAAATTAAGCTAATAAAAGCTATTGGAGCCCTACAAATTAAGGTAGAGGGGCCTTAAGGTATCATTAGAGGGAGAATGGAAAGTATGAGATAAGATTTCAGAAGTTGTAGGATTAGAAGGCATTTCACCGTGGCCAAAATATTCTTAGCCGCGACCAATATAGGCAAAGTTGTCCAAAGAGAGTACTAGAGAGCAATTCACTGCAGCGAGAAGTGGAATTTGCCACGGCTAAATGTGAGAGGCCAAATTGGAAGTCTTTTAGAGGAAAATTTGCCACGGCTAAATGGGGAATTGACCGTGATGAACTTTTATGAAAATGGATCAGGTATTCTAGAGAGGCATTAGCTGCAGCGAAAGGGGGAATTAGCAATGGCTAATAGCGAGAGGCGACTGAGGTAGGCTTAAGGAGGTCTCCTCGCTGCGGTGAAGGTCCAACTCGCTGCAACAAAACCTGTGAAGATAAAAGAGTGAACCCAAGAGCAATTGGCCGTGGCGCAAAGACATTTAGCAATGGCTAACGGTCCCAAACTCTCATTATAACCTAGAAACCTTAGTTTTTCCTATGGTAACCTTAAGAAGTTCCTTAGAAACACTGGTAGAAGATTCTTGTGAGTTGGAATTAATGGGTAATAGAATCCAAGGTTTATAAATGAGGGTTTGTTTCTCTCGTGTACATGAATGCTTGTCATTATTTGGTTGATGACACTAATAACATCAAGGTTCAAATTCCCCTGCATTTTTTCAAGTGTAATTAGTTGTAATGACTTTTAACCTTAATTTATGATTAGTAATCGCATATTTAACCTTAATTACAATGATTAGAAGTTAGGGTCGTCACAGGTATTCCAACCCTTCTAGGCCAAGGCATGCTTCCTTCTTGGCACCCTTAGAGTTTTTTTGCTTCCTTCGATGGGAGAAGCATGGAAGAAGCTCTTTTGGTGTTTTAGGAGCCTATATAAACTCTTGAACATAATAAAATATGGCTAGGATTCATGGTAAAGTTTAAGGTGCAATCAAGCCTCCCTATCTTGAAATCTAATAGTTCTTAGTTAATTTTCTTTGCATATTCTTATTCTCCACACTTAATTTCCTAAGATTCACCTTTGGTTCTACCTAAAATCCATGCCTTCTTAGAGTTCCCTAGGTTGGTTGAACCAAGAAGAAAAGGGAAGAAGGAGTAGCTACCATGGAAATAAAGTTTTACCTTATTTTTCCTTGATTTCTTGGATCATTCTTCCCTTGCTTGGCCTTCTCTCCTCAAATCCAAAAATTTCACCTCTATTCTAACTTCAAAATAGATCCAAGAACTTCAACAAAACCATAGGAAAGAAGGGAAGATGGAGGAGAAAGAGTTTGTTAACGAGAAAGCATGAAAAACCAAGAAAATCTATACCATTTTCCTTGTTTTTCTCTTTCCTTTCTTCTCCTTCTTGTGCACCTCACTCTCTTGCTCTCTTTTCTGGTTTAGGGTATAAATAAAATGAACTAAATGATAGAGAGTGTGGGGCATGACGCTATATATATGTAGGGTTAAGAAATAGTTTCCAAAAATTTTAATTTTGTCTTTTCGTCTTGGCATTTTTGTTTTAACTTCGTTTTAGCTTCTTTTTGAGAATCATCTTTTCCATAATAAAATTTAGGTTCTTAATTTTATAAAATGCCTTTGAAATCACTCAAATTGAAGTTAAAACCTTTTCGAAACGAAATGGTCAAAGTTCAGGTCAATTGACATTAGAAAACATACATCGGAGGGGTTTTAATTGTCTCAGGACTTCCTATGGCTTTCAAGGCCTTTGAGAACCCCGAAGAACTCAAAATTTTCATTTAAAAATCTCTCCTATGAGTATTCTAAAATTTTTTCAAAATTATGAAAATGCCATTACGTTTTGTCAATGTTTTGTTAAAATTTGTTTCTTCATTTTAGCTCTATTTTTCTTTTTATTTGAGCTTAGGATTTTCATTTTTAGGAGTCTAGAATGCTACATAAATATTTTGGGATTTTAACTAATTCATTTCAAGGGACTTGCTTTGAAAACATATCCATTTTTGTTGTTTGACGAAAATCAGACATTACACAATGCATAAATGTAAGGAATTAAAATTCAAACCTCTATTACCTCTCTTTATTACGTAAAGTTCTAAAGTTAAGATAGATTCTTAACTCTCAAGAGATCCCTAATGTATCAAGACCAATTCCCTAGTTAACATCAACACAAAAATTAGTTACTTATCATTCCTAGCATCTTGATCATTTAAGAAACACTTACCTAGACTTTAATGAGACTTAAATTCAGATGTGAGCCTTCCCACACCAAAAACTTCAATATTTCACTCTAAATTCTGTGTATTTTTGCACAAAATCAAATCCCATTATGTAAGTTAGCTATTGAGGCTAATATCTAATAAAGAATACATCAAAATGAGGAAAAGATACTTACCTAATAATCCTTCTAGCCCTAAGCTCCAAAAATCCATAAGAGACCACCAAAAGAGTAAGTTTTAGATTTGAGAAGAAGATGAAAATTCTCTAAAATGACAAATCAATCAGATCAAATGTAGAGAAAGAAGAGAGGATTAAGTTTCATATAACTCATCTTGGTTAAATCATCCTTTAAAAGTGAGAAATGGTGGAAATATGTTGAAGAAACCCTAGCCCTTTTGGATATCTGAAGTTCCCTCTTGAACTTATGTTTTCTACAAAATGGGGTAAAAGAGCTTAGCATTTTAGGGTTTTAGATAGGTTTTGGGCTAACCTAAAAGCCCAAGATCTATTTGGGTTCAGAAATTTACTTATCGAGCCATGAGTTTAAAGGTTAAGTAGATGTAATGAGAGTTGGGCCTCTAAGAAATGAAATTGGACCTTTTTATAAACTAAGAGTGGGTTTCTATAATTGGTTCATGGCATAAATAACTTGATTATAAGGCCCAAATTAAATGTAAATCTTCCTTTACTTAATTTTATTTATTAGATCCATAACCATAATTAATATATTTTCATCTAATAATGACAAAAAATGATTATTATCTTGAAATGTCTAAAATGAATCCATTTCTTTAGAAATCCCTATTTTCCTTAATCTCCCCAAATCCCCCATATTAATTCCTTAATTGGTCATAATTATTCTTAATTAATTTCAAGGTGTTATACAAAGAGCTTTTAAATAAGATATATCATGAGCTAGGAAATTGCTATTTTATAAGCTTTCATCTTCTCCTATGTTTCAGCCCAGAGAGAAAAGGAAAGGAGCAAGGTTGAGTTTAATGAAAACTTAATAGAAATGGGAATTTAGATGGGAGGAGAATATGATTATACAAAGAAAATTATAAAGAAAGCCACAAAGAGAAAGTTGAGGCCATTTAGGGTTCTAAATGAACTAGGAAGATGTAAAACCCTAGAAAGATAATTTGAATTCTCTAAAATCATACTTGAACTAGAAAAGAGTCAAGAATATCCTACATCTTCCAAATTGCCCATGCAAAAGCTACATGTATGGTAAAAGTGTGCATGTCTCAGCCAAAGAGGAGAGGAATGTAACACCCTAAAATTAATTAAGGATAATTATGATTAATTAAGAATTAATATAGATAATTAGTAAAATTAATTAAATCAAAAGGGAGATGGACATTAAACTTGGGCCATGTGATTAACCCAATTCCATTTCTTAAGAGCCCAAACTTAGTTATGTGCAGACCCATTGTTAATGGACTTTTATAGTTGGCCCAACAAATCAAAAAGCTAAACCCATTTGGATTTGCGCCTTTGAGTTAACCCGAGACCTAACTTAAACTCTAAAAACCCTTCTCCCTTATTCTATAGAAAACATAAGAGGAAGAAGAAAATTTTGGAGATCCCTTGGATGATAGGATTTCCCTCATCTTCCTGGCCCTATTTCCCACATCTAGAGTCAGAATCAGCTAAGGTAATTGTTATATAGCTTGACCCTCTCCTCTTTCTCTTCAATTTAACCTGATTGGTTTTCCATTTGGAGCATTTCACCCACACCTTAAATTTGGTATGGGTTGTTTGATATTTTCTTAAAGGATTTTAGGAGGTTGAGGCTAGGAGAGATATTAGATAAGTATAAACTTCTCATTTTAGTGTATTTTCTGCTGGTTTAGGACCCATATGGCTAATTTATGATATGAGTGGTAATTTTGTGCAAATTTGGCCAGAATTTGGAGTGTTGTTCTGAAGTTACTAGTGTAGGCACAACCAAATCTGAATTTGGTTTTTATAGTGGTTGGGTAAGTGTTCTCTAGGTAGTTCTTTTGTGGTTTAATCCTTTGAGTAATAGGTTTGCTACTATAAATGATAATTTGGAATAGTAATGGTCTGATTTTATGTCCATAGGCTGAAGTAGCATTATTGTCGGCTCTCAAAGAATTATCTACAAGTGAGGTAACTAGAGTTAATATTAATTCCATGCATATATCTACTTTAATTTTATATTTTCTGCATATGTATGATTTTGAATGCTAAATGAATGGTTAGCTATCTGATATATTATGATTGGACCTTGTGAATCTATGGTGAAGCTGTGGTGCAGCTACCACTTATGCATTGTGCTTTGATCGGGCACCGGGTTATGATTAGACCCTTGTATGCACTGAGCCCAAGTTGTACTTATTGGGGAGTAGGTGCTACGGACGGGCCTCTCTTGGTGTAAATAGCCTTTAACATGTAGAAATGTGATTGCTAATATGGGATAGTAATCATTGATAGCTTATTTATTTGCTGATATAACTGGTATATTTTCTGATACATATATGATTTCAGGCACATATGTTAATTAAATTGGAATAAATGAATGGAAGTTGCCTTTGGTTACTAAGATTTGCATTTCACCCTATTTCATGGGTTAACCATTTCAGGTGAAGGTCTTTCAGGTAAGAATAAAGAGAAGCAAGTGGATGAACATCCATGAGCTAGGACCATGTGTGGGAAATCCTGTACTTTGATAGATCTAATTTATGATAGATGCTAATTTTTGTTATTGTTTTGTATAGCATCATCATCATGTAATCATGTTGCCAAGTGTAGGTATTTTGTGTTTTGGTAAACAATAATGTAACTAATAGGGAGTCAAACTCTTTACAACTTGGAATTTAATGTATGCATTTATATATGTGATATAGAAACTTGTTAATCCTAAGATTTTGCCTATTATCTAAGAATATAATCATGTGATACCATAACTGTTGACTTAGACTAGTAATACATAGAGCCTATATTGGCATTTATATTTGGATGATAATGTTAATAGTTATGAATCCTTCTTACTGTTATTGATGTATAAATTCCTAATGTATGATAGTAAATGAGTAGGAATCAACATTTAGGATTTAATTTGACAGTGAGAGACATGCTGAGTATATTAGGTAAATGAATGCCATTAGAGTCCTACAAATTAAGATAAAATGGCCTTAGATTGTTGTTAGAGGGAGAGCTGGAGTGTAGGGGATGAAATTTGGGAAGTCTAGATGTAGAAGAGGGTCATGCCACAACCAAGAATAGTTGAGTCGTGGCTAGGAGTCAGTCAAAAGTGAGGAGCGCCACGGCGCAGGACATCTTGCCATGGTGCAAGGCAAAAAATTCCCTCAGGGAGAGTGACAGAGAGTAACCTCACAGAGGCACAAGATGTTTAGCCGTGGCACAAGTTAAGGACGTCAGGTAAGGACTGCTCTAGAGAGTAGATTCGCCATGGTGCGAGAGGATCAAGTCACGGCGAGAATCAAGGAAGGAAAATTCTAGGTTCCAGTGGCTTATTTCACCGTGGCTTAGGGGTTGCGATGCAAATTATGAAATTTTCTATAGTAGGTTTTAGTATGCTCTCCCACCGTAGCGGGGCTCCAACTCTCATGAAAATGTGAATAGTAGCTCCTAAGAGCACTTACTTCGCGTCGTAGGTATATTAAGTCATGGCGAGAGTCTCCAAACTTGGTTTTTAGGTTTCAGTAACCAACTTAGTTACGGCGGGGAAAGTCCAAGTCACGGTAAAGGTTCCCAAACCCTTATTTTCACTTAGAAACCTTGGTTTCTCTTATGATAATGTGATGTAATGCATTGGAAATGCTTATAAAAGGTTTTTGTGAGTCGAAATCAGTAGTAACAATGAATCAAAGGTGTTAATTGATAATTATGATCACTTAGGGATTCAATTAATTGTGATTGCTTAGTTAATAACACTAATGATATCAGTGTTCAAATTTTCTCACTTTCTCTTATTTTAATTAATTATAATGACTTTAAACCTTGATTCATTATTATTAACCACTTAATTAAGCCTAATAACTGTAATTAGGAATTAGGGTTGCTATAGGGAAGCACCTAAAGAATTGTTTTATGAATTCTAAGATTATAGATGGTGTAGATATAAGCTATGAATACTAATGGAACCATTAGAATGAATTTAAAAGCTTTATTTTTATAAGTGAAAATTTAGAGTGTAAAAAGAGCCTAATAAAGCAACTTGATGTTAGACATGTTTGAGCTAACATATGATGGCCCTAATGAGTTTCATTAGAGTCATATGGCTTATACAAAGTGAGATCTTAAAGCCAAGAAGTTGAATTATGAAAGTTACCACTTAAGGGCACTTAAAGTAACTTATGTTTATGTTTTGAGTTTCTAATACACCTATATAGTAATTAAATGAGTTAGAATAAGTTCTAATGAGTTTCCTTGTATATAAATTGATGTATTTAGGCTAAGCTAGTGCAATCACTCTTTTGTGTGTGTGTGCTAACCTAACAAAGATAATGGCAAAAGAAGAGAACAAGTGGATTAGTAGTGCATCAAGGCTTCTAACTTCCAAAGGTAGCTCATTTTTCTTTCTTGCATACATTTTGATACATTTGAGTTAAAATGTTTTATATGAAATTTGCATAAGTTATGTTTTGAATTCACATCTTAACATGAGATTTTATGCATATGTGAGTTAAGCTTTGACTCCTAGTTTAAGATGGCAGGGAATGGAGTGTAGTAGTTCTTCCCTAGCCCAGAGTGAACCTAGCTAATATGTTTTCATGTCACGGCTAGATGAGTATAAAAGTTTTATGTCAATTTTATGTTTGACTTGCTTATGTGCATATGTCCTGCATGCTTGCATTCCCTCTTGATCATCTATTGTATGCATTGATTTGGAATGAGTGTGGCTACTACGGTTCTCCCAAGAATCTTGGCATACCATCATAGGATGAACATATATCTAATCTCATCTTCCTTTAACAAAATCAATTTCTCATATTATTGCTTTTAGTAGCAAATTTTCCCATTATTAAAACATCACTTCCTCAAATTTTGAATAATTAATTATCATCATCATAGAAATCTCTAAATTGATGCCACACAAGTTTACTAAACTTAGAACATCACAAAAATGATCACAAATTTCGAAGGTTATGGTATATGTTTTAAAATACCACACTTTGCACATTTGCACATACTAAATGACAATTTGAAAAATTCATATCTGAAGCTAAAAAATTTTGATTTATACAAATTAGATGCCTATGGAAAGCTTAGGACATAAATTTCATGATGTAAAAGTTTCAAGTGAAATTGAGTTCATTTGATGCATAAAATTCAATGGAATAGTGCCAGCTACTAAAATGTAATTCATATATCAGACCCTAAATTTCAAAAGCCACATAACTCTGATTTATGCAAAATTAGTGCCCATAGAAAGCTTATAAACCCAACTATATGGTTATAAAATTTTATGAGCATTGGAATCCATTTGGCCCCTTAATGCCATAAAAAACCAAATCTAAACCAAATGAACAGTGCATATAATTTTTTGCATTGTTCAGCCAACTTTAAAAATTTATAATAAATTCTATAAAGCTCTAAAATTTGTGTTATTTAGCTCTGTGAAAAGTTATAAATGAGTTCTAAATGCTTGTTGAATTTCATCTAAAAATTCGTCCATTTGCTCAATTTTTGTTTTGGATGCAAAATATGACTCAATATGATGCAATTTTGGGTCCAAATAGTTTAAAATGGATCACTCTAGTTCTTGTGACCACTTGGGCACATCTCAAATGTAAAACATAGGATATATGACTAATTTATCATGTCTAAACATCATGCAATTCAATTTTACTCTCCCACTTGCCATTATATACATACATTTCATAACACTTATATGGTTAAATCGCATAATCTCTTTTATTTACACTAAAAAATGATACATACACCATACTCACATGTCATTAAGAATGTATGAGGGGTTACATCTCAAATTCATCAATTACATCCCTTTATGTGCAACAAATTACATAGAAACCTAAACTATTGTCAAAGTATGGTGTCTTATGCTCTTTGATTTCCATCCTTGCTTTCTTGATAATTCCCTAGACATGGTTAGGAATAATATAGAGAAGAATGAGATTCAAAGAATCCCAATAGCTCATTTGTCATTCAAGCATACATATATGGCATGTTCAAGGTCAAGAAGAGCAAGTATGCATATTATACCATCCATGATCAATCATATTCATGCATAAGGAATCATATAGCTCTATTAAGAGTAAAACAAACTCTAGAAACTTTTGGTGTAGCCTTACCCTATAATTTAGAACTTTTGATTTAGTCTTACCCTCCTTTAGGGATTTTTGACTTAGCCTCGCTCATATTTAAGACTTTTGGCCTTGTCTCACTCATATTTAAGGACTTTTGGCCTCACTTCACCTAATTTAAGGAATTTTTAGCACAATTTCATCCATTCAAGAGCCAAATTCATTCCAAATGCAATCATTGTCAAACAAATACATATTATCATCAATCAAATAATAACATACATAAAAAGAAATTAAGACATACAAGCAACTCAAGACCAAACAAACAACCATCACATATATGCAAGAATGGATGAAGAGCTACCTTAACTTAAGTAAGCCTTACATAACCTAGCTTTAGCTTTAGGTTTCTATATAGCTCCATTTAGTGGCATAATGAAGAAACCCTTACAAATCAATGTTTTGGCTCCAGAATCCCATCCAATATAAACCATATGATTCCATTTAAACTCATTAGAGTCATTACAAACTAAATTCAAGGAGCCTAACACCACGTTGCTTCTTTATGCATAATGAAACCCTAAATTTTCACTTTTCAAAATAATATTTCTAAATTTAAACCAATAATTCCTTTGGTATTTATGATTTATATCTAAAACATTTCTAACCTTATAATCAAAGAAAAATCTCCCTAGGTATCTCAAACGATGCTTGGCCAAGACATTGCTCTAAATGGGCTTCCATGAAGTTTTGTTCTATTCTTTTAGGGAATTGGCACCTATGAAGCTTCCTTAACCTTTTCTTAGCTTAAGTATACTCTTACATAATTTGAAATAGCAATATAAAGCTCCATGCTTACTAAGGTGTAAGCAAAACCCTAGGTTCCATAATTTGCAACCAATAGCTTCCTATATGATTCTAATAACATATTTTTAGTCTCTATACTTCAAAACCCCAGTTCCCATCATGATTCCATCAAAAACCAGCTCACTTCATATTTACTCTAGGTTGGTTGAACTCATGAAGGCAAGGAGAAACAAAGAGAAGCTAATTTCATATCATGTGTTATATACCAAATGAAAAGGCTTTTTGTAACACTCAGCTTTTTATAAGGCTAGAAACTAGGGATTTCAAAGGAAGTCCCATAAATCATATGAATAGTAGCCAAATAAAATTAGAGGGATAAACTAGACCTCTAAAAATGAAGATATGAAGCTTGGGATGCTCGAAAACTCGAGTAAAAAATGCTACGAAAAATTGCAAAAATATGCAATGACATTTTCGTAAATTTAGGCAACTTTTAGAAAACTCAAAGGAAGGACCTTTAAATAGAAAATTTGAGTTTCTGAAGTTTTCAGAGGCCCTAGAAACCATAGGAACCCTTAGAATGGTTTAAACCCTTCCGATTTACGTTTTAGAGTATCAGTTGACTCGAATTTTGACTGGTTCGTTTGAGAAGGTTTTAAATCTAATTTAGGTGAAATCAAAGATATTTTATAAGTTACAGGACCAAAATTTTATGATGAAAAATATAGTTCTCAAAATGAAGTTAAAATGAACCCAAATGAAAGGAACCAAGAAGGAGGACAAAATTGGAATTTTGAAAAAAGTCTAAATAAGCCCCCTTGCCTTTATATAACACTTCCCTTTTCTCCCATCTAATTGGTTGGCCTATTTTCTATCCTATACTAGAGGAGAGGCCAATAGAGAAGGGCACAAAAGAGGAGAGGAAAAAGGAGAAGAAAAGCCTAGTGAAAAGGTAAGAAAATCATGAAATTTCATGCCTTCTTCTTTCACTAATCTTGTTCTCCTCTTCTTTTCCATTTTCTTATAGTTTTAATGTTTGATTTGGGATTGGTTTATGGCTAGTTTAGAGTGAGGAAATTAGAATTTGAAAGAGAAGCTAGAAGCATAGAAAAGCACCTTGAAAAAGCTTTGAAACAAGGTAACTCTTATAGCCCTTCTTGTATCTTCTTATTTGTTCTTCTTGAAAGGTGGTTCAGCCAACACTAGGCCCAAGTAAGAGAGGATGATTTCTTGTCTAAGCAAGAAAGAAATATAGGTTTTAGAGTGTGGGAAATAAGAATATGCAATTAGAATTGAAAAAGAAGCATTAGAAATTAAGTTACAAAACATAGGAATTTAGTTGCACCTTGGCAAATATGAGACTTTCTAGTGGTAATTTAAGTTGTCTAAGAGTATATATAAGTTCTCAAGACACCTAGGAAGCCTCATATGTGCCAACTCCCTAAAGAAAAATTGCAAAACTCTGTGGGTCTTTAAGCTTCCTTATGTCTCAGCCTAAGCTAGTCCATGCACCTAGGGAGAGTTTTAATTTCTTGTAAGGCTAAAAAGGGACTAAATATGATAGATGAATACTAAAGGAAGCATTGGAATAAATTTAGAAAGCATGGATTGTGAGATGAAGGTTTAGCCTTCATTTTAAGATATAAAGAAGCAAGTTGTATCTAGGTTCCTTGAAATGAATTTGTGATGACTTTAAAGAGTCTAAATGGAGTCAAGAGACTTAAATAGAAGGAGAAATTAGAGCAAAGATCATGAATTTCAATAATTGTTTCATTATGTCTTATATGGAACCATAATTGTGTCTTAGAATAAAGTAGCCTTACATAGAGTTTGTGAGAAACTAGAGCTCATTCTCATTTGATATGTTTAAGCTAAGAGAATCAAGTGCCACCTAGTTGCATGTGCTTGGCTAAAAAGGGGAAGAAGAATTAAAGAGAAAAGAGTTACGTTCTTGTTTCAAGGTAGTTCTTTAACCTTTCTCATATGCATTATGTGGATGTTTACTTATCTTTGAATGCTTATATGTATGTTGGAACTATGAAAAATGTTTTTATCCATTGATTACATGTTATGGTACCATTATATTTTTTGAAATGTGTTTATGGATGCCAAGTGGCTTGAATGGGTTTAGTTATACTAAAAATCCCTTAGTATGAGTGAAGATGAGCCAAAAGTCCCTAGAAATGGGTGAGACTACGTCAAAAGTCTCAAGAAGAGTGAGGCTAAGTCAAAGTCCCTTGAAAGTGGGTGAGACAAATCCTAAAGTCTCAAGGAAGTTGGGTAATACTAGCCAATGCCCTTGAGGGCCCATATTTGATATATGAGTTTATATGACACGAAAAATGATTTATGTATGTTTACTAGTAGTTTAAATGTCATACATGCATTCTTTGATATCAATTTGCTTCCATCATGTATGTTTGAAAGGGTAAAGAGTTATCAAGATTCTTTGAATCTCACTCTTCCCTCACATATGTCTAACCATGTCTAGGTGAGCCAAGTGGACTAAGGAATGGAGGCCAATCATCTTGAGAAGTAAGACTTTGACAAAAGGATAAAGAAATAGACTTTTTAATAGTATTTTGATGTTAAGAATTGTAACCATATGATGTAGACCTTTGAACATGTTCAAATGTATGTAAATATGATGTATGTATCCATTTTGGAACCAAATGAATGAATACGTGCATTTTTGCCACCCGTATTCTATTATGTCTATGTGTATAAATGAATGTCGCAAGGTGAGAATGAGCTTAGTGATGATGTGAACCATTTGGCATGATCATATATGGTGTAATTGTACTTTTGGATGTGTCCAAGTGGTTATGGAATATTAAGAAAGTCATTTGGTGCCTTATGAATCCATTATAGACTTCAAAATTGACCATTTCTTGAACTGAATCAAAGTCTAACCAAATAGATGAGTTTTTACATGAAATTTGGCCAGCAAATAGGTCTTATTTAGAGCTTTTCATAGAGCTAAAATATTCAATTTGGAGCTCTAAAGAATTTATTTTAATTTTTCAAAGTTAGCTAAATTATGTAGAATTGGTATGAGTACTATTCATATGGTTAGTTTACTTCTCTGTATCACATAGGGCCAAATGAAGTCTAATACTTATAAAATTTTATAGGCATAAACTAGACATAATAAGATTTCCATAGCCATTAAGAGCACCTCATTTGGAGCTCTATAGAGGGAGAACCAAATTTTTAAATTTTCAAGTCTTGTAATTATCTGAGACCCAACTTGATGTATTGTTCTATTACTTTTCATGGATTAATTACAATTGTCTTGATCTAGAACTATTTTTAGTCACTAGATAACATCTAAAGCTTTCCAAAAAGCTATATATGCATGATTTTTATTTTTCTAACATTATTTATGAATTTTCAAAGTTCATATAAGAAATCTGTGACAGCAAACCTATGAGCAAATCTAGTTCTTCTTGAAATTTGGTTCCAAATTTGAGATTCTTGAGATGAATTGTGATATTTATGATTTGAATGGATATGTTATGGATGTAAAATGATATTTATAAGTCCATATGGTCCTAAAAGCCAAGAATGATGTATATAGCTTTCCAACTATACAAATAACCATGGATGAAAGTGCCACTTTCTTGCTAATGTGTACCTATATGCCAAGTATGTGTTAAGATAGCCTATATGACATTGTTTAAGGGCTAGGAAGTTAAGATATTACATTTTTAATAGTGATTAACATGGTATATTTGATTTCCTTGAAAGAGCCCTTCCCTCCTAATTTCAGCCATGAAGTCCCCCCTTTTTGGAAGTTAAAACCATAGAAAAAAAGAGGAGAAAGAATGAAAACCAAGCAATATAGACATCATAGGCAATTTCTTTGAATTTTCTTATCTTAGGTGGCTTCAATTTCCCTTGGCTTTTAGTGCTTCTTGGGATGCCTTTTTGGTTTGTTTAGAGATGCAAATTTTCAACCAATGTGAGGGGAAGATTATGGGGGTTGACGGGTCGTGTCGCGCCACCCTTAAAATAAAACAAGGTTAAAAAATATATAGCTAGTGGCATAACCTAAGTCATCTCCCTTAGAAATAGAGTTCAATGCTTAATTGGATTTTCTAAGTGTTAAAGGATCCTAAAAGCTATCTAATTTAGGGGGGTTTTTTATTTAACTAAACTAAGTAAAATGAAATTAAATTAAAATGACTATCTACCTATTTGCATTAATTATGGTTGAATGATAGACTTGTGACTAGTTTTGGATTTGTCTTTTGGTATCCACTATCCTTATCCTAATTCAATTGTAATTAATTCTAGCCTAAGATGTCCCTAATTGTGTTCATAACAATGTATCTTAAGTTACCGCGCAAGAATCAAGGGACTAACAATTTAATGTTGAATTAAAACCTCAATCCCACATCAAATCGCTAACTTTTATCATTAGAATCAATGAACACTTGAATTGAATGATTAATTAATCAATTAGTATCTGAATTAATACCGTAGGATGTTTAATTAACCAATTAAATTCCAAGGAATCTTTAAATTATACAATTAAGCACTCAATTTCATTCATACATTTTATCAAACACCTTGACTGCATACATGAGAAATTGGAAGAGAAATAAAAATTCAGTGTTTAATCTAATCAATTAATCCACAAAAAGCATCCTAATTAATGTCTAACCAGCCACTGATTATAAACAATACAGATTTCCAATCTAATATAACGTTAACCAAGATAATACAAGAAAGGGAAAAATGCAAGAATAAGAGAAAGTCTTAGCCAAAATTCTATGTTCTTCTCTATGGATTCAAGCTTTTCCAAGGACTTCTTCCAAGCTAATCACAAGATGGAAACTAGAGCTTCATTGGAATGGAAAAATGGTGGAAATGGGATGAGAAATGGCGTGGAGTGGCTACAGGATGGAGTGAACGAAGGATATGTCAAAATGGAGTGACGATTAATTTGTGCATCCCTCCATTGTCCTATTTTTATGATGTAATGGCATGATTATTCAATGGCTTGATCCCCCCTAATGCTGCCATGAATGCATTTTATTCAGCCTCACATGTTTCATTTGTCTTTTACTTACCTTCTAACGTGAGTTTACTCTCTTGATGAATGGATGAGATTTCCTTCAATAACGCTCTGCTCATGGCCTCTTCTATTAAATTGAATCACGTGCTTAGCTGATTCTCTTTTCACGTGTTGCATTTTCAATTCTTATTTCCATGAGCAACCAGAGCTTCTCCTTGCACTGTTCACATGGTTCTCTTCATTCTATGTACGTGTTTCAGCTGGTGCTTCATTTATTTTATTTTATTTTTCCACGTGGCTGCTTGTTCCTTCCAGCTTAGTGTATGTGTTTTGCTTTGCTACATTTTACACGTCTGTTGCCCATAAACTTCTTCTTTGTTTAGCCACATTCAACTTATGGCTTTCTCCAGCTCTTGTATGAATTGAACCTACATGTGTGTGTTTTTTTCCTGCTCGCCCTTTCCTCCACTTTCCAGCTCTACATATGTATATTTGTGATGTGGAGAGGAGCTTGTGAGTGTCTTCCAAGTCTGAGTAGAACTTTCCACATGCTCTTCTCTTCTTTCCAACGTCCTATCTAGCTCTCCAAACCCATTGCTTTTAACGTGTTGTTTCCAAGTATTTTCCTTCTCTCACATGCAACTTATTCTTCCTCCTCTATTTTGTGCTATTGCCCCGCGTGTTTGTTTGCTTTGTTTTCAGCTCTAGCTCACTTTTTCTCAAGTCCCTCATTCCACATAACTTCTTCAACTCGAGCTACATGCTTCATGCTACTCTTAGAATCCGGAGCGTGGCTTCTTCTCCTGTAACTTCTCCTTCGTGTTTTTTATAGCCTTACACTCTTCATGCTAGCTCTACATGGCTATTCCCTTTTTTGCATTTATGGAACTCACAACTAGCTCCTCTTCATTCTTTACATGATTTCACCCTTAACCTTTTTTTTTCTTTTCTTCATGTATCCATTTTAAAGAATTCATGCACGTGCTTCTTCTTTTCTATCTCATTCTCTACTGTTCCTTGCTTGAACCCATAACATTCCTTCTCTTTTCTTATTGGAAAACTCCTCTCACATGCACCTTCTACCCATCATGTAGCTTTTTCTCTTCCCACAAGCAGCTCGTGCTTTCTTATGCTCTTTCTTCCCATTCCACATCAACCCTTCATGTTTGTTTCTTCTTTGTTCCAGCCACATGAGTTGATGTGTGTGTGTGTGTATGTATAAGTGTGGAGTGGGTGCTGCTTCTTGTGACGTGGGGATGTGGTTGCAATGTGACAGTGTTATGGTGTGTGAGTGAATGGCTAGACAAGTGCATGGATAAATGAGAAACCATGTGATTGAGCTAGAAAATGGAGTGAATGGCATTGTGTGATTGATGGGCTGAACTTGTGAGTGATATGTGAGTTAGTGGGCCTCAATTGAATGTGCAACCTTATTCCTCCCTCCTCTGTTCAAATCTCCAAAACCCAAACCTTGCTTGCATAATAGCTCTTCTTTTCTAGTCCCTTGAGTGTATTTTGTGCTTAGGAATGGACTAGTGTTGCTTCCTCCATTTTGCCACATGAAATCTTCTCCTCTCTTCTTTAAATCAATTTATCATTCAAAGCTCTAATTGCCCATTGACATTCTACACAAAAGAGTGGGAAAAATCAAATAGGAATATTCACAAAAATTATTTAAGATAAATTTATGCATTAAAATTAATCATTTTGCAATTTTATTCCTAAAGTGCAGAAAATGGCCATTAAATTCAATTATCCTTTAATGAAATGCAATAAGCCATATTAAATTATTAAAGTGCCAAAATTAGAGGGAATAAAGTATATGAAAATTAGCAATTATCAGGGGTGTCCTTTTATAAGGGGTCACTAGGGTTTCTTATAAATACAATTTGCAATTTTGTCCCTAGTTTTTAATTCTGTTGTTTGAGCTCATTTTAACTCCTTTTCAAAAATCATCTTTTCCATCATAAAACTGGGATCCTTTGGTTTATTAAAAATATTGAACTTCACACTTATGGAATTTATAACAACCTTAAACAATATGGTCAAAATTTAAGTCAACTGATAGCTTAATTTATATATCGAAAGGGTTTTAACCATTCTGATAGTTCTTATGATTTTCAGGGTCTATGAGAATCTTAATGAGCTTAATTTCACCATTTAAAGCTTCCTCTTTTAATTTTTTTTAAAACTTGCCTAAAATTATGATTTTGCCATTATATTTATCCTTTAATTCTTTCAGCCGTTTTGACTCTAATTTTGGGCCATTCATGGTTTCTAATTCTCAATTTTTGAGACTCTAATTAATATTATATTCTTTAGGGACTTCAATTTGCTTTGCTTTAAAGTCCTCTTATATCATTATATTGATTTCGATTTAGTTTCTGAAAATTTGGTTATTACAAATCTCACTCCCTTTATCTCCCATTAACCATAACAGGTGTAATTAACAAGGGAAAAGAACCGAAGAAGAATTAGAGCTCTAAGGAATGTAGTTAGAATGCACATGATATATATATTTGCTTGATATGTATTGTGAGAAAAGTAATAGCAAACTATGATGTATAATGTGATGAGAAGTAATAGCTCTTTTTGTATAAGTTTAAGACTATGAATGTATGCTACTTGATGTATAAGAAGTCAATGGTCTTATGTGCTTCCTTGGATGGCAAGTAGTGATTTTTAAAAACTAGGCATATTTCATGTATTATCCTTTATGAAAATGAAGTATGAATGGATTGATTTTTTCTCAAAGGAAGATATTGCACTTTATAGCTCAATTGGACCATTTTGGAAC
This sequence comes from Erythrophleum ivorense, assembly GCA_026724425.1. Taxonomy (NCBI): domain Eukaryota; kingdom Viridiplantae; phylum Streptophyta; class Magnoliopsida; order Fabales; family Fabaceae; genus Erythrophleum; species Erythrophleum ivorense. The sequence goes on along the minus strand of JAIUCV010000313.1, from coordinate 49,185 downwards.
CAAAATTTGGTCCAAATAAGTCATAAAATGTAACCGTACCTTTAATAGTCCAAATGACCTAGTTTGGATCTAAAATTTGGCAAGCAATTAGGGGACATATAGAGCTTTCCAACAAGCTACAGTTTGTATTTTTTTTTTTAGTTCTATAAAGTATTTTGTGAATTTCCAAAGTTAATACCAAAAAGCAATCAAATATTTGTTACTTTCATAATATCTAGCCCTTAGTTTTTGTCACTTTTAAGAGCCCAAATGGATTCATTTCAATTTGAAATTTTTACAGCATAAATTTCAAGTCATAAGCTTTCTATAGACACCTAATTTGCATAAATTTAATTATATAGCTAAAGTTATAAATTTTTTAATTTAGGACTTTATTATATCAAAAAGGTCAAAATAGGCTATATAGCTCTCTTATGCAAATTGGACTTGTCTTGTGATTAGGTGGGTCAAAACAAATGTGTATGGAGGTTATGAATTGAAATGGAAAGAAATTCTATTTTTGGCCCTCACAGGTTCATTTGAGAGATTGAATAGCTAAAAACATCTATGAAAGCCTTGTTATGGTTGTTTTTATTGCACTTGTCAATAGATAGTATGAAAATGACTAAGTAATATAAGTTATCACACTTCTCATATGTATGAAATTATGAATTGAATTGACACTAAAATAGTATGATAGGAATCTTAAAATAGTTCCTTTTCAATCTTACTCAGATCATATATTAATATTCCCAATAGCATGTTGCATCCTCCTAAAATTTGTTTTCTTACCTCCTATTTAAGAGTGTATCACATGTTTGCTTGCCATTGTCAGATGCCTTTGTGAGGTTTTCCTTTTGGTTTTGTAAGTTGTTTATGATGGTAAGTACTTTCATGTGTTCCAAGTTTTGTACCAATATAAGTTTCATGATTTTTAAGGCTTTCTTTCCTTCTTTGATATGCAAAATTGAAATAACAGAATAAAAAGCTAGATAGAACTTAAGGTAGATTTTAAGAAGACCTACTAAAAGGTAGATAAGGATAGAGAGAGGAGAAACGGGATAGAAATTGTAACATATGGTTTTTCATAAAAATAATTAAATAATCCAGTTATAAAAACAAGTCCCCTAAAATGAATGATTTAAGGTCAAATAAAATTAAGATAAAATTCTAAATAATGAAAAATGAGGATGTGAGGCTTGAGTTGCCTAGAAACTAAAGCCATAGTGGTTTAATAAAATTGTTGAAAGTATAGTGGTATTTTTGTAAATATGAATACTTTGTGGAAAACTCAAAGGAGGGATTTCTAAATGAAAAATTTAAGCTTTTCGAGGTTCTCAGAGGCCTTGAAAAACCATAGAAATCCTTAAAATAGTTTAAATCCCTCCAAGTGACGTTTTACAATATCAGTTGACCAAAACTTTGACCTTTCATTTGGGAAGGTTTTAAATCTAAATTGAGTGATTCTAAAGGCATTTTATAAGTTAGAAGACCTAAATTTTATGGTAGAAAAGATGGTTCTAAAAAAGGAGCTAAAATTAGTCTAAAATGAAAAAGCTAAACAAAGGGACATGAATGGAATTATTAAAGAACAACTTTAAGATATATGCTCCTTATAAAGTGGCATCCTACTCTCTCATCTACCTTAATCGACCTTGCTTCTATCTATATAGAGGAGACTTTTGCCCAAGAAGCATGCACAAGAAAGAGGCTTTAAGAGGAAGAAAGGCTTAGGAAAAAGGTAAGAAAATCTTTGAAATTTCATGCTCCTTCCTTTACCAAGCTTGTCCTCCTCCTTCTCCTCTTTCTTTCTATGGTTTTGATGTGTGATCTAGGACCATTTTGAGCCAAGTTCAAAGGGAGGAAATTAGAATTTTAAGGAGATTAGAATTTAAAGGAGAGGATTATACCAAGTGAAAGAGCTCTTTGAACAAGCTTAGAAATAAGGTAACTTCATAGCTTTTCTTCCTTTGTTTTTCCTAGTATATGGTTTGGCCACTTTGAGAGCTTGTAGAAAAGATTAATTTCTAACCAAGACCAAGTAAGGAACCTAGGTTTTAGAGGATGGGAAACTAAAAAATGCAATGAAATCCAAAGGAAAACCATTAGAGAACAGTTGTCAAACCGAGGGATTCTTAGACAAATGGCCAAATCCAATTTCTTCCAAGGATGTTCTAGCTTATGTAAGACCTTGTAAGAGTACATTGGACATCTAGGAAGCCCCCCAAGTGCCATGCCCTTCAAGAAAATAAAGCAAACTCTATGGGTGAGCAATAGAGAGCATGTCTCAGCGAAACAAGGAGAAGACACTTAGGGAGAGTTTTAAATTTTTCTAAGGCTAGAATAAGACTATATATGATAAGAGAACACTAAAGGAAGCCTTACAATAAATTTAGAAATCATATTTTGTGAGATGGAGGTGTAGGTTTCATTTTAAGACATTGGGAAGCAACTTGTATCTAGGTTCCTTGAAATGAATTTGTGATGACTCCAAGGAGTCCAAATGGAGTCTAGAGTCATATATTGATGGAGAAAATAGAGCTAAGACCATGAATTCTCATAGTTGCTCCCTTAGATCTTATATGGAACCATAATTAAGGCATAAAACAAAGTAGCTTCACATAGAGTATGTATAATACCAAAACTTGTGCCAATGATGTAATGAGGTCCCATTTGATGTATCTAGGCCAAAGGAATCAAGCTCTACCTCTTTGCAAGTGTGTGGCCGAGAGAGAGGGGAAGAGTAATCAAGGAAAAAGTTTAGTTTCTTGCTTCAAAGGTAGCTCTTTAACCTTTCCCTCATGCATGCCTTGGATGTTTAATTGTCTTTAAGTGCTTGTATGTATGTTTATGCCATGAGAAATGTTTCTAACTATTGCCTACATATTATGGTACCATGATGTTCTTGAAATGTGCTTTATGACTGTGTTTTGGCTTGAATGGGTATGGTAATGCCAAAAGTTCCTTAATAAGGGTGAGGATGAGCCAAAAGTCCCTAGGATTAGGTAAGACAAAGCCAAAAGTCTTAAGAAGAGTGAGGCTTAGTTAAAAGTCCCTTAAAAATGGGAGAAGCAAGTCTAAAAGTCCTAAAGCAAATGGGTAAGGCTATACCAATGCCCTTGAGAGCCTATGTATGATATGTATGAGTTTCTATGATCATGAAAATGCTTTATGTATGTTCACTAGTAGCCTAAGGGCCATACATGCATTCTTTGATATGTTTTTGCATCCATTATGTATGTTTAAAAGGGTAAAAAGCTATTGAGATTCTTGGAATCTCACTCCTCTCTCTCAAATGTCTAATAATATTTAGCTGAACCAAGTGGTCCAAGAAATGGAGGCCCACAACCTTGAAGACCTTAGCAAAAGAGTAATTAATTAGCCATTTTATTGACATATTGATGTCAAATGATGTAACCATATGATGTATATGTTGTGTAGATACTTGAGCACATTGAAATGTATATAAATATGATGTATGTACCTATTATGGAACCATATGAATGAATATGTATGCTTTTGCCACTAAAGAGCGCTTATGTGATATGATATGCTTGTGTATGATAGCAAGTGGCATAGTGAGAATTAGCTCCATGAGGATTTGGACCATTTAACATGCTTTCTTAGGTTGTATTTGTGCTATGGGATGTGTCTAAGTGGCTATGGAACAATAAGAGAGTCTTTTGGTGCCTTAAGAACCATTTTGAACTTCAAAATGTGACCAAATTGTGAGTTAAGCCAAAGTATGACCAAATGAATGAGTTTTTGCATCAAATTTGGCATGAATACAGGTCTCATCTAGATATTTTCAGAAAACTAAAAAGTACTCAATTTGGAGCTCTAGAGAATTTATTATAATTTTTCAAAGTTGGGAAAATTCTGCTGAAATGGTAGTAGCATTATTCATATGGTCAGTTTATATTTCTATATTACAAGTAGTCCAAATGAAGTTCAATACTTATGAAATTTTATAAACATAAACTAGATATCATAAGCTTTCCATAGCCACTAAGATCACCTCATTTGAAGATTTGTAGAGGGAGAAATAAATTTTTGAAATTGTATGACAGTACTAGTAATGCAACTTAACATGAGTTACTGTTCCATCCATTTCTGCAAGTTAAATACCATTTGCATTGGTCTAGACCTATTTTTAGTATCTAGTTAACATCCATATATTTCCAGAAATCTATCATACATATGATTTCAATTTTTTTAAAATTAGTTATGAATTTTCAAAATTTATATTAGAAATTTGGAAAGTGAACCCGAGAGCAAACCATTGACTTTGTCAAATGTGGTCTAAAATCCGAGACTCTTAGGATGTTTTTATGATGTGTATGACTTGTATGAATTTTTTATAGATATAAAAATGATATTGATGAGTTCACATGACCCATGAAGTATAAAATGGAGAAATGAGGCCTTATGTAACGCAATTAAATACAATTAAATATATTGTTTTTCTTGAAAATGCATGAAGCTAAGCATGATTGATGAAATATGAAGGCTAAGGGTTAAGGTATTACATTTTTGGTATTAGAGCCATGGTTCAAGCATTTTAGGGTGAGTTATGGCTTAAGAATGTGACTTGCTAGCTATGAATGCATTGCATATGGATGAAGTGAGTGTGAAATTGTGGCATGTGTTCCTATTTTGTACTGAATTAAGTTTGAAATGTTTTAGAAAAGATGGTGAACACCTGAGAAGCTACAAATAGGCCTTAAAGAATGGCTAGACCAGAGCCCAAAGAGGCTAGAACAGAGCCCAATGATCTTATGGCAGGAGCCTTGTAAGCTATCATGACTCGCCTAGATCAGTAACAAGCCATGATCATGCAACTACAAAAATGACTTACTGAGAGAGACAGTGAGAGGCCTACTCCTCCTTTACCATAGCACTTAGATTGTCCAGAGAATTCAAAGGCGGTCCCCTCAGGCCAGCACCCGTATACCTCAAACTCCACCAGCTCAGCCACCTCCCACCCCACAGCAGCCTTCCACATGGCATACTATAGCCTAGTTTAGAAAATTCGAGCCTCCTACCTTTGACAGTGAACTGAATACAGAGAAAGTAGAGGCCTAGATTATACCGTTAGAGAAGATTTTCAAAGTGATGGAGTGTACGTCTGAGCAGAAGGCCGTGATAGCCATATTTCAGCTAGAAAAAAAGTAGACTATTAGTGGAGAAGCACTGAACCAATACTAAAGTCAAGGAACCTCTTGATTGATTGAGAGACATTCCTACCAACCTTTTATGAGAGGTACTTCCCTATTCCATCCGAGATTAGAAAGAGTCAGATTTTGTACTCTTGAGATAGACTGAGGGGATGTTAGTGGATCAGTATGTGGCGAAGTTTGTAGAACTCTCTAGATATTCCTCTTATTTACAAAAGCATGATGATAAGAGATAGAGAGCAGATAAGTCAGAGAAAGGACTATCACCTGAGATCAGAGACAAGGTGGTGCCACAGAGGATTAGGGACTTTAATGCCTTAGTCAAGATTTGTAGAGTCATAGAAGTGAACTTGAGGACGATGTAGACAGTTTCAGGTGCCAGACCTCCCTTCCCTAAGAATAAGAGACCACAGGAAGAGACACAGGCCACCGGTAGCAGTAAGAGAGGTGTTAGAGGTCAGTGGAAGAGAAGAAGCAATGGTAGAAAGAGATCAGGCTAATCTAATAAAGGTAGTTCCACTTCAGTGGTCAGTAGTTAGTGTGGCAAAAACTATAGGACAGGCCATGTTACGCGGGGTAGAATGTATGCTACAGATGTGGTAGGCCAGGACATATAGCCAGAGACTGCACATAGCCTACATAGTAGAAAAAGGTAACTCATGCACCCAGACCACAGACTCAGGGTAAAGTCTTCACCCTGACACAGCAAGAGACTAGTAGATCCCTGAATCTGATTCAAGGTACTATTAAGATTAATGATTGTTCTGTACATACATTATTTGATTCTGGTGCTAGCCACTCTTTCGTATCTTATAACTGTGCTAGAATGTTAGGTTTGAGTATGCATATATTACCATATGATTTACATATATCCACCCCCACAGGAAACTGAACTATTACCTCCTATACTTTTTTGAACTGTATAGTTCAGTTTAATCATTATTTTACCACACTTGATCTAATTTGTATGCCCTTGCTTGATATTGACCTGATTGTTGGAATGAATTGGATGTTTACAAAAAATGCCATACTTGATTGCTATAATAGGTGTAATTCTTTACCTGACTATGAAACTATGCCTAGTACTAGGATTGAGCTAGCTTTTATGACCACCTCCTAGGTTGAGAGGTCTCTAAAGCATGGTTGTTAAGGGTTTTTAGTTTTCTTTTCAATTCAAGTTGAAGTAGAAGAGGGTATAGGTGAGATCCTTATAGCGAGAGTTCCTAGAAGTCTTTCCTAAGGAAATTAGTGGACTACCCCCAGATAGAGAAGTTGAATTTGCAATAGATATTGTACCTGAAGTAAGTCTAGTGTCTAAGGCCTCATATAGGATGGCTCCTACTAAGCTAGCATAGTTAAAGAAACAAATAGAAGAACTTTTAGAGAAGGGTTTTGTTAGACCCAATATGTCACCATAGGTAGTTCCAGTCTTATCTGTAAAGAAGAAGGATGGGAGCCTTAGTGTAATACCATACTCCCTTTACCTCCATATTCTCACATTCAAGCTCAATTTCACATGGTGCCAAAGAAAATGAATAAAAATAATAGTATTTTTATGCATTGCATAGCATTTTAAAAATTCATACTTTGCCCCATGAACCCTGTGGACCCATCAATAGCATTCTTTACTTATACTCCATTCATATAATTCATACATATCATAAAACAATCAATGAACCACATATTTGAAGCCAAAAGCTAGAAAAATTCAACTTTGCCTATGGGTCTGGAATTTATATTTTTGGCACCAACTTTGGAAAATCATAATTAATTCTAAAAAAATCTCGATTGACATCAGAAAAGCTCGAAAGGTCCGGCTGCCCAAGTTTACTATCACAAAAATATGAACTTCAAAAATTTATAACTAATTGTAAAAAAATCAAAACCTAACAAATCATACCATCCAAGAAAGCTATGAATGTTAACTTGAGGGAAAAAATAAGTCTAGATTAAAATAGAAGTAATCATACCACAAAAACTGATGGAATAGTAATAGAGGTCTGACTGCATCCTTAATACTGATCTGGAACTTCAAAAATTTGTTTCTCCCTCAATACAAATCCAAATGAGATGCTCTTAAGTGATACAGAAATATTATCATGTCTATTTTATTTCTATAAAATTTCATAGCCATTGGACACCATTTGTACCATAAGTGATGGAAGCAAAAATTTTGACCATTTGCACAGTACCTAGGCCAAATTTGTCACAAATTGCCAACTTTGAAAATTTACCAAAAATTCTCTAAAGCTCTAAATAATGTGCAATTTAGTTTCCCAAAAAGCCCTAGGCAAGACTTATATGCATGCCAAATTTTAGGCCAAGAAGAGTTCATTTTGTTAGATCTTGATATAGCTCACAAATATGGCAAATTTGGCACTATATATGGGTTAGAATTGGTCCAAATGGCTTCGTACTTCTTCTACCACCACATGAGCACGTTTAAGAGCATAGACACAGCATACACAAACTCCCAAATGGTCTAAAATACCATGCATCATAATCTCATTATGCCACATGCAAGAATACACTATCATGAATGAGCTACCAAGTACCTACAACACTTTTTCTCATTGATTTAGTTCCAATTTTGGTATATACACCATATATACATACTTTTACATTTGCTCCAAGGTTTACATCTCAAAAATAATATGTACATACAATTTTTGACATTCAAATACATCATAAGTTACACTAATGGCAAGGTGTGGCTAATCAAGCTTCTTAGGTTCCACTTTGGCCTTCTTGAGCACCACTTAAACATGTTAAGATAAGAGAGGGAAGGGGATGAGATTCAAGAAATCTTAATAGCTCAAACATCCTTTTCAAGCAAGAAAATAGGCATATATTCATGTTACAAGATATAAACATGTTATACACATCATCAACAAGTATTACATTCACAATTTCCATGCCATAATAACACATCAAAACTAAGAATAAGCTAAAAGGACTTTTGGTCTAGCGTCACCCCATTTTTTGGGACTTTTGGATTAGTCTCACCTTTGGTTTAGGGACTTTTGAATTCACCTCACCCATCACAAGGGAATTTTGGTACAATCTCACCCACAGAGCACAATTACACAATCAAATGCCAATCAAGAAACATAATGGTACAATAGGAGTCAAATAATAGCACATGGAATTTCTTAAGATTTCAACACACATACATGCATCAAATGATATTCACACTACCATATTGCACACAAGAAAGGGATGGAAAGTTACCTTGGCAATTAAACACAATTCTTCCCTTTTGATTTCTTTTTTCCCTTTTCGATCTCACACCCATAAATAGATGGAGCTTGACTTTTTTGGCCTAGACACAATGAATAGGGTTGGATTACATTCTTGAAGCAAGTTAGAACATTACATATGCACTAAGGAAACACACTTTGTCTATAAGTTACATAATAGCTCCATTAATAGCCTAATGAAGCAACTACCATAATTCAAGTTCTTAGTTCCATTTCCTTCTCATATCTAGGCCTCTTGGTTCCATTTACACTCTTTGAAGTTATCACAAACGCATTTCGAAGAGTCTAGATACAAGTTATTTCTTAAGGCTACATTATGGAACATATTGCCTCATCTCCCAATCTTCTTCCATCACAATAAATCTCAAACCAAGCTTAGAACAAATTAAAATACTCCCTACCCCTCCCAAGTGCTCTAGGTAGAAGTAATGAAGGAAGAATGAGCCCATGGAGTTTGACATTTTTCCTTGATAGGATATGCACTTGGGAGGCTTCTTAGGGGTCTTAGAAATAAAACAAACACTCATATAGGCTAAGGAATTTATGGATCAAAATAGAATTTACAATATGTTCAAGGATCCCTAGCTTCCAATTCTTGAAATTCACTAGGCTTTCTTCCATTTTCTTTGCATTTCCTAAGTTCCCATAGCCTAATTAGTTTCTTGCTTGTTCTAGGTCAGAATTTTCCTCCCCCTACAAGCTCTCTTCTTGGTTAAACCTCACTCTCAAAAAGGAAGAAAAAGAAAGCAACAAGGGTAGATGAATTACCTTGATTCCAAGCTTATCCCAAGAGCTTCCATCCTTGATTTGGCCTTCTCTTGAATCTCTAATCTTCCTCCTCTGAATCAAGGCCAAAATAGATCCATATTATTCCCCAAAACCATTGAAAGGGAGAGGAGAAGGAGGAGAATAGAAGTTGGAAAGGAAGAACTAGGAAAAGCTTTAAATTTCTATGCCTTTTGCCTTGCTTTTCCCTCTCCCTTGAAGCTTTCCTTGTGCGCCCTTCTCCCTAGCTTCTTTCTTTGTTTTAGACAAAACCATAAGTCAGTTGGAGGAGAGAGCAAATGAGATGCCACTTTTAAAGAAGGGATAGGAAAGATTTGTTCATGAAAATGACGTTTATGTCCTGTGTTTTTGGAAATTTTGTTTTAGACTCATTTTAGCTCCTTTTTGATAACCATCATTTTCATCATAAAATTAAGGTCCTCAATTTTATAAAATGGCTTTGGAAGCACTTAATTTAGATTTAAAACCTTTTCGAACGAATCTGTCAAAGTTTGGGTCAACCGACGTTCAAAAACATACATCGGAGGGGTTTTAACTATTCTAGGGCTTCTCATGTGGTTTTCAGGGCCTTTGAGAACCCCGAAAAATTCAATATTTTTATTTAAAAAGTCTTCCTATGAGTTTTTCAAAAAGTGTCTATATTTATGAAAATGCCACTATACTTTCGGCAAATTTTTTGAACCACTCTGGTTTTGGTTTTTGGGCAACTCAAAACTCAAATCCTCATTTTCCATTATTTAAAAGTTTATCCAAATTTTATTTGGTTTTAAATCATTTATCTTAAGGGATTCACTTTTATAATCGACTCAGTTTTAACATTTAAAAGAAAACTAGATGTTACACTTAGACCATGTATAGATTATAAGAAACTCAATAAGCTTACCATTAAGAATAAATATCCCCTTCCTAGGATAGATGACCTCTTAGATAAGTTAGTAAGAGCGTAGTATTCTCTAAGATAGACCTTAGCTCAGAATATCACCAGCTCAGGATCAAGGTTGAGGATATTAGTAAATAAATTTATGTTCATTCGCAATTGTCGAACTAGCCAAGATTAGTGATTTTTACTATTTTACAGTATAATGCCTATCAGGTCGTCTTTCATGGAGCTTTTAATTAAATCAACTAGTTTAGGAATGACAAAACTAGAACTATGATGATTGGGGGTTCGAATATGAAGTCGCACTAATTAAACCAAAGAGTAAATCAATAAACAAAAACAAAACAAAATGAAATTCAATCAAAATGATACGTAACCAATCCAAAATTCTTCCCCTGATATTTCCCTATCCTTGTCACCTAAAAATACCTCTAGTTTGATTTTTAATCCTTTGGTTATTTTAATTAATGTTCTTAAACTATCATTCAGGATTTCAATTGGTTCATATTGCTAATCAGAATGTAACCGCACTTTGTCAATAATATGAAGCCAAAATATTTCGCACTTGACCAAAGACACACGTAGAATCTTAACGTTGTCTAGGATGAATTTAATTGATTAATCAATTAATTGAATCAAATTACATTCTCAGATAAATCAAATGAATTAGAATTCATGCAACTAAAATCATCTAACCAGAATAATAATAATTACATGAAAACAAAGAGAATAAAAACAAAATACATTTTGAAATCAAAATTCAAACCAGAGTTCTATATTAATATGGACTCAAGTTCCCTATTAGATTCAGACTCTGGATTTATCAGTGAGAAAATTAGCAAGCCATAGAAGAAGATGAAAATAAGAATAAGAATTAAAGAAGATAGAGTGTGTTCAAGAAGCTAATCTTGAAGTAACATCCAAATCCTTGTAGGAGTCTTCTAACCCAATCTTTTTAGGAATTTCTATCCTGCAAAATACAATTAAAAAATAATTGGGCTTTCATTGGATAAATATAAAAAAAATATAATTAAAGTCCATTAATCTAAATTAAGCCTATTTAATATAAAATAAGCCCAAAGTCATCAAATTACCCATAATAATTTATCATTAAGACTAAATATGAAGAATATAAATATAATAATATTGAAATATCAAATTCTCTCATACTTAGACTTTTGCACTCCTAGGCAAAATAAAAAAAATAAAAAATAAAAAAGGAAAACAAAACCGAAATACAAAACTGCCAAGTTAAACACAATTCAAGTTTTTTAAATATTTAACAGTCAAAGGTAATTTTTCTTGCTAATCAAGAAAGAACAAGTAGTATGGCAATTCCAATTGATAAAAAAATGAATCAAAGTGGTAGTTCTTCAATAGTTATGTGTTTACTCTCAATTCTCTTAATGCATTCCTATGAAATTAAACCTTTTACAATGACACTGGCATAGGCTTGTATATCTTCTCAATCTCCACTAACTAAATCACAAGCAATACATAAATCAAAAGGATTTTTATTCAAGGTTGTAATACGGCTAAAGTACAAAACAAATGATAAACAAAAGAACTAAGAACGCAACAAGAGACACAAAGCGGACACTTAAAATCATTAAGAGTAGTAAAAAAAAGATGGAATAAATGTGCATCTCAAGGTTTTATTTACCGTAACCCAATACTTGCTCAACGAAAAGCTCAACAAAAATCAAAGTGATTTTCTTTTCTCAATTTTTTTTTTCATTTTTTTAGCACTTCTTTTGTTTTTTCTTCTTTCATTAAGATTTTCTTTTTTTTTCTTTTCTCTTTTTTTTTGGACATCTTTAAAGTGAACAAGTTAATTGGCTCAAAATTGATATAAACTACACATCCATCCATTCTATGAAGATATAATACTCTTAATAATCAAAAGTATCTTAAACAGGGTGGGAAATTTTTTTTTTCATGGCTAAAGGGTTAAAAAGAAAACATAAAAGGCTAAAAAAGGAAATAAAAACAAAGGATAAAACATAGGTGGGATGGCTATTTAGCTTTACTTACAATGAAAGAAAAGAAGAAAGAATGCCTTAATCATATTTATGAATGCTTATGCAAATGTAGTTTCAATTAAGAATCAAAACAAGTTTTAGAGCAAAAATCATGCTAGTTGAATGCTCTCACAAGAAAGAAACAATATAAGGCCCAAAATCCTCATAGGTTTAAAACTACTACATGAATCCATTAAAATCAAATTCATTGCCAATTTACTTAAATTCCAAGAAACAAGATTGATTCCTAATTATGTTGAAATACTTTCAAACTTAAACTATTTCAACTTTTTTCTTAAAGAAAAACAAGAAGAAAAAAACAAAAATTTTGAAAAACAAAAGCAAAAAGAAAGTAGAATGAGTGATTTCTCCCCCTCCACACTTAATTTTTACATTGTCCTCAATGTAACAACAATCTAATTCATCAATTAAAGAGAAGACAAGAAAGGAAAAGAGGAGGGAAAGAAATAAAACTGAGTGGTTCAAGTGTATGAGGTGTTGTAAAGATGTAGCTCCTCCACTGTCTGCTCCTGAAATCCCTCATAAAATACTTAAGCTTTGCCCATTCAGTGTGAAGCACTTATTGGTTGACTCATTCATAATCTCAACTGCACCATAAGAAAAAACATAAGTAATAACAAATGGGCGAATCCATCTAGAACATAACTTATTAGGTATCAGCTTTAGGCGAGAATTGTAGAGGAGGACTCTTTCACCAATATGAAATTTTTTTCTTTCAATCATCTTATCATGCACAGCCTTGGTTTTTTCCTTGTAAATTCTAAAGTTTTCATAGGCTTCCAATCAAATTTCTTCAAGCTCTTGAAGTTGTAATTTTCTTTGAGAACCAACTTGAGATAAATCCATATTACACTTCTTTACTGCCCAATATACTCTATGCTCAACCTCAACTGGTAAGTGACATGCTTGACCAAAAACCAACCTATAGGGTGACATACCCATAGGAATTTTGTAGGTAGTACAGTAAGCCCATAATGCATTCTCCAATCTTGTACTCCAATTCTTTCTGGTAGGTTGCACTATTTTCTTCATAATTTGTTTTATCTCTCTATTTGAAACTCCTGCTTAACCATTCGTTTGTAGATGGTAGGGGGTGGCTACTTTATAGAGCACACCATACTTGTGAAGGAGGGCTTGCGTGTTTCTATTACAAAAGTGGGAGCCTTAATCACTAATGATTGCTTTAGGTATACCGAACCTACAAAAAATGTGAGATCTAACAAAGTTTATAACCATAGAAGAGTCATTAGTCCTGGTGGCTTTTACTTCCACTTACTTTGAAACATAATCAACAGCTAAAAGAATATACATGAAACCAAAAGAAATAAGAAATAGACCCATGAATTCAATACCCCAAACATCAAATATCTCATAAAACAATAATGGTTGTTGAGGCATCTCATTCTTATGAGAAATATTACCTGTCCATTGACATCGTGTACAATTCTTACAAAAAGCATATGCTGGGCTAGAATAGTCTAGAGTCTAGAACCTTCCTAGTAGTATGCTGAGGACCAAAATGGCCACCACATGCAAGTGTAACAAAAATACAAAATAGATGTAAATTCATAGTCAGGAACATATCTTCTAATAATCTGGTCACTACATATGCGCTACAAGTAAAGGTCATCCTAAACATAATATTTTTCCTCATTCTTAAGTTTATTAATTTGGTTCTTTTTAAAATAAGCAGGCAATTTAGAAGCAACTAAGAAATTTACCATATCTGTATATTATGGATTTTTACCATACAATGAGTATAAATACTCATCTGGAAAACTATCCCTGATAGTAGATGAATCTAAAAAGTGAGGTATTCTACTCAAATGATCAACCACAAGATTTTCCATCCCATTCTTAGCTTTAATTTCTATGTCAAATTCTTGTAGGAACAGCATCCACCTAATGAGTCTCAATTTCACATCAGACTTCTTGAGTAGGAACTTTAAAGCTGCATGATCATAATAAACAATAACTTTAGAACCAAGCAAATAAGAACGAAACTTATCTTAAGTAAAAATAACAGCTAAAAGCTCTTTTTCAGTGGTTGTATAATTAGCTTAAGCCTCATCTAAAGTGCATGATGCATAAGAGATCACATAAGACTTCTTGTTTATCCTTTGGGAAAGAATTACACCCACAGCAAGGTTGGATGCATCATACATTAGTTCAAATGGGAATTCCTAATTAGGAGGTTAGATGATAGGTGGTGTGGTTAGCCTTTTTTTCAACTCATCAAATGCTAATTTGCATGACTTATCAAAATTAAAATCTATATCCTTTTGAAGAAGTCTAGACAGTGGTAGAGAAATCTTGCTAAAGTCTTTAATGAATCAGCTATAAAAATCTACATGGCCAAGAAAAGAACATACTTCTTGCACACAAGTGGGGTAAGGTAAAGAAGCAATTACATCTACTTTAGCTCTATCAACTTCAATGCCATTTTTAGAAACCACATGGCTTAAAACAATTCCTTGCTCTACTATAAAATGACAATTTTCAAAATTTAAAACTAGATTTTTCTCAATACATCTTTCTAAAACTTTTCTTAAACTCATTAAACAATCATCAAAGAAGGTGCCATAAATAGTAAAGTCATCCATAAAAACTTCTATGTAATGCTTAAGGAAATCAGAAAAGATGCTTACCATATACTGTTGGAATGTACCTAGGGCATTACAAAGTCCAAACAATATCTTCCTACATACAAAGGTACCAAATGGGCAAGTAAATGTAGTCTTTTCTTGGTCCTTTAGTGCAATATGAATTTGAAAATAACTAGAAAAACCATCTAAGAAATAGTAATGAGATTTTCTTGCCAACCTCTCTAACATTTGATCTATGAAATGAAGAGGAAAATAGTTCTTTCTAGTGGTCTGATTCATCTTTCTGTAATCAATGTAAACTCTCTAACTATTCTGAACTCATAGGAATACATCCATTCTTCTCATTGGGCACCACTATGATACCAGTCTTCTTGGGGACTACCTGCACTAGACTCATCCATTTACTATTAGATATGAGGCATATAATACCAATTGATAGTAATTTACTTACCTCTTTCTTCACGACTTCTAGGATTATAGGATTGAGTCTTTTTTGTGGTTGCCTCACTAGTTTGGCTCCTTCCTCTAATAAAATTTTGTGTATACATATGGCTAATCCCTGGAATGTCTGCCAATGTCTAACCTATTACTTTCTGCCTTTCCCTTAACAATTCTAACAACCTCATTTCATGATCAGGTGGAAGGTTATTTGCTATTATTATTGGTAATTTATTTTCTTCTTCCAGGAAAGCATATTTGAAATTGTCAGGTAAAGGTTTAAGTTCAAGTGTGGGTGGTTGCTGTATGGAAGGTATTAATCTTTGTGAATTTAAATGTACAACAGCCTCCACTTGTTCATTTTTTTCAAAAGAGAAAATAGTATCAAGTAAATTGACAAAATCATGATCAAAATTAGAAGTGGAATCAGAATTCAAGTATGCATCAATTTCATAACAAGCAGTACATTTGTTAAGTACATCATAACATTATGAATATTGAATTGCATATATAAATTCAACCATGTCAGTATCCATGTCCACATAAGCATTAGCAACTAAAAAGTCTATCATATTTACATGCAACATGGAGTGTTCTTCTAAAGGGTATTTCATGGCATCAAGAATATTAAAATGAACAACCTCACCACCAAATTCCATTGATAAAGTACCATCATACACATTGATTATGGTTTTAGTAGTTTTCAAGAATGGTCTACTTAGAATCAATGATGCATATCCATGTATATTATTATCATCCATATTCAGAATATAAAAATCAACAGGGAAAATTAAATCTTTTACCCTTATTAGAATGTCTTGAAGTACTCCTGCAAAGTAAACTATGCATCTGCTTGCTAACTGAATAACCACTCCCATTGGCTTCAATTCTCCAATCTGCAAAGAGAAATACACAGATTTAGGCATTATATTAATGGAAGCTCCTAAATCTAATATAGCATTATTGAACTACATATTCCCTATTGTACAAAGAATGGTGACTATGCCAGGATCTTTACATTTAGTGGGAATAGTTGGTTAAATCAAAGCTGATATGTTTCTCCCATGCTGACTTTCTCATTCCCTTTCAACTTCCTTTTATGTGTACAGAGCTCCTTAAGAAACTTTACATATTTTGGAATCTATTTAATTACTTCTAAGTGAGGGATATTTACTTCCACTTTTTTGAACGTCTCCATAATTTTCCTATCCAATTTAGCCTCTACGATTTTCTTGGACAGTGTAATTCAGTTGGGGAATGCAAGGACCTGGTGTATATGGAATCTCTCCCTTTTTTGTTATGTTCTTACTTTGGATTGATGGGGGCTGTTGTTCTCTGTCGCTTTCTTTCTCTTGCAGCACTTCTATTGGAGGTGTGATAGACTCATTTACTTGCTTACCGCATCTCAAAGTTATTACACTGACATTGCCCTTTAGGTTAGTCACGGGTTGTAAGGGTAATTGGCTAGAACCTTGGCTTCTCAATTCATTAATATTTGTTGCAAGTTGGCCAATCTGGGTCTCTAAACTTTGGATTGTTGTCTTTGTTTGCTGTTGGAATTAGACTATTTTTGTTGCCAACTATAACACCATATTTATCTAGGCTTTCTCCATCTCATTCCTAGTCACTTTTCCTTTGCATAGCAAGATTGGTAGAAAAATTCAATTAAAATATTGCATTATTTTTCGTTATGCTATACTTAAAATTTTTATTTTGCTTTCTATGAGCCATATGAACTTACTCATGTCATCCTCCAATTAAAATACATTCATACAACTTAAAACCATCTCAAACTGTGGCAAAAAACTCAAGCTTATAGCATATATACATAAAATAATGCAAGTCAATCTTGGGTCCAATTTGATAGATTTCTAGTGCAACTTTAGAAAATTATTACTAAATTTAGAAAAATTGAAATCAAGTAACTTGTAGTTTTTTGGAAAGATCTAGATGTTAAATTTATACTAAAAATAATTTCAGGTCATGAAAATATCATTTGGACTATGTTTGACAGTATAAAATTGACATAGGTCAGACTGTCCAATATTTCTAATATAGCTTACTAATATAAACTTCAAAAATGCATAACTAATTTCACAAAAATACAATTCAAGAAAAATATACCTATTTGAAAAGCTAAAGATGTTAAATTTAAGAGAAAAATACTTTCAAACCCAGCCAGATATGTTTAGTTATTGAAAACGGATAGAATAGTACATAAACTCAACTAACACTATTAGTACTGACACAGAACATCAAAAATTCCTAAGTCTCTGCTCAAACTTCTAAATAAAGTTCTTCTAATTGATACAACTCACTAGAAATGTTTAGTTTATGCCTGTAAAATTTCATAGCCATTGGACACCATTTCGCCTATAAATGATGGAGATAAAATTTCTGACCAATTTGCATAGTGATAGAACCAAATATATGAAAATTTGCCAACTTTGGAAATTCACTAAATATTCTTTAGAGTTCCAAATAATATGCACTTTATCTTTCCAAAAATTTCTAGACAAGATCTATGTGTATGCCAAATTTCATAAGGAAATTCGTTCATTTGGTTAGATCTTGACATAGGTTTACAAAATGCCATATTTTGGCTTTTAAAAGGGTCCCAAATGGTCCATTTTTGCTTCTAGCTTTTCTAGGGCCATTTGGGCACATGAGAAAGCAAGAAAATAGTCTATAAAGCATGTCTCAAGGGTCCAACAACCCAGATTTCATAAATTCACTCTCCTACTTGATGATACACACATGGAATACACATGCTTATTCTTGCCATACAATGTCAAAACCATGCAATATCATACATTTGCTTCCAGTTCTCATATATACCTCACTTATTCATGTAGTTACACATGTTCAAGGACTTATACATCATGTATATCATGGAGATACATCATTTGACAACTATATAGCTATAATACAAATATTTTACAACTCTATTGCCAATCTTCATGTCTTCAAGTGTGGTGGCTCCCATTTCTTTGCTCTCTTAACCCACCTAAACATGTTAGGTAATAGAGAGAGAAGAGTGAAATTTTAAGAATCCCAATAGCTCTTCTCTCTTTCAACTACACATAATGGTACAAATGCAAGTCTAAAAATGCATGCATGACTATCTTGAAATTCATAAACATACATGAAGCAATTCTTGCATTCAAGAAGCCACATAAATCATACATAGGCTTGCTAAGACAAGGGTTTAGCCTCACCCATTCTCTTTGAGACTTTTGGACTTGCCTCACCCATTTTCTTAAGGAATTTTTTACTAAGCCTCACTTTTTTAGAGACTTTTGGCTTTGTCTCATCCATTTTTAAGGACTTTTGGCTTCACCACACTCAAGCAAGCCATTCATGTTCATAAAAATATCATTTAAGTGCATAAGCAAAGCATCATGATACCATGGCATATAAATACATACTAGAAATATCTTTCATGGCTTAAACATACTCACATATTCAAAGACAAAAAAAATCTATAGATGCATGAGAAAAAGGAGAGAGAGCTACCTTGCATACAAATACACACTTTAACTTCTTGAAATTCCTTCCTCCCCCTTAGCCAAACACCTATAAAGAAGTGGGGCTTGATTCTTTTCACTTAAACACATGAAATGGGATCCAATTACACTCTTTGAACATTCACTAAAGCCACACACACATTGGAATGACTTAGGCACTCATATGGCTCCATAAGGCACCTAATGAAGCAACCTTGAGAATTCATGATCTTGGCTCTACTCTCTCACTTAATTTGTGACTCTTGACTCCATTTAAGCTCCTTAGAGCCATCACATATTCATTTCAAGGGGCCTAACTATATGTTGTTTCATTATGCTACAATTAGAACCTACATCTCCATTACATTTTCTAAACTTTCTAAATTTTTCCAAAGCTTTTTTTTTCATACTCTCTCATTATATATGATACAATTCTAGGCTTAGAACAATTTAAAATACTCCTTAGGTGGGTGAGCCTTTTTAGGCTGAGCTAAGCACTATAAATGGAGTCCATGGAGTTTCAATTTTTTTCTTGAAGGAGGAGCCATTTGGGAAGCTTCCTAGGGGTCTTGAGAACTCATACAAACACTTACATAAGTTAGGAAATTCTTGAATCAAATCAGATTTCACAATGTCTCTATGAATCCTTAACTTTGCTATCTTGAATTTTACTAAGTTTTCTTCTAATTTCTTTGCACCTACTTACCTCTCACACCTCAAAACCTATGATTCTTCCTTGCTTAGGTCAGAATTTTATCTCCCTTAGCTAGGCTCTAAGTGGGGTGAAACTCACACTAAGAAGAGCAAGGGAAAATTGCAAAAAGAGTAAGGGAACTCACCTTGTTTCACGATAATTTCAAAGGCTCTTTCCATTGGTTCATGCTCCTCTTTGAAATTCTAAGCTCTCCCCTCTAGACCAGCCACAAAACAGTCCCATATGTAACATAAAAATCATAAGAATGAAGAGGAGGCAGACAGGAACAACTTTGGTGAAGGAAGGTGCTTGAAAAACCAAAGATTTCCATACCTTTTTACAAGCTTTTTCTTCTTCCATGGCCTCCCTTTTGTGCGTCCTCCTTGTTGGTCCTCTGCTCTAGTTTGGGCAAAAAATAAGTCGATCTAAGTGAGGGAGGAGAAGGAGCACAACATATATCATTTGGTTTCTTTACTTGGTCGCTTAAAAATTTCATTTACGTCCCACTTTCTTGGCATTTTCATTTTAGATTCATTTTAGCTCCTTTTTTATAATTGTCTTCTCCATTATAAAATTTAAATTCTCTAATTTATAAAATGCCTTTGGAATCACTCAATTCAGAGCTAAAACTTTCTTGAATAAATTGGTCAAAGTTCAAGTCAACCATTGTTAGAAAATGTCCACCGGAGGAGTTTTAACTGTCTCGAGGCTTCCCATGGTTTTTAAGGTCTCTGAGAACCCTAGAGAGCTCAAATTTTTCATTTAAAAAGCCCTCCTATGAGTTTTCCAAAAAGTTTCCAAAATTATGAAAATACCATTACGTTTTGTCGTATTCTCGTTAAATTCTGTTTGGTTATTCTAACTCTGGTTTCAGGGCACCTCTAGCCTTGGATCATTATTATTTGAGGTCTAGAATATTATTCTAATTTTATTGGGCCTCAAGTCCTTCTCTTTGGGGGACTTCCTTTTGTATCTGGTGAGTTTCGTTCGTTTATGGAGAACCTAACATTACGTTTTTTACATTTTCTCACATTTTCGGAGAACTAGATATTACACCAACTACTTCACTATATCTTCTAGACTTGGTTCTAACTTGTTCATTTGTTGCATGGGTTGTCTCATAGGCTGTTAATTGTTTAGGCCAGGGGCATTAAATTTATGTTACCGCTGTTGTTAGTTAAACCCACTACCATATCTTAAACTCGAATGATCTCTTCATCTAGAATTGTATGTTACTACATAAGGGTCGTATCTATTTTGTTACTGCTATAAAAGTCTACCAAGAAAGATGCCAGCACATGATTTTGTATTATCTTACAATTGGGGACACTGATCTGTGGCATGTGTGGTTAACAAACAAATGCCACACAGAGGTGCAAGGAGTTGTTGAGGTGCCCAAGTGCTAACTGTCTGACCATGGAAACTAACTCCTCAAGTTTATTTTCTATTCTTTGTTGATCCATATGAGTGGCATAGATTTCGTAGACACCTCTAGTTTGTATGTTTATTCTGGTGCTGAATTGTTATGTATTTTATGCCATATTCACAATGAGGTCTTTGACTGCAGCTAGGGTTTTGTTAACCAATGCTGCCTGCAACTGCATCAATCATACTTTTTTCCATGGGTAGCAAGCCTTTATAAAAGTATTGAATTAAAAGTTAGTCACTGATCTGATGGTGAGGACAACTTAAACATAGTTTCTTAAACCTCTCCCAGTACTCATACAATGTTTCTCCATTCATCTGTTTAATACCACTAATCTCTTTTCGGATGGTAGCAGTTCTTAAGGTAAGGAAGAATTTCTCTAGAAATATTCTCTTCAATTCATTCCATGAAATGATGGTTTAAGGTTGAAGATAATAAAGCCAATCTTTGGCCCCCCTATCCAGTAAGAAAGGAAATGCTCTAAGCTTGATGTGTTCTTCTGAACTCCTTGTGGCTTCATGGTGGAACAAGCCACATGAAACTACTTGAGATGTTTATATAGATCCTCACCTACAAGACCATGGAACTTTGGAAGCAAATATATTAATCTAGATTTAAGTTCAAAAGTAACATCAAGTTCAGGATATTGAATATACAGTGGTTGGTAATAACATTAGGTGCATCTAATTCTTTAAGAGTTCTATCATTATTACCAGCCATATTTACTACTTCAGAATCAAAGTCAAAATCCAAACTCAAATTCAATTCACAATTATTTTGTGTGTTATTTATTATCTCAAAACCCAACTCAATAACTACACCTTTATTAATTTTATGGTTTCTAAGTTGTGTATGGAAACTCCTATTAATCTTTAGATCAAACTCAATCAAATCTCTATTGGAGGATCTTGTCATACACCAAGAATGAATTAAAATGAAAGAAAGCACCTAAAAATTACCAAGAAAAATTAAAATAAATTTAGAAAAATTAGAAAAATTGTAAAAAATCAAAGTAAAAAAATATTAAAAAATTGAAAAAGTAATCTAAATGATTGAATTTGGTTAAAAAGTAGCCTAGCTTGTAGCTAAGCTGTAAAATTGATTTTTCACAATACCTAGAACCTATATACCAAGTTTCAGCTCAATCAGAGTTAGTCATCCCTTATATCAATACTACTCAAAACAGTCGCAGAACACCGAAAAACACCAAAAATTGGCCACAAACACAACGTAAAGATGCTAAAATTAAATTTGAACTAAAGAATTTTCTATTCTAATTGATTATGATTGGTTGGCTCCCTGGCAACAGTGCCAAAATCTTGGTAAGTAAATTTATGTTCACTCGTAGTTGTTGAATTGGCCAAGATTAGTGATTTTTGTTAGTTTGCAGTATAATGCCTACCGAGTCATCTCCTATGGAGCTTTTAATTAAATTAAGTAGTTTAGGAATAACAAAACTAGAATTATGATGATTGGGGGTTCGAATATGAAGTTGTACTAATTAAACCGAATAGTAAATCAATGAAAAAAAATAAAACAAAATGAAATTCAATCAAAATGATGCGTAACTAATATGACATTCTTCCCCTAATATTTTCTTATCTTTGTCACCTGAAAATACCTCTAGTTTGATTTTTAATCTTCTAATTATTTCAATTAATGTTCCTAAACTATTGTTTAGGATTTCAATTGGTTCATATTGCTAACTAGAACATAACTGCGCTTCTGTCAACAATACGAAGCCAAAAATTTTGCACTTGACTAGAGACACACATAGAATCCTAATGTGGTTCAAAATGAATTTAATTGATTAATCAATCGATTGAATCAAATTACGTTCTCAGATAAATCAAATGAATCAGAATTCGTACAATTAAAATCATCTAACCAGAATAATAATAATTACATGAAAACAAAGAGAATAAAAACAAAATACATTTTGGAATCAAAATTCAAACCGGAGTTCTATATAAACATGGAATCAACTTCCCTATCAGGTTCAGACTCTAGATTGATTACCGAGAAAATTAGCAAGCCATAGAAGAAGATGAAAAACAAGAATAAGAATTAAAGAAGATGAAGTGTGCTTTATGGTGATGTCTTCTCCTCCTTAAATAGGCGAAGGTGCCTTCTCCCTTAAGAAATCTAATACTAATCTTGAAACTAATCTTGAAGTAATATCCAAATCCTTTTTGGACTTAATAAGATAATATACAAATTCTTGTAGGAGTCTTCTAACCCAATCCTTTTAGGAATGTTCTATCCTACAAAATACAATTAAAAAATAAAAATACAATTAAAGTCCATTAATCTAAATTAAACCCACTTAATATAAAATAAGCCCAAAGTCATCAAATTACCTATAATAATTTATCATTAAGACTAAATATGAGGAATATAAAATATAATAATATTGAAATATTAGATATTTCTAAGACGGCTTTCAGAACCAAATATGGGCACTATGAGTTTTTAGTTATGCCCTTTGGGTTGACAAATGCACCTGCGATGTTTATAGATTACATGAATAAAGTGTTTCAGACATACTATAACACCATACATTTCTAGCTCATTTCACAACATTCCCATGCTTTACTTTCATAGATTCCATGAAAGAGCAAGAAAAGGGAATTAAAATAATGCATTCTTTGCATTGTGTCGTGTATGAAAATTTCATTCGGTGTCACGTGGGCCATCTGAACCCATATATCACATTATCATATTTAATTACATAGATAAAACTCATTTGCATCATCAAAAGTGGCCTACATCACATGGAACTCAAAGGGAAGCTCAAAATACACATATATATTTTTGACCAGATTTGTCCTTATTTCTGTCACAACTTTGGAAAATCATAACTAATTCTGGAAAATTCAAAATTATGCATTCTTAGCTATTCTAGAATGCTACACATGTCTACTTTATGCTAAAAACATGTCTAGACTATAATATATAACACAAAGGATGTTTAACATTTGAAATGG
This sequence comes from Erythrophleum ivorense, assembly GCA_026724425.1. Classification (NCBI taxonomy): domain Eukaryota; kingdom Viridiplantae; phylum Streptophyta; class Magnoliopsida; order Fabales; family Fabaceae; genus Erythrophleum; species Erythrophleum ivorense. The sequence continues at coordinate 25,404 of JAIUCV010000313.1, read as the reverse complement.
TCTAGAGGTCAGGTTGTCTACTGGTGCTGTCACAAAATTTTGCAGCAAACTTCAAAAATGTCCAATTAATTCCAAAAAAAATCCAATCTATGCAAATTATACCAATCTAGAAATTTGTGGATCTTAGATAGGGGGAAAAAATAACTCTAGACTAGTTTAGGTATACCCAAACCTCGAAACTCAATCAAACAATAATTGAGGTCGGCTGGAGTTCCAGATACTAGACAGATTCTTTGAAAATTCATATCTCCCACTCTAGACATCCAAGTGAGGTGCTTCTAGTTGGCATAAGTCACTAGGAATGTCTATTTTTTTTGTATAAAATTTTATGGCAATTGGACAGCATTTGAGCCCTATGTAATATATTTTATTTTCGGACCAATATGAACAGTACACATTACCAAAACTAGAAAATTTCTCAACTTTGAAAATTTATCAAATATTCTCTATACTTTATGACTCATGGGGGTCTATCTAAGAGAATTTACTAACCACTACTGGGTGGTTTCCCCAGCATCAAGATGTCTTCTCTTTTCTTTTTCGATCCAGGGAGAACTTTCACTGAACATTTCATTCATATATCTCACCTGGACGATGCTACTGGTCATCTCCTCCAAACTTTAGCTTATGCTCAGTCTAGGATAGCCATCTCATCGGACCTGTAGCTTACTAACTATCCTCATTCTTTTCTGAGCCTCTGTTATTGGGCTACTCATACTTACCTCTAAGTATTACTTATGAGGTACACCTTTCTAGACCACTCACTACTGGTAGTCTTATCTTATGTTATTTCGAGGCTACACTAACATTCTATCATTCAATGTCTCATTGGGTAGCACTCTAGGTTGGAGTCAATGCCTCATAGGCGGGTCTCAACAACCTTATCATTCCTGTGTTTAACTTTCTCTATGCTGAACTCTTTTCTCAGTCTTATTTACTAGGCCCACAGATTTCTTACTAACCTTTTGTGACTATTCATTACTCTTTTTCTTTACTTATACTAGGGGTTCCCACTTTCTATGGGTCATCTAACCATTTATCAGTTCATTCCTCAAGTTGGTCTGAATATGAATAACAAGGCATTCATACTGCCATTTGCCGTGGCTAGTACATCAGCCTTGGGTTCACCCTAATTTTCCTATCTGAGTATTGACTGTGGCAAGGAACTCTCTAGATTACCTCGCTACTTCATGGAATAATTAGCCGTGGCTAAGCAATTAATTAGTTGTGGCTAACGGCCTCTGATTTACTTACTTTTTCATGGATTGGAATTTCATCTTTAGCTATCAACCCGAGCCTCATTGCCTCTATATCTAGCCCATCATCAAACTAGAGGGTTCTACCTCTTGCTTCATTCATGCATAACTACTTATCATCTCAGGGCTGTCGGGCTCTAGGGTGTAGCTTGTAACTCAACCTCTGGCCTGAGGGAATTAGCCTTTTAGGCTCTAATACTTATCTAGACATTCGAGTGTTGTGACTAGGGGATAACTTTCTTTCTTATTCCCTTCTAAACTAATCCTGTACAGTCGTAGTCGTAGTCATAGTCTCATCTCATACTGTGCTGCATCATTGCTCGTCTCTACATTATGCGAGATAGCTAGGAATGACCTAAGTATGACTACCAAGGGAATTAAGCCTCACATATTCTCTCTCTAGTAAGCCTCTTCATATCAACGAGATCATTTCTCGTTATTCATATCTAGGGCTTGTCACTGATCCCGGCGAGCTATCATATCTCATCAAACTCTAGCCGTTGGATCCCTCAATAAGCTTAGCTCTGCTCAAGCCACTCTAGAGGCCACTCTTTTCCAGTGTCCACTAGCTACTCTAAGACCATCATACCACTTACTCATACACCTAACATGTCTCATATAAGATTTTACCTATCCATTCAAGCCTTTACATAGCCCTATTGCTACATCCTCAAGTCAAATCCAATCCAAAAGAGCCTAAAACTTTGCTTTGATACCAATAAATGTAACACCATACATTTTTTAGCTCATTTCACAACATTCCCATGCTTTACTTTCATAGATTCCATGAAAGAGCAAGAAAAGGGAATTAAAATAATGCATTCTTTGCGTTATGTCGTGTATGAAAATTCCATTCGTTGTCACGTGGGCCATGTGAACTCATATATCACATTCTCATATTTAATTACATAGATACAACTCATTTGCATCATCAAAGTGGCCTACATCACGTGGAACTCAAAGGGAAGCTCAAAATACACATACATATTTTCGACCAGATTTGTCCTCATTTTTGTCATAACTTTGGAAAATTATAGCTAATTCTAGAAAAATCAAAATCATACATTCTTGGCCATCCTAGAAAGCTACACATGTATAATTTATGTTAAAAATATGTACAGACCATAATATTCAACATAGAAGACATTTGACATTCAAAATAGTCCAGAAGTCAGGTTGTCCACTAGTGCTATCACAGAATTCTACAGCAAACTTCAAAAATATCCAATTAATTCCACAAAAATTCAATCCATGCAAATATACCAATTTGAAAATTTGTGGTGTTAGATAGAGGTAAAAATAACCCTAGACCGGTTCAGGCATGCCCAGACCTCGAAACTCAATCAAACAATAATTGAGGTCGGCTGGAGTTTTAGATACTGGACAGATTCTATGAAAATTCATATCTCCCTCTTTAGACATCCAAATGAGGTGCTTCTAGTTGGCATAAGTCACTGGAAATGTCTAGTTTCTTTGTTTTAAAATTTCATGGCAATTGGACACCATTTGAGCCCTGTGTGATAGATTTTATTTTCGGACCAGTATAAACAGTGACATGACCAAAACTAAAAAAATTTCCAACTTTGAAAATTCATCAAATATTCTATAGACCTCCAAAAATTCTATTTTTGTATCTTCCTAAAAAGCTCTTAACAAGATCTAATTGCATGCCAAATATCAAATCAAGAAGAGCTCATTTGGATAAAAAGTGATATAGGGTTCCATTATGGTCAATTTTAGCTCCATATAGGATACCAAAATGTCCAAATGCTTTCCTTGGGGTTTGGCACCTCTTGGGCAAGTCTAAAAGCATAATTAGGACTTGTGTGAGCTGCCCAAATGGTCCCAAACTCCATACATCTCATTTTGGCTATCTCACCCACACATATGTACAATTGCATAATACCATCAATAAAGCTAGTTTGCCATCATATACTTAAATCACATTCTAATGGCTACATGACATATTCTCTCATTCATACATAACATATTATCATAATTACATATGCTCAAGAGGTCATAGACCATATACAATAGTGGGTTACATCATTTGACATAAATATGGCCTTAAAGAACTAAAACCATGCATTATATTATCAAGTTCTCTTCTTCAAGGTGGTTGGCTTCCATTACCTTGTCCACTTGATCCACCTAGCATGTTAGATCATTAGAGAGGAGGGAATGAGATTCAAAGAATCCCAATAGCTCATATGTAATACCCAAAAAATTTATTAATGTGTTAATCATGGATTAGGTTAATTAGGAATAATTAATATAGGATAATTGGGCAAGTTAGGTGAAAAGAGATTTCAGAAAGATAAAATTTATTAATATGGGTTTAGGATTTAATTGGGATAGAAATTTCATCTAGGCCCAAATTAATGTAGGAGATTATGATAAGAGGTTAATGGAGGCCCAATAAGTAGGTGCATACCCAATTTGATTTAATAGGTTAGAGACCCAAGGCCCAACTTGCACAGGCCCTTAGGAATGGCCCAATAAACCTTGTGCAGACCCAAACAATGGTGTTCTTAAAACTAAGTCTGGCCCAATGAAATTTCAGCAGCCCAATGCATAAGAGTTAGCCTAACAAAGCTAAAATCTAAAGCCCAAATGGAGTTGGACCTTGGAGCAACCCATGACCCATGTTTAACCCAACTAAAACCCAAATACTTCAACCTCTTCCCCTTTTGTTGAAACACAAACACACATCTCAAAATTCGGAGGTCCAAAGGAGGCTTTAGGGTTCTTGGCATATTTTCACATTTTTCCACTTCTAGAGCAAGATTCTACCAAGATAATAGTTATATAACTTAATCCTCTCATCTTTCTCTTTATTTTGGTCCAATTAGTTTTTCATTTGGACTATTTTCACCATACCCAAAATCTAAAACGTGGTTGTTTGAGATTTTTTTGGTGAAATTCGTAGGTTGAGGCTAGGGCTGACATTAGGTAAGTATAAATCCTTCATTTTAATGCTTTCTTTGCTAGTTTGAGACCTCTATAGCTAATTTATAATATGGGCATTAATTTTGTACGAATTTACTTAGGATTTTAGGTAAAATATTGAGGTTTCTGGTAGAGGACACTTTAATCCAAAATTTAGGATTTGTGATGGCTGGGTAAGTGTTCCCTAGGTAGTTATTAGCATTTTAAATTCTTTAGACACTTGTTGCAATTATTAATGATGAATTAAAGTAGTAATTTCTGATGCTATGGTTTTAGAGAGATTTTTGTACCATTAGTGGCTGTTATAATTGTCTACAAGTAAGGTAACCAGGTTCATATTAATTCTATGCATATATCTATTTTAATTTCATATTTGTTGTACATGAATGATTTGAAATGTTGAATGAATTGGTTGGCTATCTATTGTATTGTGTTGGACCTTGTGAGTCCATGGTGGAGCTATAGTGTGGCTGCCGCCCGTGCATATGCTTCGATCGGGCACCGGGTTATGATCAAATCCCAGATGCACTGAGCCTTAGTTGTGCTCAAAGAGGAGTAGGTGCCGTGAACGAGCCTCTCCCGGTGTTATTGGCTTTTAACATATGAAAATATGATTGCTAGTATGAGATAGTGATCATGATAGCCTAATTGTTTCATTTACTGATATGACTGGTGTTCTTCTGATGCTTATGTGAAATTATGCATGTATGCTAATTAAATTGGATTATATGATGGAATTGCCTTAGTTACTGAGATTCGCATCTTACCCCGTTTTATGGGATTAATATTTCAGGTGAAGGTTCTTTGTGTAAGGATAAGGGGAAGCAAGTGGATGAAAATCTATGAGTTCTAACATGTAGGGAGAAGGCTGCACTTAGGCTGACTTATTTAATATAGATGCTAAATTTTGTACTCTTTATTGTATAGCATCATCATGTATTTATGTTGCTAAGTGTAGACTCTTATATTTTGATTACCTAGGATGTATTCATTGAGGAGTTAGACCTCATTTTAGCTTGATATCGGATGTATGAACCCATAACACTTGACGTATGAATTTTGCTAAACTTATGGTATGGTATACTGTTGGAAATATAATTATGTGATGTATTAGATGTAATATGAACCATTGATGTATGAAACCTCTGACGAAATGTATACCGAATGTTAATTTCTAATAGTGCATGAATTCTTGTTGCTATTACTCTATGGACTTGCTGGTATAGGATAGTTGGAAGAGTGGAAATTTACATTTAAATTTTGAATTGATAATGGTAAAATAGCTAGGTGTATAGGGCAAATAAATACCATTAGAGTCATATAAAACAAGTGGGAGTGGTCCTAGGATAGTCCTAAGATGAGAATTGGAGTGTTGGGGATGAAATTTGAAAGATATAGTTACAGGAGGGAGTCACGCTACAGCTAAGAAGGCTTTGCCATGGCCAAATGAGTGACAAAAGCGAGGGGCACCGCGGCATGAGTAATCTCGTGGTGGCGCAAGCAAATAAAATTTTCCTGGAGAGTAATCGTGGTGAGGAACACTATGGCTTGAGGAATCTCGCCGCGGCGCAGAATGGAAAAAATCGCCCAGGAGGGTAACAGAATGAAACCTCACCGCGGCGCATCACATACTGTCGCAGCGCTAGTCGAGGAAACAAACTAAGGGGTGCCTAGTAGCGAATCTCACCGCAGCGCAAGTGTATTGCGCCTAGGCAAGAGTCGTAGGACTTAGAACAGTAGCTCCATGAGGCATTTTCGCCATGACGCCGTGTAGGCTGGCCGCGGCGAAGGTCCAACTTGCCGCGGCGATTGCCCAGTAATTCCAGAGAGCAACTTAGCCGTGGCGGGAATGGTATGAGCTATGGTGCAAGTTCCCAAACTCATACCTTTAGCCTAGAAACCCCTGTTTCTTCAATGGTAATGTTAAGAAATGATATGAGAGCACTTGTGGGAGGTTTTTGTGTGTGGAAATTGATTAACGGATGAACCTCAATCCCCTCATGATGGTATAATTTCTTTTATGGAATTCTCAGCTTTGTGGTTGTATAGTGGTGACCCTAACATTAAGGTTCAAATTTTTCCCATATTTTAATAATGTTGATGAATTGTAATGATTCCAAACCTTGATCATTAATTATAAATCATGTATTTAACCATAATTATAATGATTAGAAGATAGGGTTGCATATCATCTCCCATTCAATCATACATAATGGATGCAAACAAGTCTCATAAATGCATGTATGGTATGTGGACTTGTGCAAACATTCAAGAGACATTTTCATCATTTAAGAAAGTCATACATAGCATATAAAGGCTTGCCAAGTAAGTGGATTGGCCTTACCCAATTTCTTGTAGATATTGGACTTGTCTCACCCATTCTTTAAGACATTCTTAGACTCAACCATGATCTTGGGAGCCTATCTTACTTTTGAGAGATTCTTTACTTTGTCTCAACTAATCTTAAGGGTTCTTAGCTCATCCTCACCATAGGTAAGGGTTCTTGGCCTCACCACAATCAAGCAAACCCAAACACACATCATAATATCATTTGGAAACATAATAAGTCATCATGAAATCATGGCATATAAAATCATGCTAACATACTTTCATGGCTTGAAAATACACATACACACATTCTAAGACAAGCTAAGCACACATCCATGCATGAGAGAAAGTGGAGAGAGTTACCTTGTACACAATAACACACTTTTCTTCTTGAATCTCCCTCCCTTGCTTCAGCCACACACACATAAAAGTGTGGGGATAGTTTCTCTTGGCCTAAACATAATTTATGGAAGCCAATTAGGTTCATGGAATTAATTTTAAGGCCACATAACTCACTTAGACACTAACTTGCTCTATAAACCTCATTATAGTTCCATAATTACACCTAATGAAGCAACACCCTTCAAATAAATTCTTGGCTCTATTCTTTCCTTTCAAATATAATTCTTGACTCCTTTTAAGCCTCTTGGAGTCATCACACAATCAAAACCAGGAGTCTAACTACATGTTGCTTCTTTAGGTCATAATATAGAATCTAAAGCACTAACTCACTTTCTATGGGTTCTAAATTTTTCCCAAGGTCTCCCCTCATTTTCATTCATCATATATGACTCAAGAATGAGCTTAGAAAAATTTAAAACTCTCCCTTGGTGTCTCATCCCCTTTAGGCCAAGCCTATGTCTCTCATATATGACTCAAGAATGAGCTTAGAAAAATTTAAAATTCTCTCTTGGTGTCTCATCCCCTTTAGGCCAAGCCTATGTCTCCTTTTGGCCTCTATGGAGTTTGCTTTATTTTTTACATGGAATATGCATATGGGGAGACTCCTAGGGATCTTAGGAACTCATTTAAACATTCATTTAGGCCTAAGAATAATTATATCAAATCAAATTTTTAAGAGAACCCATGAAACCCTAGGTTTGCTACCTTGAAAATCCATGGCCTTTTCTTGAATTTCTTTGCATATTCTTACTTTCCTCCCTTAAATTCATAGAATTCACCCTTGGTTCCCCTCAAAATTCTAGTTCTCTAGCATCTACATACATGGGGCAAAATATGGAGAAGAAGGAGGAGGAGTAGCTACCATGGGATGCAAGATTTACCTTACTTTCTTGCTTTTTCTCACTTGAATCTTGTGTTCTTTGAGCTCATCTCTTCAAATCTGAATTTTTTCCTCAATTTCTCCTTTAAAACAGATCCATATACTTCATTATAATCATAGAAAATAAAGGAGAATGAAGGAGAAGAGGTTTGGAAGAGAAAGAGCATGAAAAACTACTAAATTTTCATACCTTAAGCCTTTGATTTCTCCTCCTTTTTGCCTCCCTCTTGTGTGCCACTCTCCCTAGGGTTTTCTCTGAATTTGGGTAGAAAAATCTGAGACTAAGTGAAGGAGAGAGTGTGGCACCTTCTATTTATAAGTGGAAGGAAGTTACACTTTTTTAGAACAGTCTTTTTCACTATAAAATTTAGGTTCCTAATTTAGTAAAATGCCTTTGGAATCACTTAAATTGGGGGTAAAACCTTCCTGAATGAATTCGTTAAAGTTCAGGTACACTAACATTAGAAAACGTCCACCGGAGGGACTTTAGCTGTCTCAGGCCTTCCCATGGGTTTTAGGGCCTCTGAGAACCCTGGGGAACTCAAAACTTTCATTGAAAAAGCCCTCTTGTGTGAATTCCAAAGTTTGCTCAAAATTACAAAAATGCCATTACGTTTTGTAAGTTTTCCATAAGAAATTGTTTCTTTATTCTAGCTCCCTTTTTCTTTCCGTCTGAGCCTGGGATTCTCATTTTTAGGAGTCTAGAATACTTCTCAAATTTTTTGGGACCTTAACTACATCATATCAAGAGACTTCCTTTTGTATTCGATGAATTTCATTCGTTTACAGAGAAATCGTACGTTACATTTCTCACATTTTCTATGATTTTTGGAGAATCGGATATTACACATACCTAGACAGGTTTGTAGTTGTCTTCATAAATAACGTTCTGATCTATTCCAAGAACTGAGAAGAGCATGAACATCACCCAAGATTAGCCCTAGAAACCTTGAGAGAAAAATAGTTGTATGCTAAACTTAGTAAATGTGAGTTTTGGCTTATTGAGGTGCAATTCCTAATATCCGAGGTGGGGGTTGCAGTAGATCCCTATAAGGTAGACGTAGTATTACAGTGGGAGAGACCTAGGACAGTGACAGAGATAAGGAGCTTCCTAAGTTTAGCAGGTTATTACAGAAGGTTTATTCAGGGCTTTTCTTAGATAGCAATGCTACTAATTAGACTCACTCGAAAGAACATACCATTTATGTGGAATGAGAAGTGTGAGCAAAGTTTCCAGGAGTTGAAGCATAGGTTGTAATACCTTAATCTCTTTACCCTTATATATTAGTAGCATAAGCTATCTCATTCATAACATGCATGATGGAGCACCATTTCAAGGAAGAATATACCTTACATAAAGAAAATATTGAGTTTTTAAATATATATATATATATATTTATGTTATGTAAGGTTTCATGTCCTCATCTTATACTCCATGGATCATCTGAACTCATCCACATCATTTTCTAATCATAGCACATTCATACAAGTTATACTCATCACATTTGATCTCATTCACTTTAGGTTTAAAGCTACATCATACAAATTCCATGGTTTACTCTCAGGTTCAGAATTCAATTTTTTGATACAAATTTTGAAAATTCATAAATAATTCTAGAAAATCAAAATCAAGAAAATCATACAATTCTGGAAACCTATGGATGCCTACTTTTGATAAAAATAAGTCTAAACCAATGTAGTAGCTTAAGCCATCAGAAATCAATGGAATAGTAACATAGGTCGGGTTGCATTACTGGTACTATTATGCAACTTCAAAAATTCATATTTCCCTCTACAGAACACCAAATGAAGTGATCTTGGTGGCTATAAAAACATTATGATGTCTGTTTGTGTCTATAAAATTTCATTAGCATTGGACTTTATTTGACCCACGTGTAACACAGAGAAGCAAATTGACCAAATGAACAATAATCATACCATTTCTACATAATTTGGCCAACTTTGGAAAATCATAATAAATTCTCTAGAGCTCCAAATTAAGTGCTCTTTAGCTCTGTGAAAAACTCTAGATGAGACCTACTTGCTGGGCAAATTTCATGGAAAAACTCATTCATTTGGTCATACTTTGGTTCAACACACTTTTTATTCAAAATTGAAATTCAAAATGGCATCTCAAGACACCAAATGGCCCTTTTTGCATTCCATAACCACTTGGGCAAGTTTAAAAGCATAAACACCATACATAAAAGCATGCCAAATGATCCAAATTACCATGGAGCTCAATCCCACCTTGCCATATCCATACATATATAAGAACATCAAGTTATATAATGGCAAAGGAGTGACAAAATCTCACATTTTCATTCATCTAGCTTCCATATTGATACAAACACTATTTGTACATATATTAAAACATGCTCAAGGGTTTACATCATAGATACATCTCATGGGTATATAGTTTGACATCAAAATACAATTAAACAAGCCATTTCTCTATCTTGTTGTCATAATCTTGCTTTTTATGCTTGTTGGCCTCTATTTCCTTGTCTACTTGGCTCACTTAGACATGGTTAGAGATGTGTGGGGGAAGAGTGAGATTCAAAGAATCCTAATAGCTCCTAACCCTTTCAAACATACATAATAGGTGCATAAATAAGTCAAAGAATGTATGCATAATATTCAAGCAACTAGTGAACATGTTCAAGACATTTTCCTTGTCACATAACTCATACATAACAAGTATAAGCTTCCAACGGCATTGGTTTAGCCTCACCCATATTTCTTGGGACTTTTGAATTTGCCTCACCTACTTTCAAGGGACTTTTGACTAAGCCTCACTCTTCTTGAAACTTTTGGCTTTGTCTGACCCATTTCTAGGGACTTTTGGCACAACCAAACCTAAGTAAGCTATAATGCAATCATAAACACATTTTGATAAATATAATGGTACTATAACATATAAGCATGGGCTAGAAACATTTCTCATAGCTTAACATACACACAAGCACTCAAAGACAAGTAAACATCCAAGCCATGCATAAGAGAAAGGTTAAATAACTACCTTGAAACAAGAACACAATACTTTCTCTTGAAATTCTTCTTCCCCTTTTTCGGCTAAGCCTTGCAATTAGGTGGCCCTTAGCTCTCTTGGCCTAGACACATTAAAAGAGACATAAATCACTCATAGAAACACACCTTGGCATCAGACACGCTCTATATGAAGCTACTTTGTTCTATGGCTCCATTATACTTCCATACAAGACCTTATGAAGCAACTAGAAGAATTCATGGTCTTAGCTCCCATTTCTCATTCATTCTAGGTCTCTTGAATCCCTTTAGACTCCTTAGAATTATCACACATTCATTTTAAAAAGCCTATCTATAAGTTGTCTCATAATGCCACATTATGGAGCCTACACATCCATCTCATATTCTATGACTTATAAATTTTTTCCAAGGCTTCTACTAATGTTCTTCTATCATATTTAGTCCCATGCTAGGTTTAGAACAAATTAAAATACTTCTTAGGTGCATGAAGTGAATTAGGCCGAGACATGAAGAGCATTATGCACCCATGGAGTTTGCTTGCTTTCTTTTAGGGAATTGGCACTTGTGAAGCTTCCTAGATGTCTTGAGAACTTATATATACTCTTAGACAAGTAAAATTACTACTAAGAAGCTTTATCTTAGCTTAGGTGTAACCAAATCCCTTTTCAATTCTATAATTTGCATTTAAAGCTCTCTTTTCAATTCTAGTTATATATTCTTAATCTTTACACTCTATAACCCTTGGTTCCATCAAGAACATATAATGAAAAACTCTCTTCCTCACTTTCTCTCTCTAGATTGAAGCTTAAATGGCTTGGAAATACAAGATTTTGCAAGTGTTTTAAGTAAAGTTTTACCTTAAAACAAAGCTCTCTTTCTGTAGATTATTTTCCACCAATTGGTTTCTTGAAAAGAGTTCTTTTTTGGTTGGGTCAGACCTAAATCTTTAAGTTTCAAGAAAAGAAAACCACCATTAGAGAGTTCTAAAAAAGAGGAACAACTTTCCTAATTGGTACAGGATGAAACGACGCTGTTTACTTACCTAAACGGAAGTTTAAATTTCTTCTCTCTTCCCCCTCTTAATGTCATGCCATGGCTGCTAAAATTTTTGAAAATGGAATTTTAGAGAAGGTGATGAGGTGTAATCTTACTGAAGAAGCCTATTTTATAATTTTTCAAAATGACCATTTTGCCCCTACATGTCGTTTACTCTATTTAGGCTCATTTTAACTTCATTTTAAGAACTGACTTTTCCATCACAAAATTTACGTCTTCTAATTCATAAAATACTTTTGGTTTTATCCAAATTAAATTAAAAACCTTCCCAAACAAACTGGTCAAAATTCGGGTCAATCAACGCTCTAAAATGTAAATTTGAGGGGTTTAAATCATTCTAAGGGTTCATATAATTTCTAGGGCTTCTGAGAACCCCAAAAAATTCATTGTTCCTATTTAAAAATCCCTCCTTTGAGTTTTCTAAAAAGTGTCTAAAATTACGAAAATGCCATTGCATCTTCGTTGAATTTTGTTTGATTATTCTGGCTTTGTTTTCAGGGCACCTCTGACCTTGGATCCTTATTATTTGAGGTTTAGATTATTATTATTATTTTATTAGACCTCAAATCATTCTATCTAGGTGACTTTCTTTTTATCTTATGCATTTTGTACATTTATAGAGAAACCGAACATTACGTTTCTCATGTTTATAAAGGAATCAAATGTTACATAGGTTAACCACAGCCTTAGTTTTAGTACTTCCTAACCCTGAAGAGACTTTCATAGTCTACAGTGATGCATCTAAGAAGGAGTTAGGATGTGTACTTATGCAAAGAGGCAAAATGGTAGCTTATGCTCCTAGATAGTTGAAACCACATAAGGAAAACTATCCTACACATGATTTAGAGCTAGTAGTGGTGGTGTTTGCACTTAAGATATGGAGATACTACTTGTATGGAGCAACTATAAAAATTTACAGTGACCACAAAAGTTTTAAGTATCTGTTTGAATAGAAAGAATTAGATATAAGATGGAGGAGATAGTTAGAATTTCTGAAAGATTATGATTTCACCTTGAAATACCATCTAAGTAAGGCTAATATAGTTACAAATGCCTTGAGTAGGAATCCATACATATGGCCTACATGATGATTAAGGAGCAAGAACTTATTGAGAGATCCAGGGATATGAATATCTTATGTCAGGTGCATTCAGGGAAATTATTAATGAGTGAAGCTCAGATAGAAAATAACCTGAGGAGCTTGATTAGAGATGACCATTAAGAGGATGAATACATAAGAAAGCTTAGAGCTCAGATGTCTCAGGATAGCACTCCAAACTTTAGTCTGTCTAAGGATGGGATAGTGAGATACAGGAATAGGTTGTATGTGCCTAAAAATGTAGAGATTAAAGAAAGGATATTAGAAGAGGCATACAAGAGTAAGTACACAATTCATCCAGGCAGTAACAAGATGTACCATGATTTGAAGAAAATGTTCTAGTGGCTTAGGATGAAAACAAACATAGCTAAGTATGTCTCCTAGTGTCTAGTATGTTAGAAAGTTAAGATAGAACATCAGAGGCTAGCTGGGTTACTTCAGCCCCTAGATATTCTTAAAGGGAAGTGGGATAGTATAGTTATAGATTTTGTCATGGGTTTACCCAAGGCATCATCAGGGCATGATGCCATATAGGCGATAATGGATAAATTAACAAAGTCAGTACATTTCTTGGCTATAAAAGCCACTTGCACCTTAGATAAGTTAGCCCAGTTGTAAATTAGAAAGATAGTGAGGCTACAAGGTGTACCTAGGAGCATAGTATCAGACAAGAATCTCATAATCACTTTGAATTTCTAGAGATCATTATAGGATGCCCTAGGAACTAGATTAAGATTCAACATAGTCTATCACTCTCAGACAAATGGTCAAACAGAAAGGACCATTTAAACCCTAGAAAATATGTTGAGGGCTTATGTTTTAGAGTTAAAGGGTAACTGGGATACATACTTGCCTTTAGCAGAGTTTGCCTATAATAACAGTTATCATTCTAGTATCCAAATGGCATTATATGAGGCATTATATGGGAGGAAGTGTAGGTCCCTTATATATTGGGTTAAGCTTGGAGAAAGAGCCTCGTAGGCCTAGAATTAGTGGACCAGACCTCTAGACAAATAGAAACCATAAGAAAGAAACTTCTAACGACACAAAGTAGAAAAAAGAGTTATGTAGATAAGAGAAGAAGGCTGTTAGAGTTTGAGGTTGGAAACCATGTCTTTGTTAAAGTGTCTCCAGTTACAAAGATAGGTAGGTCCATTAAAAGTAGAAAGTTTAGTCTAAAGTACATAGGTTCATTCCAAATTCTTGATAAAGTTAGACGTGTGGCCTGTAGACTTGCCCTTCCCCTAAACCTGAACCAAATACATGATGTTTTCCATATATCCCAACTTAAAAGGTATTAGCTCGACCCCTCACATGTCATAGGATATGAAAATGTGTAGTTATAGGACAATCTTTCTTATATAGTATCACCAAATCGAATCATAGACATTAGACTCAAATAGTTATAGAATAAGACGATACTGTTAGTGAAAGTGATTTAGAAAGGGCTATCTCCTAAAGAAGCAACGTGGGAATTAGAGGAAGAGATGAGAAAGAAGCATCCAGAGTTATTCCCCTGAGGTATGTATTTAAATTTCAAGGATAAAATTTTATTTAAGAGGGGAGAGATATAACATCCAGTTTTTTGTAAAAACAATGAAATAAGCTAGTTATAAAAGCAAGTCCCCTTAAATGAATAATTTAAGACCAAATAAAATTAGAATAAAATTTTAAATAATAAAAAATGAGGATGTAAAGCTTGAGTTGCCCAGACACTAGAGCCAAAGTGGTTCAATAAAATTATCGAAAATATAATGAAATTTTCATAAACATGAGTACTTTGTAAAAAACTCAAAGGAGGGATTTTTAAATGAAAAAATTAAGCTTTCCAAGATTCTCAGAGACCCTGAAAACCATAAGAACCTTTAGAACTGTTCAAATCCCTCTAGTTGACATTTTATAATGTCCATTGACCCAAACTTTAACCCTTTTGTTTAGGAAAGTTTTAAATCCAAATTGAGTGGTTTCAAAGGTATTGTATAAGTTAGAGGACGTAAATTTTATGATGAAAAAGACAATTCTCGAAAAGGAGCTAAAATGAGTCTAAAACAAAAAAGCTAAACAAAGGGACATGAATGGAATTATTAAAGAACAAATTTAAGATATATGCTCCTTATAAAGTGGCATACCACTCTCTCCACCTTAACTGACCTTGCTTCTATCTAAATAGAGAAGAGTTCTACCCAAGAAGCATGCATAAGAAGGAGGCTTTAGGAGGAAGAAAGGCTTAGGAAAAAGGTATGAAAATTCTTGAAATTTCATGCTCCTTCCTTTAGCAAGCTTGTCCTCCTCCTCCTCCTTTTTCTTTCTATAGTTTTAGTGTGTGATTTGGGACCATTTTAAGCCTAGTTTAGAGGGAGGAGATTAGAATTTGAAGGAGAGGATTATACTAAGTGAAAAAGCTCTTAAAACAAGCCTAGAAAACAAGGTAACTTCATTGCTTTTCTTGCGTTTCTTCCTTTGTTTTTCCTAGTGTATAGTTCGACCACTTTGAGAGCTTGTATAAGAGATTAATTTTTGACCAAGACTAAGCAAGGAACTTAGGTTTTAGAGGATAGGAAACTAGAAAATGCAATGAAATCCAAAGGAAAACCATTAAAGAACAAGTTGTCAAACCTAGGGATTCTTAGACAAATGACCAAATCTGATTTCTTCTAAGGATGTTCTAGCTTATGTAAGACCTTGTATGAGTACATTAGACCTTTAGGAAGCCTCCCAAATGCCATCCCTTTCAAGAAAATAAAGCAAACTCCATAGGTGCACAATGGAGAGCATGTCTTAACCAAACAAGGATAAGGCACCTAGGGAGAGTTTTAAATTTTCTAAGGCTAGAATGGGACTATATATGATACGAGAACACCAAAGGAAGCCTTAGAATAAATTTAGAAACCACATTTTGTGAGATGGAGGTGTAGGTTCCATTTTAAGACATTAGGAAGCAACTTGTATCTAGGCTTCTTGAAATGAATTTGTGATGACTCCAAGGAGTCTAAATGGAGAAAAAGAGTCATAGATTGAAGGAGAAAATAGAGCCAAGACTATGAATTCTCATAGTTGCTCCCTTAGGTCTTATATGGAACCATAATTGAGCCATAGAACAAAGTAGCTCCACATAGAGTGTGTGTAATGTCAAAACTTGTTCTAGTGATGTAATGAGATCCTATTTGATGTATCTAGGCCAAAAGAATCAAGCTCTACCTCTTTACAAGTGTGTGGTCGAGAGAAAGGGGAAGAGTAATTAAGGAAAAAGTTTGCTTTCTTGCTTCAAAGGTAGCTCTCTAACCTTTCCCTCATGCATACTTTAGATGTTTGGTTGCCTTTGAGTACTTGTATGTATGTTTATGCCATAAGAAATGTTTCTAACTATTGCCTATATGTTATAGTACCATAATATCCTTGAAATGTTCTTTATGAATGTGTTTTAGCTTGAATAGGTATGGTGATGCCAAAAGTCCCTTTGTAAGGGTAAGGATGAGCCAAAAGTCCCTAGGATTAGGTGAGACAAAGCCAGAAGTCTTAAGAAGAGTGAGACTTAGTTAAAATTCCCTTAAAAATAGGTGAGGCAAGTCCAAAAGTCCTAAAGCAAATTGGTGAGGTTAGACCAATACCCTTGAGAGCTTATGTATAATATGTATGAGTTTCTATGATCATGAAAGTGCTTTATGTATGTTCACTAGTAGCCTAAAGGCCATACATGCATTCTTTAACATGTTTTAAGATCCACTATGTATGTTTGAAAGGGTAAAGAGCTATTGGAGTTCTTGAAATCTCACTCCTCCCCCTCCAATGTCTAATCATGTTTAAGTAAACCAAATGGTCCAAGAAATGGAGGCTCACAATCTTGAAGACCAAGATTTTAGTAAAGGAGTAATTAATTAGCCATTTTGTTGACATATTGATGTCAAATGATGTAACCATATGATGTATATGTTATGTAGATACTTGAGCACATTTAAATGTATGTAAATATGATGTATGTACCTATTTTCGAACCATATGAATGAATGTGTATGCTTTTGCCACCAAGGAGCGCTTATGTGATATGATATGCTTATGTATAATAGCAAGTGGCATAGTGAGAATTAGCTCCATGAGGATTTGGACCATTTGACATGCTTCCCTAGGCTGTGTTTGTGCAATGGGACGTGTCTAAGTGGCTATGGAACAATAAAAGAGTCTTTTGGTACCTTAAGAACCATTTTGAACTTCAAAAAGTGACCAAATTTTAAGCTAAACCAAAGTCTAACCAAATGAATGAGTTTTTGCATAAGATTTGGCACGAATATAGGTATCATCTGGAGCTTTTCACAAAGCTAAAGAGCACCTAATTTAGAGCTCTAAAGAATTTATTATGATTTTTCAAAGTTGAAAAAATTCTGTTTGAATGGTAGCAGCATTATTCATATGGTTAGTCTATGTTTCTATATCACACATGAGCCAAATGAAGTTCAATACTCATGAAATTTTATAGGTATAAACTAGACATCATTAGTTTTCCATAGCCACTAAGAGTACCTCATTTGGAGCTCTATAGAGGGAGAAATAAATTTTTGAAGTTGCATGATAGTACTAATAATGCTGCTTGACCTAAGTTTCTGTTCCATTAATTTTTGTGGGTTAAATGCCATTACATTAGTCTAGAACTATTTTCTATCTTTATTTAACATCTACAACTTACCAGAAAGCTATCATATGCATGATTTCAATATTTCTAAAATTAGTTATGAATTTTTAAAATTCATATCAAAAGTCTAAAAAGTGAACCTAAGAGCAAACTATTGATTTTGTGGAATGTGGTCTAAAATCTGAGACTCTTGGGATTTTTTGTAATGTGTATGACTTGTATGGATTTTTTATGGATAAAAAATGATATTGATGAGTACACATGATCCATGAGGCATAAAATGGAGAAATGAGATCTTACATAACACAATTAAATACCATTAAATATATTATTTTTCTTGAAAATGCATGAAGCTAAGCATGATTGATGAAATATGAAGGCTAAAGGTTAAGGTATTACAAAAATGCCATAGTATTATAACTCAACAACTAGATAATGATATTCAGGACACAAGGATAGAACTACATGAGAAAACTAGAGTACTGATGACTGACAATTGCCAATTTTTATAAATTTTATTCCTTCTAATTTAGGCATTTTGATGATAAATTGTAGCTTAATAGATTTTATTATGAGATATTTGACTTTATTAACCATTTTGCACTTTAGGAATTAATTTGCAAAAATTATTGGTTTCTAATATATTAATTCCTTTAAATAATTTTGTGAAGTTTTCCTATTGAATATTTTCTATTATTTGTGTAGATTTTAATAGGCAAATGGAATTTAAAATGGAGAAATTGATTTAGAGAAGAAATGGAGTGTAATATCCGGTTCTCTGAAAATAAGAGAAAATGCGAGAAACGTAATGTATGATTTCTCCGTAAACTAACAAAATTTACCAAATACAAAAGTAAGTCCTCCGAAATGACTTAGTTAAGGTCCCAAAAAATTTGAAAAGTACTCTAAACTCTTAAAAATAAGAATCTCAAGCTCAAATGGAAAGAAAAATGGATCTAGAATGAAGAAACAAAATGTAATAAAAGGTGGACAAAACATAAAGGCATTTTTGTCATTTTGAGCAAATTTTGGAATTCACACAAGAGGGCTTTTTAAATGGAAGTTTTGAGTTTTCCAGGTTCTCAAAGGCTCTAAAAACTATGGGAAGCCCTGAGATAGTGAAAACCCCTCCGGTGGATGTTTTCTAACGTCAGTTGACCCAAACTTTGACTGATTCGTTCAGGAAGATTTTAGCTCCGATTTGAGTAATTTCAAAGATATTTTACTAAATTGGGAACCTAAATTTCATAATAAAAAAGACGGTTCTTAAAAAGGAGCTAAAACAAATCAGAAACAAAAATGCTAAGAACAAAGGGCAAAATTAAAATTTTTAAGAAAGTGGAAGCCCCTTAAACACTCTTTAAGTTTCTTGTTTCTCCTCCCCCTTCATTTGTATGACTTATTCTACCCAAAAACCAGAGAAAACACCATCTCTCTTAGGGGCACCATAGAGGAGAAGAAAGGAGGAGAAAAAGCAAGAAAAAGGTAAGGAATTTCATAGATTTTCATGCTCCTCCTTCTTCTAAACATGTTCCTCTCCTCTTAAGCTTTCTTTCATATAGTTTTATTGAAATTTTTGGATCTGTTTTGAGGGAAGAACAGAGGGGGAAATTCAGATTTGAAAAGAGGAGGGCAAGGAAAGTGAGAATCAAGCAAAAAAATAAGGAAAAATAAGGTAAAATCTCCATCCTATAGTAGCTACTCCTTCCCCCTTCTTCTCCCTATTTTGCCCCATATATGTAGCCACAAGAGGGCTTGAATTTTAGGCAGAACCAAGGGTGAATTCTGTGAATTTAAAGGAGGAGAGTAAGAATATGCAAAGAAATCCAAGTAAAAGCCATTGATTTTCAAGATAGCAAACCTAGGGTTTCATGAGCTCCCTTGAAAATTTGATTTGATGTAATTGTTCCTAGGCCTAAATGTATATTTGGATGAGCTTTTGAGATCCCTAGAAGGCTCCTCATATGCATCTTCCATCAAGAAAAAGAAGCAAACTCACTTGGTGTTCATATAGTGCATAGTTTTGGCCTAGGCTAGATGAAGCACCAAGAGGTAGTTTTAATTTGTTTCAAGCTTATTTTTGCATCATGTATGATGGGAGAGTATGAGAGGAAGCCTTGAAAAAATTTTAGAAACCATAGATAGTGAGATGGCCTTATACGTTCCACAATATAGCTTAAAGAAGCAATACCTAGCTAGGCTCCTAGAATTGATTGTGTGATGACTCCAAGTTTAAATGGAGTAAAGAATCATAAATAGATGGAGAGAATGAAACCAAGATGATGTTTTCCAAAATTTGCTTCATTAAGTGCATTATGGAACCATAAAAGAGTCTTATGAGTCACCTAGCTTTTTTAGTGATTGTGTGGCCTTAGAATTTGATTCAAGAGTATAATTAGCTTTCATATAATGTGTCTAGGCCAAGAGAAATGATCTCCACCTTCTTGGATGTGTGAGGTCAAGGGAGAGGACTCAAGACTCAAGGAAAAAGTGTGTAAATGTAAGCAAGGTAGCTCTCTCCAAGTTCTCTCATGCATGAATGTATGCTTACATTGTCTTTGAATATGCATATATGTGTTTTAAGCTATGAAAAATATTTTAACATGAGCTTTTATTCTATAGTGCCATGATGTTACATTATGCTTTCAAATAATGTCTAATATATGTGCTTGGGTTTGCTTGAATGTGGAGAAGCCAAGAACCCTCTAGCCATGGTGAGGATGAGCCAAGAACTCTTAAAATTAGTTGAGACAAAGTAAAGAGTCTCCCAAGAGTAAGGTTAAGTCAAAAACCTCTTAAAGAAATAGGTGAGGTAAGTCCAAAACCCACAATTGAATGGGTGAGGCTAATCCATTTGCTCGGCAAGCCTATGTATGTCATGTATGACTTGTTCAAATGTTAAAGATGTCTTTTGAATGATTGCACATGTCAATATGCTCATGCATGTATTTGTAAGACTTGGTTTGCATACTTTATGTGTGATTAAAAGGGAGATAAGCTATTAAAATTCTTTAAATCTCACTCCTTCCTCTTTAATGTTCTAACATATTAGGTGGACTAAGAGAACAAAGTAATGGGAGCCAACAACTTAGAAGATGACAATATGACATCAAAGTGCATGGATTTTGCTTCTTTATGGCCATATGAGTGGTAAATGTTGTAATCTATTATTGTATATGACCTATGACCCTATGAACATATGTAATTATGCTAATGTATCATGCACAAATGAGAATTTATGTTATGTGAATGTTATAATGCAAATTAGACATAGAATGGTAAGACTAGCATTATGAAAATTGGTGTATGGCATGGGGTGAGAGTGTGAGTTTCCAAATTCTGGATCTGTGCACCTTTGAGACAATTTTAAAATGTTATTTTGGTACAATCCCATATGCTCAAGTGGCCACTCAAGCTTAGGAAGCAAATTTGGATACTTTGATGCTAGTTGAGACCATAAAAAAGACCAAACTGGAACCCTATGGCACAACTGACCAAATGTATGAATCTTCCCATGAAATTTGGTAGACATGTAGATCTTATTGAGAGCTTTTTGGGAAACTAAATTGCAAAAAAATTAGAGCTCTACAGAATTAATTATGAATTTTTAAATTTGGGTTTTTTCTGTTATTCTGGTGCATGTACTGTTCATATGGTCAGTTTTATTTTTTATGTCATTAGATAGTCAAACGATGTCTAATGCTTGTAAAATTTTACAAAAATAAACTAGAGGTCATAAGATTTTTGTGGCCACTAAGATCACCTTATTTGGAGGTCTGAACAGAGAGCTATGAATTTTTGAAGTTTACTATCAATACTAGTAGTGCCACTGGACCTTTAGTATTGTTCCATCATAATTCAGTTCCTAGATGGTCTTGGCGTGGTCTGGAGATATTTTTCCCTTAAATTTAATATCTATAGATTCTTATATTGAATGAAGTTGCATGATTTGAATTTTTTTAGAATTAGTTATGAATTTCCAAAGTTTACAACAGTAACCTATGACAGTAGCCCAGATAGCTAAGGCCTTGGGTGCTTTTTGAATGTCAAACCCTTCTACTTGATGTTACATGACTTGGAATTATTTTTAAAATAAATGAGACATCTGTAGCATTCTAGAATAGTAAAGAATGCATGATTTTGATTTTTCTAGAATTAGATATGATTTTTTAAAGTATGTGACAAAAAGTGAAAAATTCTAGTCAAGGCTGCAATTATGAATTTTATGTATTTCCTCCCCTTGCATGAGAATGTGATACATGAGTTCATATGGCCCATAGGACTTCGAAAGAAAAATTTATGCATAGCGCAATACATGAAAACTTAATATTTTAATACCATTTTTCTTGCTTCCCTATGTAATACTTGGCATGAGACTTAAAATTAGCATGAGGCAAAGCTAGAAATCTATGGTTTTACATGGAGCTTCAAGTGTGAAAATTTCAAGGAGGAAATAATGGTCCACATTTTTTTAATGATATTTTGGAAAGTAAAAAAAATAAAGAAGAAAAGAAAAAAATGGGAAGAAGTGGAGTGGAAGTGGATGTGAATTAGAGGCTCTCGCATGCTTAGGAGATATACGGCATTTCATTCATTCTTCACATGGGTTTTCATGCATCAAGAGGCATCAAAGATATTAAAATGTTCACATTGCAAGCAAACTCCATTTGAAGAGTACCTTCATGCACATTTATAATTGTCTTTGCAATTTTTAAGAAAGGTCTACCTAAGATGAGTGGGGCATGACCACGAGACCTATATATATCATCCTCTATGTTAAGGACATAAAAATCAGCTAGAAATATCAAATCTTTTACCTTAACAAAGACATCCTCTAACACTCTTGAAGGATAAGTAATACTTCTATCTGTAAGCTATACAACCACTTCAATAGGTTTCAATTCTCCCATCTGCAAAGATAAATACATTGATTTAGGTATAACATTAATAGTAATACCAAGATCAATCAAAGCATCAGAAAACTCAAAATTTTCAATAGTGCATGAAATTGTAAAAGTGCCTAGATCTTGACATTTAGTAGGCATTGTTGGCTGTAAAAGTGCCAAAACATTCTTGCCAAAATTGACTTTCTCATTCCCTCTTATCCGCCTCTTGTTGGTACAAATTTCTTTAAGAAATTTGGCATACTTAAAGATAGTCTTAATTGCTTCCAACAAAGGTATATTAACCTCAACCTTCTTGAAAGTCTCAAGAATTTCTTTCTCAATTTTTGTTTTAGTTTGCCTCTTTCCCAAAGTAGGTCTATGTGGTAAAGGCAAAAAAATTTTTGGCTTATCTTCTTTCTTAGGCTCATCCAATGCAGCGTGTGTTTTTGATAATGCCGACTTATCTACGGTAATAGTATCTGAGGATCCCTAAACTTTCTTTCCATTCCTAAGAGTGATGGCACTAACATTACTACTATTCCTTAGATTGACAATCGTTTGTGATGGCAATTAGCCTGAACCTTGAGACTTCACCTCACTGAGAGAGGTAGCAAACTGGCCTAACTGAGTATCAACCTTTCTTTCCAAATTTTGCATGCTCATCTATAGCTGCTGCTATTGTTGTTACAAATGTTGCTTAAGCTATTCATTACTTTCCATAAGTTGCTTCATCATGTCCTCCAAATTACTTCTTTTCTTTGGTTCCTCCTGTATAAGGATTGACTGCCTCATAAGTTGGGAAGGTTATACACTTGGTCCTATAACAATATACCTATTCTGCTGTTGCCTTCCCCCATATCTCAAGTTGGGATGATCCTCCACCCTGGATTGTATGTGTTAGAGTAGAGATCATACTTTTGCTACCCTTGCTGCATTGGCTTGACCGAAAACATTCTAGCACAAGTCTCTACCCTATCATCTAACATCAGGCACTGATCAATAGCATGTGTGGCCAAATAGCATGTCACATAAAGGTCCCACCAAGGCAGTAGAGGTAGATGTTTGTCTTGGCGTATAGCACTGCAGATAAGAATGCATCTGAGCAATATAGGACTATGGTACATAAGTTTGAGATGGAATAGGGGATGACTGTAGTTGCTGCTGAGTTAAAGTAAGCTATCGAAGTATAGAAGACATCTCATCAATCTTGCTTTCAAGTCTCTAATCATAATGTGGAGAATATAACTCATTAACTTCTCTCACTATCTGTCTGACACCAAACTGTTGTGCATTTTAAGCCATCTTGTCAATTAACTCCTAGACTCTTACAAGTGTCAAATCGCCTAAAGCTTCATCGGAAGCAACATCAATCATGTTTCTATCCATGTTCAGTAGCCCTTCATAAAAATACTAAATCAGTAGCTAATTAGAAATTTATGGTAAGGATAACTAGCTAACAATCTCTTGAACCTTTCCCAATTTTCAAACAGGGTCTCTCCACCATTTTGTCTAATCCCATAGATTTCTTTTCTTATTGATGCAATGTGAGAAGCAGGAAAGAATTTTTCTAGGAAAAGCCTCTTTAGTTGATCATAAGAAGTAATAGCACAAGGAAGAAGATAATACAACTAGTCTTTAGCTACACCATCCAAAGAGAAAGGGAATGCTCTGAGCTTAATTTGTTCTTCTGACACTCCTTGTGGCTTCATTGTAGAGCAAACAACATGAAATTCTTTCAAATGCTTATGAGGGTCATCTCCTGCAAGTCTATAAAATTTAGGAAGTAAGTGAATCAAACCAAACTTAAGCTCAAAATTTACATCTAATTCTGGATATTATATACAAAGATTTTGATAGTGCACATTAGGAGCTATCAATTCTTTAATGATTCTTGCATGCATGTTATCATTCAAATTTGCATTTGCATTTAATTTAGCCTGAGCATGCATATTCATGTTAGCATTCACTTACTCTTGTTCAGCCATATTATCACTAGCAAATTGAAGTATACATTCAATTCCTTGCACACAATCAAAAGAAAAAGAAGTACTACCATTATTTTTTACACTATCACTATTTTTCTTAATCCTTACTTGCTTTCAAAAGGTTTTTTTAATTTCAGGGTCCAAGTCAATCAGTTTCTTACAAGAAGACCTTGTCATAAACTAATTAAGCAAGAAAAAACCAAGAAATAACACAAAAATCAAACAAGAAAAATCAAAACAATAAATCTAGAAAAATAGAGAAAATGTCTAAAAAATAAAAAAAAAATACTTTAAAAATGAAAAACTCGAAGAAAATAAGGGAATTTGGCTAATTCAAAGGCTACCACACGGTTATAGCTATGAATTTTGCTCAGAATCACTTAAAATATTAAAGTACCATGTTTCAAAAATTTCTGGACAAGTGGTTCGAGAAAAATCAAAGTGCACCGAACAATCAAATCAATAATCGAATTAGCTAAATTCTTCACATCAAAAGGCAAGAAGATTAAATCCAAATTAAACAAACAATTACCTAACATATAAAGACACTAAAAAACAAAGATAAATCATACAAAAGAAGCTCACAAAAATAAAGATAATAAATCCAAAAAATTGGAAAAATCTTACAAAATTTAAAAAATACTAAAAAATTAGAAAAAGTGCTCTGAACATTGGAATTTGGCCTCAAAACACGGCACCTAATGGCATCGCTATAAATTTTGCCCAACACACTCAAAAACCTTGGAAAATGAAGTTTGAGAATTTTTTAGGCAACTCAAACAAAAATTCTAGCAAGCAGAGCAATTAAACCAAGTAACCAAAAAGGCCAAAAACAAGTCCAAAATAAAGCAGAAACTAAACCAAAATAGAGCTAAGATAGCTTAGAAACCTTCTTAAATAATTGAGAATCCAAACTTCATAGAAACAGCG